>OY992539.1:185869332-186447128 GCA_963921195.1 Pegoplata infirma
CACCAGTAATTCCCAACAATACGTAGATGAGTAAAAAAAAGCCTATCAGAATGCAACTTCTGCCTCGTCGAAAGTTAACGCATGTTTAACACAAATTTCAAATTTGGAAAGTCGGATTTTCTAATTTTGTACGACTATAACAAATTGTTGTCTACAAAAGCGCGAGTACTAAAATTTTTTGGTAAGTCACGCGTAACCGTCACCGATTTTTTATAAAATTTACGTGAATGAAGTAAACAAGGTAGAAAAATACACTTTTAAATCTTTATCACAAATTTCAACTTTATCCAGCTGGAAATAAATTTGGACGCCAAAGCAAAAATAGAGTCTTTCACTTACATATCTGTAGCTTACAATATAAATAGCTAAAAATCCTTGCCTTAAATATGCCTTAAATATAAAGCAAAAATAGAGTCTTTCACTTACATATCTGTAGCTTACAATATAAATAGCTAAAAATCCTTGCCTTAAATATTGCCTTAAATATAGCAAGAAATCGTTTTTTTTTTTGGAAATTGTTAACAAACAAATTGGGGGATTTTTTCCATTAAATCTTTGTTTTTGATTTGTGTTAACATTTTCTCTATTAAGCCTATATATGCGACCGCTCCCAAATAAACTTCTTACAGTCTTACTTCTTACACTTCTTCAACTGCAAGCTGAAGCTTCACAAAATTTGATTTCTAAACGTTCCCATTTGAGAAGCCCTGCTTAAATATATGTTTGTTTAAGTGTAAGGTAAACTTGATATCAAATATATATACAAAAAAACAAACTTTATCTATTTTAATTTCACTTTAGTTATGCATTACTTAAGTTTGTTGTTAAGAAAACTTTATGCATATTTGAACATGTTTTGTTGTGATTTTAGTATGTGTTTATAAGTCTTAACTGCCTATAGAAAAACTAAAAACTATGCATAAAAATACTTTAAAAGTGCATATTTAAATAAATTTTTAAAAAGTTAAGAAAATAGAATTTATAAATATTTAATAACAAATGTCACAGTGGAGATTTTTAGAAGACAAAAATAAAATTACTTGATTAAAATAGAAAAGAGTTTCTAAAGAATAAAGGGCTCAAATATAATCGGAGTCCTTATCCTGAGATAGAAAAAAACTGACTTTAGTTTTAAAACACTTGGTATAATTAATATCAAACAGGTGTGAATCCAGAGGAAGAAAGGGATTTAAAAATTAAATTTTTAAAGTTTAAAAATATTTTTTTAAAGTAAATCAATATCAATTTGTGTTTTTTTGCATATTTAAACCTAAATATGCATTAAAAAGTTGCAAATATGCACAAATTTGCATTTAAAACCAAAATATACAACAATATGCATTTTTAACAGTATACGAGTATATAAGTTTGCATGGAAATTGCAGCCCTACTGATAACTCTTCTTATCATCCCAGCAAAAACTTCCATAACCGAGTAATTAACTTAAGGGGTTAAAAAAAATTATGCAAAAATATACACTTAAGACCAAAATATGCCAATAATGCATTTTTAAAAATATATGTATGTGAAAATATGCAAAAGCAAACTTATTTATTTGGAAAGATATCATGAATTTGCATGAAAATTGAAGCCCTTTCTTATCATCCCAGCAAAAACTTCTATTACCGAGTACCTCCCAATTTCAATGATAATTATTTTAACACAGTGATGTCATTGAAGGTAAAGACTTTTTGTATTTTTGGGCGTAAAGTAATGCTTATGTTAATTAGTAGTGTTCATAGCCATTACCAGGTAAGCGAGATGGGAAGGAGTGCTCATTATCACGTTTTTGCTGGGATTTTCTAAGGGAAAAGTATTATCTCATATATTTTTTGTAGAAAAATATCTCAGCATTCCAGATTTGATATTTAGAAAATATTTTGTTACTACACTGATAGAAAACCGCTTCATATCACTAATGAATGGAATTCCTTAACGTTGTTTTATTACAACAATGAAATATTTCATATGCCGAATGAAATTTCATACATATTGTGTAACATTTTCATAAATTTTGATTCATTAGACTTTGTAGTTTCATTAAAAAATGTCATTAAGTTTTGTTTACAAAATTTGCTATTTTTTGACACCTGTCGTGTTGCGTCTGTTTAGTCTGTTAGTTTACGCGCGCAAAAAACAGCTAATCAGCAATTGAAAATTTTTCCTTAGAAAAAATGTTTTCAAATCTTTCAAGGACTTTTCTGCAAAAAATTCTCAGAGTTCGATAACTTTTCTACAGGAAAAAGATTTCACAATCTGAGTTTTTCTTCTGGGGAGAAATATATTTCAGAATCTTAGAATTTTTTTGATGGACAAATTTTTGGAATATTAGAATTTTTCTGTTTGAAAAATCTTTTTAAATCTGCGGTTTTTTATGAATGCCTATGACAACATTTTAGAATGTTTCTATAGAAAACTATATCAGATATCTGTTCCATTTTATGTTAATGTTTTTGTAGTTTCCAATCAGGCTTTCATATTTCATATTTTTGTCCGTCATTTCGTAGGCTTACACTTGTTCTTAAATACAATGGAAATTTTCAGAACGCATTTTTCTAACATTGATAAAAAAAAATTAAAATTTGGAGACAATCGGATAAGGAAAACTCGTGCCGAAAATTTGTTAAAAATTTCATAAGCGTAAAAAATAACTTTTGTTTTTGGTTATTAGAAAATATATTTGCAATTATCTTTCTAACCAGCCAAAAGACACTTTAATCGGATAAAAAGTAACAAATGCTGTGTTTTTCAAAAAGTGGATTTATTATTAGATTAATCTTAATTTTGTTTAAAAAGAATATTTTAGCATACCAAAACAAATTTGGAATATTTTTTTCGTAATCTACGATAAATTAGCAACTATAATCCGAAAAATAATAAAAAAAAAAATGAAAAATGAAAAAAATTAATCCAAAGTGGACTCATTAAATCCTAAAACTTAATTGGATTAATTTCTGATTAATTTTTATTAATAAATAAAAATTGTTTTATTCGACCTTTAAAATATTATATTTTGTGAGGATGTTTATTCTGGCTCGAGGTCATTATTTTCTTTACTAATTAAAACCATGATATTCTCATAGTATAATTTTCAAGAAAATAGTTTTTTTGTTTTAAATTTATTTATGTTGGTCATTTTTGCAAGACTTAATCGACACGTGTTTCGGAATTTGTCAAGATTCCATTGTCAAGATTATTTAGCAAAAATAGAAACGATATACTACAAAGTAGCAAACGAGTCTAATGACAAATCGTTTTTGCACAAACTAAAACATTAATACATATTCGACTCTATCCACAATGTGAATTAGAAAGACGAAGAAATTGTACTATGCTAGTAAGTAACAATTGTCAATAACCAACAAAAATATTTAAAACATTTTACATACGATAGTCCATTGGACTACAACAATATGTTTTTTGTTGCTGTGAATGAAATTATACCATTATTAGGGCTATTCATCACTATGGCGTGCCAACCATTATGTTCAAATTCTGATTAATTTTTATTAATAAATAAAAATTGTTTTATTCGACCTTTAAAATATTATATTTTGTGAGGATGTTTATTCTGGCTCGAGGTCATTATTTTCTTTACTAATTAAAACCATGATATTCTCATAGTATTAATTAATTTTGATTTATTTATAACTTTTTTTATTTTCCAAATTTTTTTATTATTTTTTCGGATTATAAATGCTTATTTATCGTAGATTACGTAAAAAAATATTCCAAATTTGTTTTGGCTTGTTAAAATATTTATTTTAAACTAAGTAAGATTAATCCGAAAATAAATCCACTTATTGAAAAACACATAATAGTTATCAGTGGCGGGTACAGCTTTTGGGTTTGGGGGGGGAAAATTTTTTTTTTTACTTCGAAAAAAAATCATAAATTCACCTTGGACGAGCAAAAACAGGGATTCGTTTTTTTTGCAATGGAAACCTATAAAATCATCAAATTCATTAGTTTGTGCTGAAGGAGGGTTGTTTTTCATGATCATAAGTAGATCGTTTAGATATTTTTTTTTTAATTTGTCTAAAAAGAAAATTGTACGTTTTCATCTACATAGAAAAAGTCTCAGATTCTAACACATTTGACGTATAAAAAGTCAAATCTAAAGCTTCTTCTTTACAAAAAATGACCCAAAATCTGAGACTTTTTTCGTATAGAAAAATTTTCAGATTCTAAGAACTTTTTTCCACAAAAAAATCTAAGATTCTGAAACCTTTTATAGAAAGTATCTCATATTTAAAAGCATTTTTAATAAATTTTTCTTATAGAAATGGTCTCAGGTTAGTATTTTTGTTTCGCACTGAAAAAATTTATATTCTCAGACCTTTTTTTCTTTAGAAAAAGTTTCAGATTTTGAGACCTTTTTTATAAAGAAAGAGCTTCAAATTCTCAGACATTTTTCCTATAGAAAAAGTCTCAGATTCTTAGACCTTTTTCTTTTTAGAAAAAGTCCCAGAAAAGAGAAAGTACCTTATTCCTAAAAAAAGTCTCAGATTCTCAGACCTTTTTCCCATAGAAAAACTTTAGGTTCTGAGAGCTTTTTCTTATATAGAAAAAGTCTTAAGTTCTGTCACTTTTATCCCTAAAGAAAGAGTGATAGATTTTTCCATTATAAAAAGTCTCAGATTGTCAGACCTTTTTACTTAAAAAAAAGTATCGATTCTGAAAAATTTTCTAATAGAAAAAGTCTCAGATTCTATGACCCTATTCCTATAGAAAAAGGTGAGATTGTGAGACTCTTGCCAAAAGAAAAGGTCCCAGATTCTGAGACGATTTTCCTATAGAAAAAGTCTTAGATTCTGAGACCTTTTCTTAGGTATAGTCTAAGTATAAGTCTAAGATTCTGGCACTTTTCTAAAAAAAAATCTCGCAGATTTTGAGAACTTTTTCCTATAGAAAAAGTCATAGATTTTGAGACCGGTTTCCTATAGAAAAAGTCTCAGATTCTGAGACATTTTCCCTATAGAAAAAGTCTAAAATTCTGAAACCTTATTCCTATAGAAAAAGTCTTATATTATAAGACCTTTTTCCAGTAGAAAATATGTCAGATTCTGTGACCTTCTTCCAATTGAGAAAGTTTAAACTTCTGAGATTTATTTTTCAACAATAAAAAGTCTCAGACATTGACACATTTTTCTTTTAAAAAAACAATAAGATTCTAAGGCCTTTTTCCTTAGAATAAGTCTGAAATTAAGAGATTCTGAAACTTTTTTCCCATAGAAAAAGCCTCAGATTCATATACCTTTTCCATTTCGAAAAAGTCTCAGATTCTGCGACCTTTTTCCTATAAATAAGTATCAAATTTTGAGACCCATAGAAAAAGACTCAGATTCTGAGACCTTGTTCCTTTAGAATAAGTCTCAAATTCTGAGACTTTTACATTTTGGGAATTCTTCTACAAAAATCCGAAAATGAAAATTTTTGAGAATGTGAACAATTTTAGAGTTTTCTGCATCTTTTCTATAAAAAAAAGTCTCAGAATTTGATATAAAATAAGTCTCAGATTCTAAGACCTTTTTCCTATAGAATACGTATCGAATTCCGACACATATTTTGTACAGAAAAGTCTCAGATTTTTCACAAAAAAAATTTTTTTTCCTCAAACATTTTCTTTTACGGATTTTTGTAGAAAAATTCTCAAAATATGAGTACTATTAAAAGATACCAAAATTCATAATAAGATTGACAGATATTTTTTCACAGAAAATTTTCAGATTGAGTCACATTTTTTCCTTTAAAAATTTAAAAATTTTCCCTATAAGAACTTTCAGATTTTTTCTAAGAAAAATTTTCGCATTTCAAGATAATTTTCATTCGGAAATTTTTTCGAAAATTTCCTTCTTCCTTATTTCTTTTTTTTTTCTCCTTTTTCTTCCTTTTTCTTTCTTTTTTCTTTTTTTCTCTTTTTTTCTCTTTTTTTCCTCTTTTTTTTTTTTTTTTAAAATTTGGTCTGGGGGGGGAAATTTCCCCTTTTTCCCCCCCCTTGTACCCGCGCATGATAGTTATAAATACTTCCCCAGACCATAAGACCGTAATTTTTTTGGATGATAAAAAAAAAAATTCTTTCCATTTATATTGTCCAATTGGCCTTGCATATGTTTTAGACCAAATGGAATAATAATTTGCACAACAATTGAAAATCAGAAGAAAAAAATGTTTTCTATAAAAAACTATGGTATAACGGTCTGGGGAAGTATGTATAACTTGGCGAATTCTCCTTAAATTTCAGTGTTTTTGAGCTGGTTAGAAAGATGGTTTTATGTTAAATATAATACAATTTTAAAACATTGCTTAAAATACAAATTATTTGTAAAATCTGAAAAATATTGATTTTTTATCTTAAATCACTTTTTCCAATTTTTAACCAATTATCGGTACGTGTTATATGACCGGCTTATCGGTCATATAAGTGCTTTAAAATTTCGTTGCGACCTTACGAAAAATTTTTACAGAAATTCTGTCGTAATCATACGGATATTGTACGTCCATGTCTTTATATCAAAAACCGCCACAAATTACACATTTTCGTAAAAAAAGAATTAATGAACGCGAATTTGTACATGGTTATACTACTGTTGGGTATTGTAAGGAATTAAGAAAACATAGCCCTATAGTTAAAAAAAACATAGCCCAAAAATCGAACAAATTAAAAAATCTCCATTTTTGATACCTTATTTATCCTTGAATCCCCGAAGTGGCCGATAAGCAACGGCAAGTCGGTGCATTATGGTTAGGATAGTTTCCTTGTAAGAACCTTAACATTTTCAGAATCTAAGTTATAGCGATAGAAAACATTAGAAGTCATTAAAACCTTAAAATTGTTCTATTCTCAAATATTTTCTATCGAAAAATGCTACAATATTTAAGATTTTATTTTTAGAAAACGTTTCAATATTTTTTTTATGGAACAAATGTTTTAAAAAACCGATAAGTTTTATAAATCTGACAAGGAAGGTCTTTTATAGGGCACCCACCGTTTGTCCTGAAACTTGCATGCGAAAAAGGGGAGGAAAATAAGAGTTACCTGTTTTTTCTTAGCTGCCCAATCTCACATTTAACGCATCAAAAGGGAGGGGAGAAAACGGGAGTTTTTTCGTTTTTTGTTACGATTTTCACATTTCTTCACAATAAACTATATAAACATTTTATACAGACCTAAAGGTTTTTTGAAGGCCAATCCAATGGCGTATCGGTCGTTTAGAAAATCGGCTACGTTAAGTTACTATTTTCGAAAATGTAAAATCGTTGGGGTCGCCAAAATCTTATATAATAATCTCTATTAAAATTAAGCTGACCCGTATTTTTTCGTTTGGCGAAATTTCTGCTAGTTCGGCTTTTATAAGGATTTCCCCGAAAGACCACCATTTTTCATTAGGTGGCAACCCTTTTTTTAAATTTGAGATTGGGCAGCCAAGAAAAACAGGTAACTCTTATTTTTCTCGGAGTTTTTCTAAAAGCAAATTAAGTGCATCAGAATTTGGAAATTATTATAAAGAAATAATGTCTCGGTATTTCAGATTATTTCAATAGAGAAAAAGTAAAAATGTCTCAAAATCTGAGAAATTTCGAAAAGGAAACATGTATAAAAACCCAATACTTTATTTATTTTTTATCAGAATCTCAAATTATTTCTTTAGAAGAAAAGTCAAAGAATGTTGAATCTGAGAATTTTTCCACAGAAAATGCGATCTAGGTATTAAAGAACTTTTTTTTATATAAAAGGGGTTTTAGAAACTGAACATTTCTCAAAACGCAAATATCACAAAAATGGTTTATTTTTCTATATGAAAAATATTTCAGAATCTACGATTTTTTCTGAAGTAATAATGTATGAATATCTGAGAAATTTTGTGAAGCAAACATGTACAAAAATCCAAGACTTTCTTTCTTCCGATCAGAATCTCAGAGAATTTCAATTGCAAAAATGTCCAAGAAATGTCTAAGAAACTGATACATTTTCTTACGAGCCTATTTAAACCAAAGATGAAATCTCCTTCGAATGAGATTTGGATTATATGGTACTGTATCATTTTATAGACTATCATATAATCCAAATCTCGTGCAAACGAGATTTCACTTCAGACGTGAATTTTTTATAATTGTTTAATTTGATTTTTTTTACAGAAAACAGTGTCTGATAATTAATAACTTTTTTATTTGAAAAGGGTTTTAGAATCTTCACATTTTTCTAAAGGCAAATATCTCAGAAATGGGTTATTATTCTGTGTGAAAATATTTTAGATTGTAAGATTTTTTCTGAAATAAAAATGTCTAGTGATATGAAATAAAAATGTCTAGTGTATGAAGGAAAATTGTATAAAAATCTAATACCTTCTTCTGTATTGATTTTTTTATATTGGACTTTAAGTATAAAAAAATATTAAAAAGTATCGTGATTAATTTGACTTAAAGGGGTCTTACGTAGACCAACAGGGTTCCCTTATGAAAACGAACCTTTATATCAATGAAAGAGGAAAGGTTCTAGTTAATATAAAAGTGGAGTGCATTTACTGAGTCGGTCTTACAAAAAATACACAAAATCTAGTCTCTCATTTTAAATTAAATTTATTTATTACTTTTTACAAGCAAAATAAAATCTTTACCGGTGGTCCTAAATGAATTCGGTTGCATATTTGTTTTAAATTTTATTGTACTTCTGATTTGTTTTAACTGGCTTTTATCATGTTCAACAAAAAAAAATGTGTTTTCTTTTTAGTATTTGCCAAGTAATTTCAAAATTTGTACAACAGTTATGATTTTCTTTTCCTTCACCTGTCGGTTAATTTAAAACATTTGCTATATGCTGGAACTAACGTATGTGAGTTTCACGTCTAGTCAGTTGTTAGCACTATACTAACAAGAAACTGATTAACAGAAGAAGGGTTAAACAACCAACAAAAAAAATCACAAAAGTCAATCTTTGTTTTATTTTAATGGATTTTTTCGTAGAGTTACAAACAAACAAATAAAATTACTAAAATTGTAAAAGCGGCTTCTTGTTTTATGTTTGTCTTTTAGAAACGCTGCATTGCAGGCCGGGAATAAAAAACACGGTAGTTAGAAAATACAATATTAAGTCATGTAATGGATGAATGACAATTATTTGATAAAGAAGCTAAAAGATTTTTGTGTCTGCAGTGTATGGTTTATTATTTATAATTTGTTAACAAAGATCAAATTAAAAAGCATTTACACATCTTTATAGCAATTAGAGAAAGAAATTTTAAGATTTTAAAAGAAGGGGATTCTATGAAATTTTTTAAGACTAATTTGGTTTGGTTTAGTTTAAACATGTTCCGGTTGAAGGCACAAAGTTTTTGAAAAAAATTTAAAATGGAGAGTTAATAGGCTTGTTTTTTGCAGACCGGATTAAGATTATTTTTCATACTTTACATTTTGGACAAAGCATAATTGATTTTCTGTATATATTTGCTAATTGTATGTAATTTCAGAAAAAAATTATAAAAAAAATTCTGGACTTGATTTGACCCATTTTTTAACTAAATAAAATTAATCCTAATCTTAATCCGGTCTGCAAAAAAACAGGGTTAATATGTTCTAAGAAAAGAATCATCATCAAATTTCACAGACATTCTTTAACATTATTATCCTTAGAATCAGATTTAGAACATTTTTCGACTTAATTCACACGACTTTGTCGGAAAACCAATTAACATTATGTGATAATTTACAATTTTACTTTTTTAAGCATTTTAGACTTTTCGTATGAAATGTTGGTCTTTGACAACCCCAAGTGAAATTTGATGCAAAAAATTTTTGTAGAATATTTTTAACCTTTAAACGCACATTTCATTGGTTTTCTATTAGGATATTTTAAAAAAGGACCAAAATGACCCCTAAAAATGGGAGATAGTGGGTTAATATGTTCTACGAAAAGAACCGCCGTTACATTTCACTAAAGACATCTTTTGACACTATTTACCTCAGAATTAGATTTCATTTTTTTTTACTTATTTAAAACGCCTTTAAAAAAATATTAAAACTTCAGTGGGCCATAAACAAGAACTCTAGCTAAGTTTTCAAAACTCTTCGGGGTATATGGTCTACTATTGGGTATACTTTCATTCTTTTTGGTCACATCCAAGATACAAAATCGTGTTGCACTGTGTTATTCATGATGGTTTCTAAGACATTCTAGCAATATCCCTTCACCAAACCAATAGAGATGTAAATTTTTTAAATGAGCTAACTCGGTTTTTATCTGTCAGTGAAAAGTAAGATGTATTTAAATAATGATAAAACTGATAATTTTAATGCAAAAGCCATGATAAATAAACTTGTAAACATTTATTGCGAGGAAAAAGTGTACATGAAAGTTTTTATTTTTTTAATTTTTTTACGTGTTATAGTGTATAAATGATTCAGCACTTTCTAATTTAACTCTCTCACTTGTTTCACTCCAAGTTTAATCGGTTTTGATAACACAGGTTGACAAAAGTTAAACTTTTTTAATTTGAATGAACTTTGACAACTAATTTATATGGACTTTGGTGAATTCCGAATCTGTTTTCCAGTTTGTTCCATCAGCTCTCGTTCGCGGCAAAGAGTCTACAAAGTGAGGTTTTTACCAACTTTGCAAGGCTATAATTGCTAACACTAATTTTATAGCCTAAGTTTTAAACACGAACTTAACTATATTAGATGCGAGGACTCCAAAACTGTTATTAACTTATTTCTGACAGTTTTAGTTTTCGAGTTATAACGCAAGCAAATTTCGAAAAATCGTTCTCATAATTCCATTCAAACTACTTGTATGATTAATTATGTCATGTTTTAATTTGTTTTTGAGAATTGTTCTTAGTAAGGTCAAACTGAGTTGACAAACCCTTTGCAAATGTCTGAGGTTGCTTAGTAAATGCTAATAAAAAGATAAAAATTTTCAATTATATGATTAAAAAAAACATGTTATTTCGTTGCTTCATAACTTGAAAACTTAAGCCTGCAGGAGAAAACTAATAGCATTTTTGAAATCCGCGTGCCCTATTTAGTCTAAATCGTGTCGGCAAACTCTGGCACAGTGATAAACGTGCTTAGATTTAAAAAGGGCATAAACGAAAAATTTTTAAATTTTATTTTAGCGATATCTCAAAAACCAGTGTTGGTAAATATGGACTCACAAATATGCCGAAAATAGCATATTTTCAAAGTTTCCGTTGGCTATATCTCTAAAACTAGAGCTGACAAAAAAAGTGTTGCCCTGTGTAATTTTTCATAAAAATTAATAATAATTTTATTTTTATACCCTCCACTTAGTGATAGAGGGTTTATATAAGTTTGTCATTCCGTTTAAAACTCATCGAAATAAACGTCTAGTACCCCATAATGTGTATATATATTATTGATCAGTGATCGATTTTAAGACATTATAGCGATGTCCGTCTGTCTGTCTGTCCGTCTGTCTGTGGAAATGGTGATCACGGCCAAAGTATTAAGCAGATAAGACTCAGCATATTTACTTGTTGTTTCTATAAGAAGCTTGGTATTGGATTTGAGCGAAATCGGTTCAGCGGTTCAAAAGTTATGAATGAAAATGTAAGGACACCTCGAAATGTTTGTACATTCAAGATAACCTAAAAATACAAAATGCTTTAATTCAAAGTGAACAGAATTGATAATCGAATGGTTTTTAAACATGTACATACATATTTTTTTACAAAAAAAAATTTTTGCCCAATAATTTTTTTACCAAAAAGTTTTTTTCGCGGATATTTTTTTTTAATTTTTTTTTTTTTGTTTTTTTTTTTTTTAAATAAACTTTTTTTACATTATGGAGGGTATCAATACATTCGACAAGGTCGAATTAAACTTTTTTATTTGTTTGTTTTTTTCAAAATATCTACAGAAAGTTTTCCTAAACAAAAAGTATTGAGATTTGAAAACTTTTCGTTACAAAAATATTTCAGAATCTGTGAATTTTCTTTTTTAATAAAAGCTCAGAGTTCTTTTTAGGTCAAAAGAAAAATTGTTATGACTTTTTTTTGTTTATTATTGAAATTTTTTATAATCTAACGATTTTTGTGTACGAAAAATGTCTCAACACTTGAAAATTTTCTAAACGAAAAGTTTAGAAACACGTAAAATGTTTCAGAATCTGAGAATTTGTTTATATACATTTTTTATATTCGAAAAATTTTAATTATATATCTGTCTGTCTGTCAGTCTGTCTGTGGAAATGTTGATCACGGCCAAAATACTAAACGGAGGTATTGCACATGAGCGATATCGGTTAAGCGGTTGAAAAGTTATGAATGAAAATGTAAAAATTTTGGTACTTCAACATAACCTAAAAATTCAAAATGCTTTAATTCAGCTGCTGTTTGACATATGTGAACAGAATTAAACACCGAATGGTATTTAAACAAGTACGAACATATTTTTTTGACCAAAAAAAAAACAATAGCGGATTTTTTTTTTCAATTTTTTTTTTGTGGAAATTTTTTTAAAAAAATTGTTTTTTTCTCAAAAGTAATTTCCTTTTAATTTAAGTTTGTTGCAATAATCTTTTTTTTTTTAATTGTGGAGGGTATCAATCAATACACCCAGCAAGGCCTAAAACTTTTTAACTTTTTTTACTGTTTTTTTTTTTTTATTATGTACATGTTGGAGGGTATAAAAGATTCGGCGATTTTTTTTTAGACCAAAAATATCGCAGAATCAAAAATTTTGATATATGTACGAAAAATATATAAAAATCAAAGAAATTTTCGTATGATGAATGTTCAAAATTTTTTTTATACGAAAAATGTCAAAATTTTTTTATACGAAAAACGTCTCAGAATCTAAAAAATTTTCTACATGAAAAACGTCTCAGAATCTGACAATTTTTCTATACGAAAAATACCTCGGAATCTGAGAATTTTTCTATGAAAAAAATGTATCAGAATTTGAGAATTTTTCAATACCAAAAATGTCTCAGAATATGAGAATTTTTCTATGCGAAAAATGTCTAAGAATATGAAACTTTTTCTATACGAATATGAGAATTTTTCTATAAGAAAAATGTCTAAGAATCTGGTAATTTTTTTTTTTCTTAACCAAACATTTTTTTTGGGATTTGAGAAAAGAGTTTGAGACATTTTGTGTAAAGGGAAATTCTCAGATTCTGAGACATTAATCCATGCGAAAAATGTCTCAGAAACCAAAATTTTTTCTGTACAAAAAATTTCGCAAAATCTAAGAATTTTTCTATTAAAAAAAGGTTTCAAAAGCAAATAACTCTTCATTAATATCTGAGAGTTTTACAATAAAATTCGAGAAATTTTCTACACGATTTTTTTTTTTAGAATTATAGAGTTTTTCTGTACGATTAATGCCCCAAAAGTTGAGAACTTTCTATGCGAATAATATTTAGAATTTTAGTACATTTAAAAATTTCTGTAGTTAAAAATTTCCCTCAATTTATGAAATTTTTCATTCCAAAAATATCTCAAAATTTTTTATGTATATTTTAAGAGATTTTTGATTAATTAAGTAAAATTAAAGGAATCTTAGAATTGAAGAATTTTCTATGCCAAAAATGGTTTATCCCAGCAAAACTTTGATTACCAAATAATGTATAAAATAAGGTATAGGATTGCTTATTTTATACATTGCAGCATTGATGATTTTAACATGGGATCAGAGTGAAAGTAATGCATACCAGTAATGAATAAAATATTGCATACCAGTAATGTATAAAATATAGCATACCAAAACGAAATATATAAGGCGTTACGAGTACCCGAGTACAAATGTTTAGATATATTTTTATATATCACGTCTTATCCGAGATTTAAAAGATCTAACTCGGATCAGTGCTGATCCGAAATTTGAAAGATCAGTACTGATCCGAAAAATGGATCGCTAAGATTAGATAAGTTTTAATCGGGCGGATACAATGTTATCCGAAAAATGGGTTTATATAATTAGATAAACCCATTTTTTGGATGAAATTGTATCCGTCCGATTAAAACTGATCTAATCTTAGCGATCCATTTTTCGGATCAGTACTTGGGTAGTGAACAACTAACGATGTATTAAATTTACTCACGTGATTGTAAGTGAGTAGAAAAATATGCTTGTGAGTGAGTGTCCGTGATTCAAAAATTCCTATCGTGAGCCCATCTCTAGTTTAAACTTATGCATTTTTGTATAAAATATTTATTTTTTATGTTATTATAATGCATTATTTAAAATTTTGAAATAATACATAATGTAACCAATATAACTCAGAAAATTTTTTCAGAATCGATTCTGACAACACTTGTTCTAGAACAGGTTCGTCGGTAACCATACACTATTACACTTTAATTATTCAGAACAAGTTAAGCGGAAATTATTGTGAAGCTTGTTCTCTGCAATCAAAGTTTCATAACATGTTGATTCTCAGGAATTAAAAAAAAATATGTGTCAAAAAAATTAAAAAATAAATATCAATTTATTTTTGTTATTTAATTTGGCCTTTAATGCATTTTGAAATTAATTAGAAAAAAAAAATGTCTTTTTTTTAAGAAAAAAAAAAAATACAAGCAAAAAAAAAGTTAAATTTTTTTTTTTTACTTTATTTGAAAATTTCCGATTTTCATGTCAAAAAAGGATATCAATTTATTTTTGTTAACCTAGAAAAAACACGAAATTCAATTAAAATAGCAGCCCTAGTAAAAATGATTTTGTATATATCCGTGTATAAATTGATACAAATGTATCTAATTTTACATATAAATATCTAATTATATGAAATTATATAAAAAACTACTCAGATAAGACCAAAATTCGTATCAAATTTTATAAAATTTTATCTGGAGTTATATCAAATTTTATATTATTGGATACGAATTTTGGTCTTATCTGATTGATTTTCTATATAATTAAATATGATTAGATCTAAATATGTATAAAAAGATATATTTGTATCAATTTATACATGGTTATACACGAAATCATTTTTAAAAGGGAGGATATAATCGTGAAAATTCTTGAAACAAAGGTGAGTAAATTATATTTTCATTGTCTGGGTCGGCAGAAAATTCATGTTCTGGTATGTCACTATGCAACTTTGGAGGCGAAAAAGGATAAATGAGTGTTAAAAAATGTAAATATTCCATTGTCTTTATCTTTGTTAAATAAATTAATGCAATTCAATATATTTCTTTAATTCTTATTTCTGTTCCAAATTTTACTTCTAGAACCGATTTCGGGGAACAAAAATATGTTCTAATTTTGCTACAAACACCTGTTACTTTTGGGGCAATCCCTTTGTAAAAAGAATCGGTGTTGCACAAGAATACGAACAGGTTCTAGGGAATTATAATTTGTTCCACAATCGATTCTTTGCAACCGCAAATTTTGCTGGGAAGTCACCCATGATTTAATGTTTAGAAATAATAAATATGAAATACAATTTTTGCAATAATCATGCATTATGTAACAAAATATTAGTAAAACATTATATTACACCTTGAAATAATATTCGTTTCTCAGTCGAACAAGCCGTATGTGGAATAAACTCCCCGCAGTAGTCTTTCAAGTCGGCTACGATTTAGAAAAGTTCAAATTGAATATCCACAAACACTACTCCCTCTTTCCTCCTCCTCATAACCTATTTTCCTAATACCAACACAATGCATTGCATTAGTAGGGGGCATCCCCTGAGTGTAGGCTCAAAAAAAAAAAAATTGTTGTTGAACAAATGTCTGGAAAGACATCCTAAATTAATGCTACAAATAAGAGATATACATTACTTGGTACACAGATAAAAATGAGTTGTTAGATCAAGCACGAAATACACCAGGTTGAGCATTATTTTAATTAGAAGTCATCTAATGAGGAAAATTGTTGAATCAAGCATGAAAATTGTAGGTCAGTCATTGACTGTTCCTTGATTAAAACAATGCTTGATTTGAGTAATTTGTTAATTGTAATTTTTCTGTTATTTTTGATTAAACCAATGCTTGATTTGAGTGAGCGATTAATCAATAATTTTGTGTTATTTTTGAATAATCCAATGCTTGATCTGAGTGAATAGTTAATCATTATTTTATAGTTGTAGTGTTTTTTGTCAGTCTTTTCAAGACTTTTGCTTAAATTGTTTTTTTTTTGCTTTATATTATTTTGTTTTTTTCCGTCTTGTGTGCGAGGAAGTACTTTTCTATTTGACGACTAACGAAAACTAAAACAAAAAACGAAACAGCGTTCATCGCATTGTTACTCAAAGCCTACTATGATGAGTTTTTTTGTGTTTATGAATTTTTTTGTGAATTTTTCAGATTTGAGCAAATGGTTAATTGATTCAAGTAAAATTTGATTGAATGTGAAATTTTAAGCTGAGCAAATATTTAATTGTTTTTTTCCATTGAATATTTTTTTCTGTGTACATACATAATCACCACCCATTACTAAAGTTTTGCTGGGATACGTTTCATGTATCAGCATCTTAGAAGTATTTTCCAAAAATACGATTTAGAATCCCCCCCAAAATAAAATACTGGATACGTCAATGCATTTTGTTTTTGTCCATCTACAAAGTTTTATTTCGTAAAATGTTGCTTGGATTTTTTCGGTGTAGCTTAGACCATTACAACAACTGCTTTATAACTTCATCATTCTGCTACCACAGGGATTCTTTGTTTTTAGTTTACAAATTTCATACTTCAACAACAGTTTGCTTCCAATAAATTAAATTTTACATATACAGTGGTTGTCAACTAATTAGAAACTTTTTTAAAGTATAATTAATTAGAAACGCTTCTATGGAATAATGCTCAACGTAATTATTATCAAACAAGTATAATTCTAAAGAATGTTATGTAGATAATTTAAAAAGTTTTAATTTAAGCTTGAAAGCAACCAGATTGAGTAATTAGAAACACTTCTATAGTACTTAACAAACACGTATAATTTTAAAGAATGTTATGTGGATAATTTAAAAAGCTGTAATTTAAGCTTGATAGCATCCAGATTGAGCAAATAATAAATGTGCTACGAGGGTCGATCTGGAAAATTAAATTATTTATAAACATTTTTAAAGATTTTTTTTTAATACTTCTAAGTCGATTTTTTTTTTAATTTGAAACATTTAAAATTTAAAAAATGGTATAATAGTTTTTATTCAGTAATCAAAAAATTTTTCCAAAATCCCAAACAAAAAATGAAGTTATTTAAATACAGTAGAAGAAATCCGCATTTTAGGACCACCAACTTTTTGTAAACAAAGAAAAATTTAAATTATTTTAATATTTCATTACAACACATATAGGTGCACTAATATTAATAAACAATAAAATATTTTTTTGTTTTCAAAAAATTGGTGGTCAAACGAATTTTAGGTAAAAAAATCGTTTTTTTTCTACTGTATTTAAAAAATTTAATTAGTTGATAACTGAATAAAAACTAATGGACCGTTTTTTTGTAATTTTTAATGTTTGAACTTAGACAAAATCAACTTAGAAATATTTTTAAAAAATTTTCTGAAAAATTTGTATAAATAATTTTATTTTTCAGATCGACCCTCGTAGAACGTTTATTATTTACTCAATCTGGGCGCTATCAAGCTTAAATTCAAGCTTTATAAATCTATCTATATATATAAAAGAGTAACATGACTGACTGACTGACATACTCATTCATCATCGCCCAGCCCAAACCGCTGAAGCTAGAGTCTTGAAATTTGGACTGTAGATCCACCTACCGGAATATAGATCCACTAAGGCTGGATTTTTGCCAATGTTGATTCTAAGGGGGTAAAAAGGGTAAAAAACTGTACTTTTGGTACTTTTTATATCTCCTGAAATAATGGTCATAGAGACTTGAAATTCGGAATGTATGTTTATCTCCCGGAATAGAGAACCAGTAAGCCCGGATTTTTGCCAATGTTGATTCTAAGGGGGTAAAAAGGGTAAAAAACTGTACTTTTGGTACTTTTTATACCTCCTGAAATAATGGTCACAGAGACTTGAAATTTGGACTGTATGTTCACCTCCCGGAATATAGATCAACTAAGGCTGGATTTTTGCCAATGTTGATTTTAAGGGGGTAAAAAGGGTAAAAAAGAGTACTTTTTGTACTTTTTATATCTCTTGAATTAATGGTCACAGAGACTTGAAATTTGGACTGTATGTTAACCTCTCGGAATATAGATCCACTAATGCTGGATTTTTGCCAATGTTGATTCTAAGGGGGTAAAAAGGGTATAAAACTGTACCTTTGGTACCTTTTATATTTCCTTAAATTATGGTCCTATACACTTGAAATTTGGAATGTAGGTTCAGCTCCCGGAACATAAATCTACAAAGGCTGGATTTTTGCCGATGTTGATTCTAACGGGGTAAAAAGGGTAAAAAACTTTACTTTTGGTACCTTTTATATTTTCTTATATAATGGTCCTAAAAACTTAAAATTTGCAATGTAGGGTCACCGCCGGAAAAAATTTTCACCAAGGCAGGGTTTTTGCCAATATTGACTCTACGGGGGTAAAATCGAAAAAAGTTTATTTTTCGTACTTTTTTTTATTTACTGAAATACTGGTACCTTTTTTAAAAAGTACCTTTTATAAAAAGTACCTTTTATAAAAAGTACCTTTTATAAAAAGTACCTTTTATAAAAAGTACCTTTTATAAAAAGTACCTTTTATAAAAAGTACCTTTTATAAAAAGTACCTTTTATAAAAAGTACCTTTTATAAAAAGTACCTTTTATAAAAAGTACCTTTTATAAAAAGTACCTTTTATAAAAAGTACCTTTTATAAAAAGTACCTTTTATAAAAAGTACCTTTTATAAAAAGTACCTTTTATAAAAAGTACCTTTTATAAAAAGTACCTTTTATAAAAAGTACCTTTTATAAAAAGTACCTTTTATAAAAAGTACCTTTTATAAAAAGTACCCGTTATAAAAAGTACCTTTTATAAAAAGTACCCGTTATAAAAAGTACCTTTTATAAAAAGTACCTTTTATAAAAAGTACCTTTTATAAAAAGTACCTTTTATAAAAAGTACCTTTTAAAAAAAGTACCTTTTAAAAAAAGTACCTTTTATAAAAAGTACCTTTTATAAAAAGTACCTTTTATAAAAAGTATCTTTTATAAAAAGTACCTTTTATAAAAAGTACCTTTTATTAAAATTACCTTTTATAAAAAGTTCCTTTTATAAAAAGTACCTTTTATAAAAAGTACCATTTATAAAAAGTACCTTTTATAAAAAGTACCTTTTATAAAAAGTACCTTTTATAAAAAGTACCTTTTATAAAAAGTACCTTTTATAAAAAGTACCTTTTATAAAAAGTACCTTTTATAAAAAGTACCTTTTTTAAAAAGTACCTTTTATAAAAAGTACCTTTTATAAAAAGTACCTTTTATAAAAAGTACCTTTTATAAAAAGTACCTTTTATAAAAAGTACCTTTTATAAAAATTACCTTTTATAAAAAGTACCTTTTATAAAAAGTACCTTTTATAAAAAGTACCTTTTATAAAAAGTACCTTTTATAAAAAGTACCTTTTATAAAAAGTACCTTTTATAAAAAGTACCTTTTATAAAAAGTACCTTTTATAAAAAGTACCTTTTATAAAAAGTACCTTTTATAAAAAGTACCTTTTATAAAAAGTACCTTTTATAAAAAGTACCTTTTATAAAAAGTACCTTTTATAAAAAGTACCTTTTATAAAAAGTACCTTTTATAAAAAGTACCTTTTATAAAAAGTACCTTTTATAAAAAGTACCTTTTATAAAAAGTACCTTTAATAAAAAGTACCTTTTATAAAAAGTACCTTTAATAAAAAGTACCTTTTATAAAAAGTACCTTTTATAAAAAGTACCTTTTATAAAAAGTACCTTTTATTAAAAGTACCTTTTATAAAAAGTACCTTTTATTAAAAGCACCTTTTATTAAAAGTACCTTTTATAAAAAGTACCTTTTATAAAAAGTTCCTTTTATAAAAAGTACCTTTTATAAAAAGTACCTTTGATAAAAAGTACCTTTGATAAAAAGTACCTTTTATAAAAGTACCTTTTATAAAAAGTACCTTTTATAAAAAGTACCTTTCATAAAAAGTACATTTTATAAAAAGTACCTTTTATAAAAAGTACCTTTTTTAAAAAGTACCTTTTATAAAAAGTACCTTTTATAAAAAGTACCTTTTATAAAAAGAACCTTTTATGAAAAGTACCTTTTATATAAAGTACCTTTTATAAAAAGTACCTTTTATAAAAAGTACCTTTTATTAAATGTACCGGAAGTACACTTTTTGGTACTTTTTATTTCCTGAAATTATATTTATAGAAATTTTTTGTATTTCCTAGAATCTAAAAATTTGAAATGTAGGAGAATTCGGAAAAAAAAACATTCTGGGAAAAATACGTTTTTAAAATTCCGCTTCTTAGTGGGGTAAAATGGTTAAAAAGTTTATGTTCGGTACCTTTGATATTTTTTGACGTATTGGTTTTAGAAACTTAAAATTAGGAATGTAAAATCCCTTTTGTACTTTTAATATTTGCTAAAACAATGATCCTAAAAAATTGAAATATGCAAAAGAGGATCCTTCGGTGAAGAAAAAAAATTCTGGAAAAGGTTCTTTTTGGAAATTTCGTTTCTAACGGGGGTAAGAAAGTGTACTTTTGGTACTTTTTTTTGTTCCTATAATAATGATAAAGTGTAAATTTTGGTTATTCTTATAGGTCTTGAAATAATGGCTCAGAAACTTGATATTTTAAATAAAGGATCACCTAGCACAAAAAAAATGTTTTTGGAAAATTTAATTTTAAAGGGAAAAGGGGGCAAATAGTTATTTTTACCTATCTAACTATTGAACTAAAAGCCCCAAAAATAACACCCAAGAGAAGGAGATGTTTTAAAATTTTAAATTTTAGAACGGGGAACGAAGTGGAATAGAGTAGGGAACAATCTGGAATGATACCTTTTACTCAAATTTTTCGTATTTAACTTTTTTTACTCCACTGGGGAATTTTTTTCACTCAAACTTATTTTTATTCCAATTTCTTTATTCACTGAAATATGTATTCACTCAAAATCCAAAGTCCTGATATAAGGGATCGAAAATAATTCAAATTTTATTGTTTAATTTATTCATTGAAATATTATTTTATGAAAGACTTAAACGTGCACAAGTAAATAAAACAAAGACTACGTAGGGGAATTGTCTTGAAATCGGTAGAGTAATTCTGATCCTTCTATTAACCGGTATTCAATACAACCGGTAACAAAGTACCGGGATTGTAAGCTAGTTACCTATATATCATTTTTTTTAAATTATACTCGTTTGATAATAATAATGTCGGAACTATGGAAACATTCTAATTAGTTAACAACCACTGTACAAACATTGTCTTTAATACATACATTAGCATATCCACTATTTCGACAATTTGAATTAATTTGTATAATAATTTTGAAAAATCATCACTGCTGGTAGAATAATGATAACTTTATTAAAAACTTATTTTCAGACTTCCTATGAAACTAAAAACAAAAAACCCTCATGCATTTTTAGTTGAGAAGACTAAAGTGATTATGAAAAATTACTTAATTTCAACGAAAGCAATAAACTATAGAATTTTCCTAGTTATGGTTCAATTGTTCGAATGTTGATTAATTGGTTCCACGAACGCCATATAAAACTATACTTACATACATGCCACAAAATGTGGCAGAGTATAAACACACATAGGCATACAACTAATAAAAAGTTAAAGAAGAGATGACACTCCAAAAAAAATGAAAAAAAAAATTGACTATGATGGTAAACGATAGCAGAATGTAATAGAATGAATAAAGGAAAGAAAAGGCTGGCTCATATAAAAAAATACATAAATTTTAGTTTAGAGCCTGTCTTTCTAACTCCACACAAAACTGTCAAAGTATCATATGACAATATAAATAACTAAAAACTAAAAAAAAATCTAAATTTTGAAGGTTTTGAGTGTTAGGGATTTAAAAAAGCAAGGATTCTTAAATATCTATACATAAAAAATAGTTCATTATGGGTTTTAATATGATGTCTTTACAAGAAAAAGTACTTGATATTTAAGTTTCAAGTGTTTTTTTTTTATGTTTCTTTTATTTTTAATAAAATTAAGAAATGAAAATATTATTTTTTTTTATAAAAAAACCAAAACACTTAACACTTTTTCTTTAAGGTATTTAAAACCAATAATGACATGATCATCGAATTTTTTTTTTTAAGAAATAATAGGAGTTGATCACACATATGTTTAGAGTCTGTAATGAAATCATTTACAATGTGTTCATTTAGTATGGGGTGTTTCCTAACAATATGCTGATGATTAGAAAAATAATTTTTGTTTTAACATGTATTTTAAGTGTACTGCAAAAAAGTATGCTGGCCTTTCGTTGATAAGTAATGAGTTTTCATTAGACAAACTGTATTTTTAGATTTCAAATATCTCTCGTGTTTTTTTTTTTCAATTTATAAAGATTTAAATCCAATATTATTAAACAGCAGAATGAACCGATATTTACCAACTGTAGAATGGATAAGTTGTAAAAACTCTGCAGTGCAGGAAAAGTGATGGGTCCTAAATAGGTCACGTGACCTATCACCCGGACCCAAAACACCTATCACAAAGTCGAAACCTTTTATATAAAAATACATATGAATTGTTTTAGGGAATATCTTAGCCTAGATATACCACATGTGACATATAACTGGACATGTTCCTTAGGAACACATCTCAGCTTTCTGAACTTAAAAATTTTGTAAAAAAAAATCCAAATAGCGTTTTTAATGAATTTTTTACTCCAAATTGCAAATAAAATTGCCAAACAATTTTGTAAACGGTACTTTTTTTTTAATTTTTTTTTTTTCCTTAAAATACTTGTTATTCCAAACACACAAATAATTTTTCGTCCAGAAGCGGTGTTCTATAACTCACGAATCGAAAGATTTCTCACATGGAACATGAAAACCGAAATAGAAACATTGTGAATCGGCACAAAACCTGACTTTTCGCATTCGACTGTTTCTGTCAATTATGATTTTTTTCAAAATTATTGGAAAGATGCGAGAAAAACTGTTTCTGTAAACCAATTGATCGAAAACTTATGAAGTTGAAGTGTCAAAATCACTCACATTTAAAAATGGTGCGATATTTCGTAAATTAAACAACCCAGCAAAACTTAGATTACCAAATAAGGTATAAAATAAGGTATAGGATCTCTTATTTTATACATTGCAGCATTGATGATTTTAACAGGCGATGAGACTCAAAGTAATGCATCCACATTATCACAAAGAATACCAGTAAGGTATAAAATAAGTCATAAATTTAAAACGAAGAATGCGAGCAAGGTGTAAAATATATGATATTTTATAGGTTACGAGAAATGAAATAATATAGCATACCAGAAGATAATATATACGGTGTTACGAGTAGTGAAAAAGTACCCAGCAAAACTTTGGTAATGGGTAGTGATTATATAACACATTACCAGGTAATGTATATATCTTATTTGTAGCATTATTTTAGGATGTCTTACCAAACATTTGTTCCACAACGTATTATTTTACAGTGAAAAATAATGCATTACTAATAATTTGTTACGTAGTGCATGATTATTGGAAAAAATGTATTTCATATTTATTATTTCTAAACATTAAATCATGGATGACTTATATTTGGTTACATTATGTATTATTTGAAAGTTTGAAATAATGTATTATTTATAATTGAATGCATAATGCATTACAATAACATAAAAAATAATTATTTTTTAAAAAAATGAATAAGCTTAAACTAGAGATGGGCTCACGACAGGAAATTTCTAACGACACACACTAACGAGCATATTTAATCTACTTACACTCACTTACAATCACGTGAGTAAATTTAATACAAAATTACTTTTTCACTACTCGTAACACCTTATATATTATCTTCTGGTATTCTATATTATTTCATTTCTCGTAACCTATAAAATATCATATATTTTACACCTTACTCGTATTCTTCGTTATAAATTTTTGACTTATTTTATACCTTACTGGTATTCTTTGTGATAATGTGGATGCATTACTTTGAGTCTCATCGCCTGTTAAAATCATCAATGCTGCAATGTATAAAATAAGATATCCTATACCTTATTTTATACCTTATTTGGTAATCTAAGTTTTGCTGGGTAATTTTGTATTAAATTTACTCACGTGATTGTAAGTTAGTGTAAGTAGATAAAATATGCTCGTGAGTGTGTGTCGTTAGAAATTTCCTGTCGTGAGCCCATCTCTAGTTTAAACTTATGCATTTTTTTATAAAATAATTATTTTTTATGTTATTGTAATGCATTATGCATCCAATTATAAATAATGCATTATTTCAAACTTTCAAATAATACATAATGTAACCAAATATAAGTCATCCATTATTTAATGTTTAGAAATAATAAATATGAAATACATTTTTTCCAATAATCATGCATTACGTAGCAAATTATTAGTAATGCATTATTTTTCACTTTAAAATAATACGTTGTGGAACAAATGTTTGGTAAGACATCCTAAAATAATGCTACAAGTATGGTATATACATTACCTGGTAATGTGTTATATAATCACTACCAATTTCCAAAGTTTTGCTGGGAACTATTGATTTATATAAAATAAAAAACAATAATTTTTTCAAGAAAATACTATCAAATAATATTATTAATATCATACTACACATTATTTTCATTTAGCAGGCGCCCCAGTATGCTAGTTGGTAGCGTGCTAGCCTATGAGTCTGGGGGTCGTGGGTTCGATTCCCACCAGAGGCCTTGGTCTGTTTCGCTACAACGAGACGAAGGTCATTGTTACCAGTTCTCGGTTAGGTAAAATTAGTATATGATTTGTAATTATATGGTAATTCTTAATAAAAATAAAAAAAAAAAAAAAAAAAAAAAAAAAATTTCATTTAGTTAATTTATTATTTCATTTTTGTATGCCAATGTTACGAGTGCGGTTTAAAAAAAAACGTGAAATTGTGAATTTTTTGTTGTGATTTTTATTATTTTCTCGCCTTATTTACCTTTTTGACAGCTAATTTGGAATATTCCAACAAAAATGCTGCCGTTTTCGCATTGATATACAGAAACAACTTTTTTTTCTAGAATCGAGAAATGGTGGAATTTTTTGTTTCATACTATTCGAAGCGAAAACTTTTCGCATAAATTACAGAATATCCCCACAGGACTTCGAAAATATTTCGGAATTGTAAAATTTTTTAAAATTTACGAAATTTTTTTTTTTTTAATTTTTGATGAATTTTCTTAGTACAAAACGACCCTTAGGAACACATCACAGCTGTACCCATCATTTTTCCGAACTTAAAAATTTTGCAAAAAAAAATCCTAAAAACGTTTTTAATGAATTTTTTATACCAAAATGCAAATAAAATTGCCAAACTATTTTGTGAACGGGACTTAGAAAATTTTGGAAACTTTGAAAATTTGTTCTTCCAAACACACAAAAAAATTTTTGTACGGGACTTTTTTAAAAAATTTCGAGAATTGTAAAATTTTTCAAAATTTATGAATTTTTTTTTTTTTTAATTGTTGATAAAATTTCTTACAACAAAACGTAAAAAAATGTGTCTGGATATAGAAAATTTTTACATGATGTTTGAGACTTGGTAAAAATTGGAAAATTTGGTTTTGTTCTATTGTCTCCTGTCACGTGATGGGTATTTTTGAGACAGTTCCCATCAGAAATTTTGCTGAACTGGCAGCAGCTTTTGGAAAGGAAACTCGAGTTAAGGAACGCATCCAAACATGCTGAATTCATGCATGATTCTCTAAAGCGATGTCACACTTTAGAGCGCTAGTTAGATACACCGAAAAAGCGCTCTTAAGATGCACTGAATTCACGTGTCTTTAGAGCGCTGATTAAAGCGCTATGAAGATGCAGTGAATTCATGTATCTTTTTAGAGCTGTTTTAAGCAGAATAAAGATGAATGAATATAAATTTGACTATTTTTGAAATACAATTGGAAAAACTGAAATACAATTAAATATTTTTGAAATACAATTGGAAATTTCTAAAATATACATGGATTTTTTTTAAATTAAAATAAAATTTTCTTAATAGCAATTATAAAATTTTTAAATCTAAATGGAAATTTATCAAATACAAATGGAATTTTCTGAAAAGCATTAAAAAAATGTTGGAAATAAAAACTTAAATTTCTTGAATACAATTGGAAATTTATAATTTATAAGAAATAAGCATTTGCTGTTTTTTTATGGCCTTTTTTCATCATTCAAAATGTGTTAAAGATGTTATGATTGAAGCATTCTTTGCAGCGCCGATTAATGCGCAAAAATTATGCAGTCAAATCATGTGTCTTTGTACAAAACTATTGATGTTCACGCATAAAGTGTTAAAAGTATTTAAAAGAAAAGCAAGTGTTAAATTTTATCAAAAAATAGTTTTATGTTATAAATTTTATATAAAATATCTTAACAAGAAGTTCAAAATGTTCTCCCTTACTTTTACTGCATCCTCAAGAGCGCCTTTTGAATGCGTTTCGGTATGCTATAAAAAGGTGCTGTGTCGCCAAAATCTCGATTTATTTTTGCTGGGTTTACTGATGAGTCCAAAATTATAAATTATTTTTTTTTTATAAATTTAAATTAAAATCAATTTTTTTTACTCAATTCTAAAACGTTTAAGTTTACGTAAAAAATGTCAGGAAAATTTTTAAATTGTTTAACAGAAGTATTCAAAAATATTTAAAAAAATTGAGGTTTTGGATTTTTTTAAGGCGAAATTTTTTTCTACTTGGGGGAAATACTTCCTCGGACCATTGGAAAACAATTTGCTTTTGAAATACTTAACTAACCTCGGAAAACATTATAACTTTAAAAACTTTTTTACTTTTATAAAGCCTTTCGCATTGAACCAGGTGTAATAAAATCCGAGCGGAAATATGCCACCAAACGTCCCTCACTCTGGCTTGAAACCAGCTCTTGGGTTTGGTTAGGGATTTTTTTTTTTTTTTTAACATGATAATGTTTTAAGCTGACGTCTAATTATAAAAAATTGCAGGACACCACCTCAGTTTGACTATATAAGCTAACAATTGAATAGTTCATGCGAATAAAGACGAATAGACCATTTGTAGAATTTTACAGGGGACAATAAAAACGCAGGAAACGGTTAAAAAATAATATTTTTGTCAACTTTTTGGTATTAGCTTAAAGGTTTAAGTCACATCTACCTATATACAAAATTTTAGTAAGGTATTCGAAAGAGAACTTGCCAAAAATTGGACTTAAATTTTTTGCTTAAATGGAAAAAGGGCGAATATCCAAAAAAATGTATTGAAATTTGAATAAAAATGTGTTATTTTGCAGCAGATTTTGACTACATTTTCATGAGACTTGCAAAACTTGACGAACTATGGTTGGTATTTGTTTGTAACACTTTAAGGACTTCAAGAATACACTTTTTAAGGATTGCAAGGACATGCAAAAAAAATTTTTTTTTGTTAATTTTTTTTAATATTCCTGCCACTTGATGCAGTAGTAATTCTTTATGACACTAAATACATTTTTAGGAATTATAATATTAACCCTGGACTGCATACTACGACGTAACATAAAAGGACATGAAAAAATTTTGTTTTTTATTCCTGACCTTGGATGCAGTATTAACACCAAATGTTTGTATGTGCTAAGATTGTTTTTTTTTGTGTACAATTCAAATTTTAGCTAATATCAATTTTAAACTCGCAGCTAAATAATTTTTATATAATATTTTGTTAAGGATGGATATTCGCCCTTTTTGCTTTCCACACTTTAAAGTCTTATAACTCAAGAACGGTAAAATTGTTTGCCAATATAATAAGTGTGGTTTGTTCCCCGTAATGTTCTTTTAACACATTGTTACCGAAAGTAAAATTTTTTTAATGTTTTTGTATTGTATTTAATCAAAATTGTGCGTTAGTTCACTCCTAATTTAAACAAAAATATAAAAATTATTGCACTTTCAAAGTCATTTTCATTTTCCCAAAATTTCTGCATAGGGTTGTAGGGCTCTGCTAATAAAATGCATTTATGCAAAAAAACGTGTTTGCAAAAAAGTGGTCTATTCGTCCTTATTCGCATGAACTATTCACTTGTTATTCCAAAACACAAAAAAATTTTCAAACAAAATTTTTGTCCGGGACTTCGAAAACTTTTAAAAATTTGAAAATTTTTTTATTTTTATTTTTTTTTTTTCAATTCTGTTTGTTTAAATTAAAAAAGATTATTCTAGCTCAAGGTCATATTTATTTTACTAATCATTACGCCGGTATTGTCAAAGTAACAATTTTCAAGAAGCTCTTTATAAAAAAGTTTGGTTTGCAAGACTTACTCGACACTTGTTTCGAAATTCATCAAATTCCATTGTCAAGAGTATTTAGCAAATTGACAATCGTTAGCGGCAAAACAAAGTGTCCCGACAAAAAAAGTTTAGATATGGTAACATATTATTTAATATATTAATATATGGCCATACACAAGTACATAATTATATGTAAATGTATCTTGTATTAAGTTTTACACCCAATATTTAATATGGTGCCATATAAAAGGATATCGAATCATGTGTTGCTCCACATACAATATATAAAGCTTTATTAAATTAGATATTGCATATAATATTTTATATGACTCCATGAATGACCTCATACAAGATTAGATGAATAAATATATGATATACAACTCCATGTCTGACTTCATACAAGATGAAATATACATGTATGTATGGTGAAGAATAGGGGGAAAAAGTTTTGTAAGTCCCGAGAAAATTTTTTATAATTTCCAGACACAAAAATATTTTTGCGTTTTGGAGTTAAGAATTTCATTAAAAATGATTTAAACAAAAAAAAAATTTGAATTTTCTAAGTCCTGGATAAAAAACATTTTTGGTACATTTTTTGCGTTTTGAAGTAAAAATTTATTAACAAAGTTTTAATAATTTTTTTTTTTAAATTTCGATTTTTTTTTTTAAATTTTAAGTCCCGGACACAAATTTTTTTTTTGCAATTTTTTTTGCATTTCCCGAAAAAAAAAATTTGGGATAAATTTGAAGATAAAAAAAAATATTTTATGCAAAATTCTACATATTTCATCTTATGATATAAAATTATATACAATTATATCAAATTAGATAAACCCAATATTCGGATGAAAAACGATCATATTTAATCTAATATAACAAATTTTGAGCTGTTTTGATCCACCAATTTCATCATCTTATTTTATCCAAATACGTGTTGGGACATATCAAATTATATATGGCTCAATTTCAAATTATGTATGGACCTGTATATTTATTTTTAGTCGGGGTCTTATATTCGCATGTCAGTAGACATAATGCGAATTCATGTACTAAATACACAACATAATATAGCTCTAAATTTCAAACAAAATGTCTAACCCAACCATCTCCATTAAATTCAAATATGCCTTCGTATATAAGACTGTGTTACGTTCTATCATGCACTCAAAAAAACCTTGTCAAATTACTAGATAAAGTCTCGTAATCCCATTTTACCAATATTTGGCAGTTTTCCTTGTTATTTAACAAATAATTTTCGACCGAAATTTATTTTTTTGCAATTTTAAAGTTTTTCTTGTAATTTTATAAATTTCCAAGGTTTTAAAAAAAATGCCTGCGAATTTTGTACTCTTGCCCAAAACATTAAATCATGATAATGTTTTGCGGAAGATTTGGGTGTTCTTGCCAAAGCAAAGTTTTTTTTTAGAAAAAATAATGTTATATTACTTTGCTATTCCATGCAAAACGAATTAAAATATCAGTCGAGGACCCCATTAAAAAACCAAAAGAGCTGTACATTAAAATTTAAGGTTATAGCGAAAAAACGATGCTCTTTCTAGAGCAGATAATGGGAAAAATAATCCAAAAAAAATTGGAGTCTATATTGGCCTCCCTATAACCGGTTGAAGTTCGCAACTGTATTTTGTAAAAAAAAATATTTTTTGTTTTGGCCGAAATTGGTGTCAAAATTTGCAGAATTCGAAGTACATTAAGGGAAAAATATTTGCATGATGAAATTAAATTCACTTATTCAATTTTGTTGCAAAAACTGGTAAAAAAATATTTTTTTTTGACTTTTTGTTCGACTTTTTTTTAAGTAGCTTAAAATGGTACTTAAAGAACATTGGCGACTTAAATACCCTTCTGAATTTGATTAAGTAACATCCGCGTCAGTATGAAAATGTAAAGTTCAAAATTGCCAAAAACTTAGATTTTTTCTGTTTTAAAATGCTCTGGTGGTCCAAAATTATTCCATAAAAACTTTTTAAATATTTGTCCCTTAATGTACTAAACATTCCGCGAATTTTGAAACCAAGAGCGGTGAAAACAATAAATATGTTTTTTTGACAAAATACCCTACGATTGCGAACTTTAACCGGTTGTAGGGAGGCAAATACAGATTTCAAAATTTTTTGGATTATTTTTTCCATAATCAGCTCTGTAATACGCATCATTTTTTTGCTATTACCAAGCGAAACTCCAAAAAGAGGCCATTTTCGGGACAGGCTACTGTACATTTCGCAAGTGAGTGCAAAAAAGTGTTTTTACATTTTGGAGAGTATAAAAGATTCGGCACCAAAGAATATAACACTTTCACTTGATTTATGTACATTTGATAAACAAATGGAAAATTTTTTGCGAAAAGCTTAGACTTGGTGAAAAAGTAGTTTAGTTTTTTTTTCACGAAAAACAAAATTATGTAAAAAAAAAAATTGATAAAAAAATTTGAAGAAAAAAATATGATAAAAAAAAAAATAAAAAAAAAAAATTTTGATGAAAAAAAAAATTGATGAAAAAAAAATTTGATGAAAATAAAAAATTTGATGAAAAAAAAATTGATGAAAAAAAAAATTTTGATAAAAAAAATTTGATAAAAAAAATTTGATAAAAAAAAATTGATAAAAAAAATTGATGAAAAACAAAGGCTTGAAGAAAAAAAAAAAAATTTATGAAAAAAAAATAAAAAATTTGATGAAAAAAAAAGTTTGATGACAAAAAACATGAAAAAAAAAATTATGGAAAAAAAAAATTGATGGAAAAAAAAATTGATGAAAAAAAATTAATGAAAAAAATTGATGAAAAAAAAAATTTAATAAAAAAAAATTTGATAAAAAAAAAACATGATGAAAAAAAGTTTGATGAAAAAAAAAAATTTATGAAAAAAAAAATTTATGAAAAAAAAAGTTTGATGAAACAAAAAAAAAATTACAAAAAAAAAAATTTTATTACTTTTTATTCACCAGCTGGTGAAAAACGGGTTTCACCACGACGTGAATTATTTTCCAAGTTACAAACCCAAGTTATTAAAATTTTTGGTTTTAAGAAAATGAAAATAGTAATTCTTGTTTTCTTTTTCGTTAGTTTTTAGCTTTTATATTCAAACTGAGGTGGCGTCCTGCAACTTTTTTAAAATTAGACACCAGCCTAAAAACATTATCATGTTAAACAAATCTAGTAAATTCACTGGAATTCCTCGTAAGTTTTATTTTGACAAAAAAGTTGTAAATTTACAATTTTATTGGTAAAAACCTTGCAAAATTACAAAAAAGCTCTTCATTTTTTGATAAAAAGCTTGTAAAATTACAAAATTATTGGTAAAAACATTGTAAAACAACAAGGAATTTTTGTCTAATAGGATTTCAAAATAAAAAGTTACAAACTTTTCTTGTAATTTTACAAGGTTTTTTTTTGAGTAAGTATAAGGAAAAAGTCCCATATTCTATTTTAGTTTTTCTATAAAAAATCTCATTTTTTGTTTTCTTATTTTTTCCATAGAAAAATTTTCTTTTAATTTTGCTTAGTTTTACTTTAAAATTTTTAGATTTAAAAACATTTATTCTCAAGAAAAATTTTGAGATTCTTGAAAATCCAAGAAAATATTCTCACATGATTTATTATATTTTCTTTTTACCCAGATAAATTGTCAAATTTTTAATATAAAAATTCTCAGACTTTTCCTATAGAAAAATTGCCAAAATTATAAGATTTTTCCTATAAAAAATTTCTCAACTTTTTTCTATGGAAAAATTCCTAAATTGTTCGTCTAGAAAACTTGCGAAATTTTTCATTTAGAAAAATTAAAAAATTTTTCGTCTAATAAAAATTAAAAAAATTTTCGTCTAGAAATATTTGAAATATTTTTCTAGAAAAATTCTGTTAAATTTTTTAAAGGAAAATTTATTATATTTTGAGACTTATATCTGTAGAAACATTCTAAAATTCGGAAACATTTTTTCTTTATTTTAAGTTTTAAGATTCTTAGACATTTTTCAAAGAAGAATTTCTATAAAATGTTTCTGATGTGTAAAAATTCTTAGATGTTTTCCTACAGAAAGCTTTTATGGATTATCCTATAGAAAAATTCGCAAATTATTCCTACCGAAAAATTATTATATATATAATAATTAAAAATACTTAAAGTTTTTCATATAAAAAAATTATTACATTCCAACACTCAAAATATTTTGTAGGCAAAAACAAATGAAAAGCACATTTAGAACCAGTGAATTAACATTTGAAAACCATCCCAGTAATTATTCATTTGTTTTAACAAACATCAAAATTTATTTTTTACTGTTGACAAAATTTTCTAAAATAAATAACATTTTAAAATAACGTTTCTTTCATACTTTTTTAATAACAAATTCGAAAAAAATAACCCACGAGAACATTAAAAACTAATGAAAGTTTTGTTTATTTTTACCAAAAAATTCAAAAAAAAATAACATACTAAAACATTAAAAATTAATGATTTCGTAATTTATTTTTTACAATTTTTTATTGAAATTTATTTTTAAAAATGTTTAATAAAATTTTGGGGAATCGATTCCGCAATCAACTAAATACATTCTGGCCACACACTCTACCTATCGTACCAATTGACACAAACATGTTTTTATATTTCTATAAATATTTTTTTTTAATTTTTGTTCTACAAAAAATAACCTACTTGTGTAGGTAAAAACTAATGATATCTCATTAAAAAATACCAACAATTTAAAAAAAAAAATTACTTACACAAATCATTAAAAATTTAAAGAATAATCAGTAGTTTTTACTTACAGAACAAAAATAAATTACATTTAAAATTTAATGTTAATGAAAGTCTTTATTTTTAGTGTGATATTTTTGAAACAAAGAACAGAAATAGTCATTTAAAAAAACTGAACGTTAAGCAAATGTTTTTTCTTTTAAAAACGACAAAACGTAAAACTTTTTAAATAAACTACAAACACATAATTTTTTGAGTGAAGACATTTTTTGTTTAGAAAAATTTTAAGATTCTTTGACATTTTTTATTTTTTTATTTTTTTTTTCCTATTTTTTCGAATTCGGTTTGGGGGGATTCCCACCATAAAAAAGTGTTCACACGTAATTTCACTCGTTTTATTTTGGTTTTTATGTTTTTATTTTGACATTTGCATTATCAGCTGATAAACATGTACACATTTCAACAACAAACGAAATTAAAATACACTCAAAAAAATAAAACTGTAAAGTTAACAAACTTTTTTTTGTTAACTCGAGTTTACTGGCTTTTTAGCAAATTTTTAGTTAAAATCAGCGTTTTAACTACTTTTTTTAGTTAAGTTCGATTTACGAAAATACTAGTTTTGTACAAATTTGGAATTAATTTTTTTTGTTGACTTTAAAACTGAGTTTACGAATTTTTACTAATTAATTTGCTGATTTTTTGTAACATTTTTGTCAAGTCGAAAATTTTAAACATTTCTTGTGTAGCCTCCTATGCAAATCTCATTAGTCCTACTTAAGCTGAACTTAACGCTGTGAAAAATATTTTTTTTTTATTTAAAAAAAAAAGGTTAGCTGAATTCACCTAATAAAAAATGTTACGAAATTTTCAGCTGAATTTTTAGTTAAAATTACTGTTTTTTTGCTACATTCATTCTACGAAAAGTTAACTAAATATTTTTTGTTAAATTAACTAGAAATTTAGTAGGTTCAAAATCAGGTGTTTTTTTAGTTAAATTTAACTAAATTTTTTGCCAACTTTACAGTTTTTTTTTTTTTTTGAGTGTATGAAAATTATATTCATTAATTACACTGCGTGACAAAAGTGACCACTATTTTAGAAAACAAGAGGTACGACCATCATTTCTATATATTTCGGACATGCTGAATCGAATGGCGTACTCCGTTTTTCGATATATGGTACAGTTTTCTTGCAAAATGTCGTTAAAGATTTGCTGATTTCGAGCCAGTTTTTCAACAAAAAAATTTGCAAAGTTAATGATTTTTAAATTGTATGGCATGGAACATAAAGATATGACTTGTAGCAATATTTCTTATGCCAATTTGGTTTAAAGCTTTTCATCTTAAGCCCTTACATTCGCGAATTTATTAATTTTTTGAGGTTTTTGCGAAATTAACCGCCAAGTTGGTCTTTGATTAAAAACTTGCTTTTAGTGAATCAAAAAGGCATCCCTAACAATACGAATAGTGGACAAAAAACAGCTATGTTATATGGACCATCATGATGAAAATCGCGAAAAACCGTATTTTTGTATATGCCAGCATCACTTTACGAGATGATTTAAGACTCCATCTTTTAGTATATAATGTGGGATTCTTAAACAATTCACTGACCAAAAATTTGGCCAAAAAAGTTTTCATTTGCAAAAGTTATCTTAACAAAAACTATTATTTTAGTGTTAACCCTACAATAATTATAGTTTTTGTTAAGATAACTTTTGCAAATGAAAACTTTTTTGGCCAAATTTTTGGTCAGTTAATTGTTTAAGAATCCCACATTATATACTAAAAGATGGAGTCTTAAATAATCTCGTAAAGTGATGCTGGCATATACAAAAAAACGGTTTTTCGCGATTTTCATCATGATGATCCATATAACATAGCTGTTTTTTGTCCACTATTTGTATTGTTAGGGATGTCTTTTTGATTCACTAAAAGCAACTTTTTTATCAAATACCAATTTGGCTGTTAATTTCGCGAAAACCCTAAAAAATGAAGAAATTCGCGAATTTAAAGGCTTAAGGTAACAAGCTTTAAACCAAATTTGCATAGATATAATGCTACACGTCATATCTTTGTTTTCCATGCCATAAAATTTATAAATCATTAACTTTGCAATTTTTTTTGTTAAAAAACTGGCTCGAAATCAGCAAATCTTTAACGACATTTTGCAAGAAAACTGTACCATACATCGAAAAACGGAGTACGCCATTCGAATGAGCATGTCCGAAATATATAGAAATGATGGTCGTAACTCTTGTTTATTTTTTAGTGTTCCGCAGTGTTATACATATAACTGTTTATAATGTTCAAGAATTGTTTTAAGATAAAAATAGCACGATTTTTTTTTTGTATTATTTACATTTAGTAATAAACAATGTTGCCAATATTAATAAAATGCTTTAAAAACGCTGAACATTCAAAAATACTCAATTCAACCCCTGGAATTCCGCTCGTTTTAAATCGTTTTAATTTTAAAACGAGCTAAAAATATTTTTATTTTGACATATTACAACAAAAAAATGTATGGTAAAACGAGTCATAAAAATGGTTTTTAAGCATAAAACGAAAAATGTTGCTAAAAATGGTTTTTAGCTGTAAGTGAGAACAGGGTATAAGGCTGCTGATATTTAGCATATTTGTTTTTCATTTACCTAGGCAGGTTGGTATTACAATCCAGCGAAAATTTAATCTAGTGGCTTAAAAGTTATTATGAAAACCGTGAATTTCGGATTGGTTTCACCTTAAATTCAAGTGTTAAAAACCGTTAAACAAGCTTTAAAAACTTTGGTAGGTTAGGTTAGGTTAGGTTAGGGTGGCGGTGCCAGATGGGCACTCCGCATAGACCAATTGGTCCATAGCGATACCACAAAACTTTTTCCGCTTATCGATGTAAACTAAATACATTGACCTTCATTGCGAATTGTTTCAAGCTCTTCAGGTCTATCCTCGTAATTTCCTCCAAAGTCTCGAACTGTGAACTTCCTATAATTGATAGACGAGTTCTTGCCAGAGCTGGGCAGTGACATAGGATGTGTTCAATGGTCTCCTCGACGTCTGGTGTCTCGCACCTTTTACAGCTTGCGTCCGTAATAAGATTCATGTTCTTGGCATGTTTTCCGACAAGACAGTGCCCCGTTATTAAACCTGTCAAAACACGACATTCTATTCTCGTAAGTGTAAATAAGAATTTAGTTCTTCCTAAATCATAGCGTGGCCATAAAATTCTGCTTATACGACTTGTCCCAAGTTCCTTCCATCTTCGATTTGCCTTGGCGACAGTAAGGGTATTTCGTTTTAGTTTGTAATGCTGGAGTGGCTGTGAAAGCATTATAGTGGTACCTATGCCATCTGCTCCAAGTTTCGCGAGTAAACTTTGGTAAGTCAGAAAAATATTTTAGAAAGTATTTTTGTCATTCAAAAATATTTTTACACTAAAAAATATTTACACTCAAAACAAATTTTACACTGAAAAAAAAAATTTTACACTCAAAAAAAATTTAGTAATTTTTTTTTTGTTAAAAATAACTAAAAAAAAGTTTTTTACTCGAAAAAAAATATTTCTAATCAAAATTGTTATTTTTTTTTTTACCATAGAAAATTTATAACCATTTTAAAAGAGCATTGTAGAGTGTATTCATGGATTCGGCCAAGTCGAATTTATCTTTTCTACTTGTTTTTCTTAAACCCCCTTAGAGAATTTTAAGAAAATTACGAATAATGTTAAACAGCCTCTTTAAAGCAACTCATTTTTCGACGATATCCTTATAAATTATGCTACTTCAAAAGAGGATACTTAACACTTTGTGCTTGTATGATACTAAAGTGTTTTTTTTAGAAGATAAGGATACTTTATGAGTATGTTAAGGAAAGCCGCATATTTATGTGAAATAATTAAATTAAAATGTTTTTCTTCTATTGAAAATAAATAAACAGACAATAATGAAATGCAAGTAATTTTAACAGAAATTAAATAGAAATTTATTTTAAATTCTAGAGGAAGGAAGAAATGAAGACCTTAAAGCAATAATTAAGTGTTTAAAGTTGAAATTTTTAATTTATATTTTTTTGTAATTATTTTTTTTTAACTTTCTAGCGTATTCCTAGATTATCAAAAATTGTATTATTTTTTTTTTAGAACTTTCCCAATTTTAACCGATTTTGTATTACAATTTTTTTTTATATTTTCCAAAATTTTTCTTGTTGTTCCAAATTATTCAAAACTTTCCTAATAATTAAAAACCTATTATTTTTTTTTAAATATTTAACACTAGCGGACCCGGTCCGCGTTGCTGGCCCTAAGAAAACATAAGTTTTATATTTCATTTCGATTTAAATATACAGGGCCCACAAAACTAAAGCACGGTACCGGGTCCAGCTAGTAGCCTTTAGTTTCACCATCGATTATCACTATTTATAGAGAAATCTTAACAAAATCGATTCAGTCGTTTATGCGATTCGTGGTTTAATATAGACTTAAGTCCCAAGTTGCATTCTTGGTTAGTACTATCTGTGCTGCTAATTTTATTAAATTTGGTTTAACCGTTTTTCTGTGATTGCGGAGAAAGAGTGGCATTTACTACCCCTTTTCCGAATCGGGTTCTTATATGTATTTTTATAGTTCCCGCGCGGTTAGTACTATCAGTAGTGATAGATTTGATTTAGTCGTTTTTAAGTAATTGCAAAGCAGGTAGGTATCACCTTCAGTATAACGCAAAGAGGCGTTGCAATTTACGCCTCTTTTCCAAGTGTTTTTTAGCTTGATTGTGGTTGTGAAAAAATATATATTTTTATTTAGTTAAAAGGGGCGTGGCATTTTCACCCTTTTCCCGATTTCGTTCCTATAATTTCCGGTCAGTTAGTACAATCAGTAAAAATCTCAACGAAATCGGTTTAGCCGTTTTTGCGTGATTGCGAAACAGGCAATTTTCCCCCTTTTGCCAATTATGATCTTATATGGCTTATATATGCAATTGGTTAGCACTTTCTGTAGTGAAACTGTGATGAGAATCGGTTCGTCTATTTTTCCGTGATTGCGAAACAGACGGACAAAGTTCAATATATTACAAAGGGCCATGGTATTTTACGTCCCCCTTTTTCAATCGTAGTTTAATATGGCCTATAGTTCCGCTCTCCGTTAGCACTATCAGTGCTGAAAATTTAAATAAAATCGGATCAGCCGTTTTTGCGTTATTGCGGAGCATGTAGTAATAACTTTCGCCTCAAAAATAAGGGGCGTGGCATTTGACGCCCCTTTGTCCGATAATGCTCTAATTTCCTATAGTTATCACTCGGTTAGAACTATCTCCGGTTAAAATTTCATCAAAATCGGTCAATCCATTTTTTATATATAGATGTCATTAGTGGTAGAATGTAAAAAATCCATTTTGCCACGCCTCTCCGCCCACAGGCAGAAAATCAAAAATCTGACCGCACAGTGTTACTTCCCAGGCTATTTTGAATATTCCCTGAAAATTTCATCAAGATCGGTTCAGCCGTTTTCGAGTCCATACGGAACATACATACATACATACCCACATACATAAACACATCCATTTTTATATATGGGGGTTTTCGTGTCAACTGACACAACTTTTGAAACCGATGTCTTCCGATCGGGATGAAATTTGCACCAAGGTTAGTCCTATTGAATAGTAGTTCAGACACAATTTTTCAACGAGATCGGTCAAGAACTCTCTGAGTTAGAGGGGGTCGAAATTTGACATTTTGGCCAAAGAGGTGTTTATTCTCATCCATGTAACTTCTTACCTATTGTTTTTAGCAAAATGTGTCCCAAAGAGTTTAGATAGCTATTTCTTCAGTCTTTCGAAAAAAAAATATAAAAAAAATAAAAAAAAAATTTTTGATTTTTTTTCTTAAAAATCCAAAAACTTTTTTGACTTTTTCCTCAAATTGGGCCCTTTTTTTTTTTTTTTTTTTGATTCAAAAGAAAGCTTAGGTGATTTCCTTTAAGAGCTGTGGGGTCGCTTAGTGGGATGCGAGTGGGATATCTATGAAAAAAATTTTTTTTTAACTTTGGAACACAAAAAACCGTTCTTCAATTTGCACTATTAGGCGTGGGATAGCTAACCAGTTTTCGATTTCGATCCGCGATACCCTCTAATTTTTTTAGGTTCGAAAAAGAAAGCAAGAGCCAAAAAATGGGGGCGGTGGGGAGGGGCCATATGGCCCCTCATTGGGGTCAAAGTTGGGCGTAAAGAGGTAAAAATCTTCAAAAAGCCCCAAAACTCCCCTAGAAACGCCCCTGGAGGGGTGCAATGTGAGACCGACCTCCAATAATTTTCTGCCCCCAATATTTTTCTTGAACATACCTTACCCCTATTTCCACTTCCTAAGGGGGCTCCCATACAAACCATTTTTAAAAAATTTGATCCTACCATTCTAACTTACCCTAAAGTGCCCCTAGTGGGGCCAAATGTATGACCGACCTCCATTATTTTATTAATTCCAAAATTTTTTGCAAACATACCTACAATGTATCTTTAACCCTTAAGGTGGTCCCCATACATTTCTTTTATTTTTTATAAACTTGTTTTATTAAACCAGCTCCTACCGCCCCTACCGTGCCTCCTAGAGAGGCAAAAATTACGACTAACCCCCATTATTTTTTAGTTACCAACATTTTGTCCGAACATCATAACACCCTATCTCCACTCCCTAAGGGGCTCGCATACATTATAAAAACATGTATTTATAAAAACTAATAAAAAAATAAAAAAAAATGTATGGGGACCCCCTTAAGAGTTGAAAATAAAGGGTAGGTATATTCCGAGAAAATGTTGGAGTTGAAAAAATATTGGGGGTCGGTCATACATTTTACTTCTCTAGGGGCACCCTACGGACAGTTAGAGCGGTAGGAGCAAATTTTATAAAATGTCATTTTGTATGGGAGCCCCCTTAGGAAGTGAAAATAGGGGTAAGGTATGTTCAAGAAAAATGTTGGGGGCAGAAAATTATTGGAGGTCGGTCTCACATTGCACCCCTCCAGGGGCGTTTCTAGGGGAGTTTTGGGGCTTTTTGAGGATTTTTACCTCCCCGAGTAAAAAAATTGATATGACACAATATATAATTTAATATGGGTTCGTGTCTATTTTGATATATTCTTATACGAAAAATGGTTTCATAAGATTTGATCGAATAATATCTAATAATATCAGTTTATATAACTTTATATCGACTTTGATACGAGTTTTGGTCTAATCCAATGATATAAAATTATATCCAATTACATATATTAAAATTTATACAATTTTAGAAATCGGATGTTTTTTTTTAGTTTTTAATAAAAAGTTGAAAAATTAAAATAATAAAAATAAGTTTTTTTTTGAAAAAAACTTAGAAAAATTTCAAAAAATGGAGTCATGTTAAATTTTATATAAAACACTTCGAAAATATTTTCAAAAAAATTTGTCCTTGGAAAAAACTTAGAAAAATTTAAAAAAAAGTGGAGTTATATAAAATTTTATATAAAACACTTAGAAAATATTTTCGATAAAAAAAATGTTCCTTGAAAAAAAATTCGTGATAAAAAAGTGGTGCTTGGAAAAATCTTAGAAAAATAAAAAAATATGAAGTCATATGAAATTTTATATAAAACACTTTGAAAATATTAAAAAATAATGGAGGCATATAAAATTTTATATAAAACACTTAGAAATTTAAAATGATGCATGGGACCAGATGTTGCAACATATAGTTATGTATGGCGATATCTTAATAAAATCCCACATCAAAATTTATTATATAAATTTATCTTGCAATACATAGTGTCACACATGATCATATATCAAATAATATGACTATATAAAAGTATATAAGATCATATTAAATTATTTTTACTCGGGTCTTTACGTCCAACTTTGACCCCAATGAGGGGCCATATGGCCTCTCCCCACAGCCCCCATTTTTTGGCTCGTGCTTTCTTTTTCGAACCTAAAAAAATTAGAGGGTATCGCGGATCGAAATCGAAAACTGGTTAGCTATCCCACGCCTAATAGTGCAAATTGAAGAACGGTTTTTTGTGTTCCAAAGTTAAAAAAAAAATTTTTTTCATAGATATCCCACTCGCATCCCACTAAGCGACCCCACAGCTCTTAAAGGAAATCACCTAAGCTTTCTTTTGAATCAAAAAAAAAAAAAAAAAAAGGCCCAATTTGAGGAAAAAGTCAAAAAAGTTTTGGATTTTTAAGAAAAAAAATCAAAAATTTTTTTTTTATTTTTTTTATATTTTTTTTTCGAAAGACTGAAGAAATAGCTGTCTAAACTCTTTGGAACACATTTTGCTAAAAACAATATGTAAGAAGTTACATGGATGAGAATAAACACCTCTTTGGCCAAAATGTCAAATTTCGACCCCCACTAACTCAGAGAGTTCTTGACCGATCTCGTTGAAAAATTGTGTCTGAACTACTATTCAATAGGACTAACCTTGGTGCAAATTTCATCCCGATCGGAAGACATCGGTTTCAAAAGTTGTGTCAGTTGACACGAAAACCCCCATATATAGATTAAAACTTAAGTGCATTTTTTAAATGTTACTGCATATTTTTCTTATTTAAATGCATTTTTGAAGCTCTAAGGACTTGTTAATTTTTTTACATTATGATCCCAAGGGATAATAAATTGTTCATACTTTTACACTATTTTTTTAAAATATTTATTTTTTTAGTCAAATAATTTTTATAAAACATTTTTTTAAATGTTTACCACAAAAATGTTTTATAACATTTTTTTATAATTTTTTTTTAGAATGTCGGTATGACATCAATATTAAAAACGCTAATTTATAAATCAAAATTTGTGTAATTTAAATGATTTATATACATATTTGACCTTAATTTTCTTTAATATATGAGGTTGTTTTGGGAAATTCTTATTTTTTTACGTGTTTTTCTGTAAAAATGTTTAAAATTCCTTAACATTCACATTTTGTACAGCCAGCCGCTTTAACCTCAACTGTTTTAACGAACAATTGAGAATGAGGTATGAAATATTTTTCAACAATTTCAAGGCTCTAAAAATTGTTTCACATGTAGGTACTCTTATTATTTGTTAACAAAGCTCCATTATTAGCAAAAATTTAAGAACAATTATTTTAAATTTTATTAATAGTAACGACCTCTAGTGGTGATAACTTTCATTAAAAAACTCTTTGTTAAACAATTTATTACTCTTTTACTCTTGTTATTATTTTTTAAATAATAAATATCTCTCATTTACTCTCAGGATTTTTGTTATAAAATGCATTATTTTTATAAAACATCTGCCTGTTTTGGGGGAAAATTATAATTTATCACCACTCTCTGGGTAAAGGAAAACCTGTTTTTATTTTCTCTTTTAGTTGTTCTTATTCTCTTGCTCTTTTTAGTATCCTTTATTAACACTCTATTGTTTTGTTATGTTCTCTCTCTGTTACTCTTTTACTCTCGTAATAGATTTTAAATTTAGTTACAAACTTGTTTTGTTTTTCAATATTTGCTTTAAAATTCTCATTTGGGTTGTTAGTTACGCTCTTATGATTTTCTATAGATTTTACTCTAAACCGAGGTATTGTTATAAACATAAATGCAACACAAAATCAGTGTAGTTCGTTGCTTTGTCGTGTATGGTTGTATACTTTGAGAATATATATCAAAAAAAAAAATTATAAAAATATACAAACGTTTGAAAATATCTTAAAGATACGTAGATTTAAACCAAAAAAAAAAAAAAAACACGTAAATAATACAAAATTTATAATACAACAAAAACCATCAAGAAAACACATAATAAACAAAAACTGCCGTGGTTAAAGCGAACACTTGGATTATCGCTCACGGTTTTGTACAAAAAAAGAAACAAAAGTTATAAACAAATATTGAACAAAAAAAAAAAAACCTTAAAAGTTAATTAAAAAAGATTTTAAAAAACTAAAAACAAAGTGAAAAAATTGTGTTAAATTTAACAAAATTGTGAAAGAAAGATTTGGCGGCTTTGGAATTTTTTTGAAAAAATTTCAAAACATTTAAAAAAGGTGGGTTTTTTGAAACCAAATTTAATCAAAATTTTTGTTGAATATTTGTTTACAAAAAAAAAATGGAAAGAATTAAAAAATTTTTTTAAATATTTTTTACAAAAAAATTGAAAATGTTTAAAAATTGTGATTTTTTATTGAAAAATTTAGTTCAGTTGTGATAAATTTTCAAATAAATTTTTTGTTTAAATAAATATTATAAAATTCTTACCAACATCAAAATATTTTTAAAGTTATTATGAAATTCATACTTATTTGAAAGTATTTTGTTAACAAATTTTTACAAAGAATTTTGTGATTCCATTTTTAGTAAAAATATTTAATTTTATACTATTTAGTTCCAAATTGTTTTCCAATAGTTTAAATTTCCTAAAACAAGTACATTAAAATGTTAATACACTTTTTTTAGAATTTAAATAGAATTTGAGAATTATAAATTTAAAGTTATTTTTCGAAAAATATGAAATTCTATGAAATATATTTACATTGAGGTGTTAATAATTATTTAATTGAATTAAAATTAAACAATTTCTTAAAATTTTCAAGTGAAACATTCTAAATTACTTAAAATTAAAATTCTTCAAATTTTGAAAAATTTACAAAATATGTTGTAAATTAAAATTCTTACAAGTTTTTTAAATTAAATGTTGTTTTCTGTACCAAAAGATACAACAAAATAACATTTTATTTATTCGGTCTTTATATAAATATTATTCTAGTTCGAGGCCCAAAGATTCTATTTATGATGTTTTCAATAGTTTTCTAAATTAACAAATGCTTAAATTTAAAATTTATTATAATTAATGATCTTTAATCTTTTCAACAAATTTTATCCGGCACATTTTTCTATGAATACTTGGAATATATAATTTTTTGTTAGACAAGAGCCTTTTTATAAATTTGATTTTCAAACTTTTCCAGCAACAAATTAACTTTGTTTAGAACTATAAAAAAATTTCATAACAAAACTCTAATGAAATAACTTAAATTGCTCTTAAAATTTTTTTTATGATAAAATTTAAAAGATTAAAATTTTTGTAAAATTTATAAAAAAAACTTATTTGAAAAAGTGGAAAAAAGCATGGACCATGGGCTTTATAATGGGCTTTGGCATGGGCTTTGAAATAAAAAAAAGTATTTTTGAACATTTTTTGAAAAATATTTAGTCATATCAATTTTTTTTTAATAATCAAATTAAAAAGATTAAAATTTTTGCAAAGTTTATAAAAAAAAACTTTTCTGAAAAAGTTTAAAAAAGCATGGACCATGGACTCTAGACATTTGAAATAAAAAAAAGTGTTTTTAAACATTTTTTGAAAAATATTTAGTCATATCAAATTTTTTCTTCAATTAAAATTATTCGTTATTTATTTTCGATATTTCGCCATTCTTGGAATAGCATCCTCAGGGAATATGGTGAATTTTAAATAAAAACATAAAAATTGATATAGAAATGTTTAAGGTTTAAGTCTCCATTTAAAATAAAAAATATTTTGGAAAATTTTTTAAAAAAATATGTAGTCGTGTTAAAAAATTAAAAGTACAATTTTTTTGAGCTCGAGGCCTGGATTTTTATTAAATTTAAATACTTGTTTAATTATTTTCAATATTTCGCCACTTTTCTTGTAACATCCTCAGGGAATAAAGATGATTTTAAATGAAAATACAAATTTTAAAATTTAACGTGGTTTATAACTAGTCATCATAAATAATGATTAATTTAATTATAATAATTTACTTGGAAAAAGATTTATTTCTAATGACTAGTTAAATATAACATTAATTTTTAAATAAGTCTTGTTATTAAAAGTCCACAATATTTCCTGAAGATGCTACCCAAAGAGTGACGTAATATTTAAAATAAATTAAGAAATCTTTACAATTAAAGAAAACTCCAGGCCTCGAGCTTAAACATATTATTGTTAAAATTTAATTAGAAAGGTCGACTAAAAACACCTACAATTAAAGTCATATTAAAATTTTAATATGAAATTGTAAAAATAACACTGTTCGACACTAAAAACCTACCAGTGAAATGTCTAACTGGTCCTTATAGATTTTGGTCTCCTGATTCCAAATCTGCCATTCAAATTTTTCTAGCACCTACCGTTTTTTGATATTCGCTGTTACAAAGTCGAAAAATCAAATTTTTAGCACTTTTAGCGATCCACTGTTACGTATTCTTTCGTTGCTTCCACAAAATAGGACTTGATTTTATATAAAATGAACCTCCTAATTCCAAAACTGCAATCCAAATTTTTCTAGCATGTTCCGTTTTCGAAATATTCGCGTTTGAAAACTTTAGCGTGATTTATAAAGAGTTTGAGTTTTTCAAGTGCCAATATTTCAAAAAACGGCACGCGCTATAAAAGTTTGAATGACAGATTTGCAATCAAAAGGTCCCATTTATCCTAAATCCAGCCATATTTTGTGCGATCAACTCAAGAATAAGTTACAGTAGGAACCCAAAAAGTGCCAAATTAACGTACTTTTCAATATTCAAACGGGAATATCTTAAAAACCTTACGTGATAGAAAAATTTCTATGAATTTGTTCAACAGTGTAATCAGCCTTGCCAAAGAAAAATAAAATCCAATTTATTTTGGACTCTCATAAGTCGTAAGTCGAACTTAAGAATTCAAACATTTTGGATCAGATCGTATTAGATTCTAAAAGCTTCCGCCAAAACAGTTGCGATCAGCAACTGTTTTGTTTGAAAACAGCTGTGTTAACGATTTTTCTACAAACTCTGCAGATTTTTCACCCGATTTGACTAAGATTTCAAAGAAAAAAAAATATGGGGGAAAAATTTTTGAGTAATCACTTGTTTAAATTTAAAAAAAATAAATTCAAAAAATTTTGGAATGCGTTAGTTTTCAAAAACATGTTGAGCAAATAATTTAATAAAAATTTAATATTTTTTTTATTTTTTTTTTATTTTTTTTTTATTTTTTTTTTTTTAATTCTCATTTAGTTTATAGTTTTTTGTATATAAATTTGAAAGTTTGGAATTGTCTTTATGAAATTTTCCCTATTTTTTACCACATAAATATATTTGGCAAGTTTAATTTTAAAAAATTTAATAAATTTTGAGTTAAATTTTACGTGCTACAATGAAAAAATTATTAAAAAACAAAAAAGTTGTATAACGTTTTAATTGTGTAAATTAAAAACTTACACAATTTTTTTGTTAAAAATTTAATTATGGCTTATTAAAAGTTTACTCAATATTAATTAATCTTTCACTGGTACGAAATTAAGTTTACTTAAAAATATTTAAAATTTACAAAATTTTTTATTTTTTATTTTTCTGTGTTCTAAATTAAAAATATGAGCAGACCACGTCTTCTTAAATCTGCAAAACTTCTCCGTAGTCTCAAATTCTAATACAATTAAATACCCCGAAGTTATAACAACCGCCACCACATTATTTCACCAATAATTCTTATATGTGAAAAGCTAAACCCGATTTTGATGATATTTTAACCCCCATTTTGATCAATATTTATTTTATTGAAAGTTATTCAAACTCTATTTTTTTGGAGCCCTACCAAATATTTCAAATCAAAAAATCTATTTTGTCGCCTAAGTTTTTATAAAACTTAGGCGATGGCCGAATTGTTGTAGAGGCGCTCGGAGGCGATTACAAATGTCAAATTTAAGAACGAAGACGAAGTGAAGCTACAATTTTAGAGTAGCACGACCTAGCTTCATCGTTTACATTTTTTCAGAAAATCCGACCATTATTTGAATAAATACAAGAGGCCTCCAAAAACCGAATGCATTCCAAAAAAAACGTTGTCAGACCAAACGTTTGCTCGGAAAAAAAGATACAAAAGATCTGAAATCACCTGAACACTTCTAATGAATCATAAAAAGTTTGCTATTAAATTTGCTAAAATTAGTGTAAAAGATCAGAATAAAAAATATTGTTAATTTTCGTTAATTTAAATTGTTATTATTTGACCCTTCAAGTATTTAATAAATAATAATTATTTAAGCTCAACGCCAGTGTTTTTTTGTAAGTAAATATTCCTTTATTCAATTGAAATATTTCGACCTTCATTGGGGGTCATCATCAGTGATTTTATTACAGTGAATTTTTAAGTCTTTGCGTATATTAAAATTCACTTTAAAAAAATCCCTGATTATGACCTTTAATGATGGTCGAGCTATTGGAGTAGAATAAGAGAAAATCTATTAACAAAATAAAACTTTCAATAAAGGAATATTTATTTACAAAATAAAACTTTAAATTTTAAATAAATACAAATTTTTTAACTCGAGGCCAGTGTTATTTTGTAAGTAAATATTCCTTTATTCTATTCCAATATTTCGACCTTCATCATCAGTGATTTTATTACAGTGAATTTTAAGTCTTTGCTTATAATAAAATTTACTTTAAACAAATCCCTGTTGATGACCTCCAATGAAGGATATAATATTGGAGTAGAATAAAGGAATATTTATTTACAAAATTGCACTGGCCTCGAGCTCAACAATTTTCTGTTTATTTTTTTTTTTTACTGAAAAACTTAAATTACAATATAAATTTCTTAAAAAGGGCGAAAAAATATCGTTTTAAAATTCTTTTTTTCTTAAATGATACATTTAAGAAATCCCTCTAAAATGACAAAAAAATTGTTTTTTTTATTTTTTGTTTCCTCCTATTTTACGAGAATTGCTAGTAAAAATTACGAGCTTTTTTGTGATTTTACAAGCTTTTTACCCTTAAAATTGTAAATTAGCTTACAAGGAATTCTCGTGACTTTACTAGACTTTTTGCTACCTCCTATTTTACGAAAATTTTTAGTAAAAATTGTGTTTTTTTTTTTTTTGTAATTTTACAAGTTTTTTACCAATTAAATTGTAAATTTACAACTTTTTTAAATGCGATAAAACTAACAAGAAATTCTCGTAACTTTACTAGATTTTTTTGTAAAATTACCATGGAAATTTGAACATTTACAAAAAAAAAAAAAATAAAAAATTGTAAAATTACAAAAAAATTTAAATTTTGTTCGAACATTTTTTGTTAAAAGCAAGCAAATCTGTCAAATATTGGTAACATGGGAAAGAATTTTTTAATAACAAAATATTCCGTTTTTACTAAATTTCAGTACAATCTGTAATATTATAATCTTTTTATAAATATTTTTAATACGATTTTACTTTGAGTATGATTTTTATTATTGCTCTGAAATTTTTTTTACTAAATTTTTTTAAATTATATCTAATTCTTAAAAAATTAAGATCTTTAAACATTTTGTAGTCACAATTTCCCGAGTAAAAAAGTTTTGATATAATCATATATTTTGTAATATAATTATATAAAAATTGATCTATCATTTGATCCCAAAAATGGAGGATCCAAAAAATATATGATTATATCTTATTAGATCAAATTTGATATTATTAGATATAATTAGATCCCAAAAATGGAACGGCAAATTTCATCTAATTTTATATTGGAGATCATATTAGATCTAATAAGATATAATTATATATTATTATATCTTATCAGATCTAAATTTTTATAATAACAAATTAGATAATATTTACCGTTCCATTTTTTGGTATCTTATTATATCTAATGATATCAAATTTGATCTAATACGATATAATCATATATTTTTGGATCCTCAATTTTTTGGTATCAAATGATATATGGCCGTATAATTTTTTTAGTCAGGTTTTATGTATTTTAGGATTAAGAATTTTCAATTTTGAATCAAAATTTAATTACTTTTTAGTTATTTTGTTCAATTTTAAAAATGTAGATTGACAATCTACCAATTTAGTTTTTGATGTTATCGACAAGATTTCGTTATTATTTTTTTAATACAATTTAAGCTTTTAGTTAAAAGCTTAGCGATTTTAGTTTAAATTTTTAGCAATTAAGAGTTTTTTTTAAATGTCCTTAAAAACAAAACTAATTGTGTTGTTGTTATTGAACTATTTGGTGTTTTTTTTTCTTTGTAATGTTGCCAGATTTTAATAAAAATACCCCTGAAGATGTTGGGAATATCCAACGAAACGTCGGAGGAAACATGAAAATAAATAGTTTTTTATTTGCATAAATACCACTAGGACCTTAAAAGCCCGTTTTAGAACTTTCTAAAAAATAAATAATAAATAAGGAAAAGGTCGTAATTTAATCTAAAACTAATTTTCTTTATTTCTCTTCTCTCTCTTTTTAGATTATGGATCTTTAACATATTGCACCAAAACAACTTTCATCAAAAAAATTTAAACAAATTTCAACAAAAACATCATTAATTCCCCGTATTTAAAAATTCCCCAAACATTCATCATGATTCTACAATTTATAATTTGCCTAAGCTGTGTCCTTTTAGCCGCTCATGCCAATGCCTTGGCTAATTGTCCGCCCGGCTGTCAATGTGATGATAACACCCTAATAGTACAATGTGGTGAAGGCCAGTTGGATGTTTTACCTATAGCCCTAAATCCCTCCATACAACGTTTGGTTATTAAAAGTAATAGAATTAAAACTATAGATTCTTCTATACAATTTTATGCGGAATTGACATTTTTGGATTTATCTTCAAATCATTTAATGAATATACCACAACGTACCTTTGCCTATCAACGTAAATTGCAAGAAGTACATTTGCAATATAATAAAATTGGTCAAATAAGCAATAAGACATTAATTGGCCTTTCAGCGGTAACTGTATTAAATTTACGAGGAAATTTAATATCAGAATTACATCAGGGTACTTTTGCCCCATTGGCTAAGATTGAAGAGTTGAATTTAGGTGAAAACCGTATAGGATTTATAGATCCTAAAGCATTTGATGGTTTAACACAGTTACGGATCTTATATTTGGATGATAATGCTTTGACTTCAATACCCGATCCCATACATTTTCAAGCTATGCCTTCATTGGCAGAATTATTTTTGGGCATGAACTCCTTGTTAACCATACCTTCAGCAGCCTTCCAAGATTTAAAGGGTTTAAATACATTAAATTTAAAAGGAGCTGGTTTACGTAATTTATCACATGATGCTTTCCAAGGTTTAGAAGCTTTAAGAGTTTTAGATTTATCGGATAATAGATTAATGCGTATTCCTACTGTCAGCTTAAGTCATTTGGAACGTTTGGAAGAATTATTTTTAGGACAAAATGATTTTGAAGCTATTTTAGAGGGAGCTTTTGTGGGTTTAAAACAATTAAAACGTTTGGAAATTACTGGAGCTTTAAAGCTTAAACGTATTATGACGGCCGCTTTTGCTACAAACACCAATTTGGAATACTTAAATTTGGCCTCTAACAAAATGTTGATAGAGGTGCAAGAAGGAGCTTTAAGTGGTTTACCACATTTAAAGTATGTTAACTTAAAAGCTAATGCTTTAACTACTTTAGCGGAGGGTCTATTCCCCTGGAAAGATTTACATACTTTAGATATCTCCGAAAATCCTATGGCCTGTGATTGTCGTGTTATGTGGTTAAGAAATTTACTTATCAGTAAAAATAATACCAACGATAATGTAGGAGAAGTTTTATGTGAATTCCCGGAACGTTTAAGAGGTGAAGAACTGAAAAATTTAAATCCGGCCTTAATGGGTTGCACACATACTGATCCTAGAAAACAAGCTTTAATAGGAGCTTTATTAGTGGGAACAGCTGCTACCATAACAGCTTTGGCTTTGATAGTGTACAGATGTCGTCGTAAGATACGTGAATATTTAAAGGGTGGTATATTCGGTAATTCTGCTTTGGGACGTAAAGAACGTGAATATCAAAAAACCTTCTGTGATGAAGATTATATGACTAGACATCAACATCATCCTTGTAGTTTGGGTATACATTCTACCTTCCCCAATACTTATACGCCTCATCATGTTAATCAACAACATTATGGTCCCATGTGTACTACAATGCCCGCTAATGGAGATCAAAAGAATTTTCAACAATTACAAGTACCTACCGGAACTATATTGAATGATAAGAAAGTGGTTAAGCCCCAGACAAATATAGATGATTCCACTTCATTTGTTATGCATATGAAAAATGGTTCAGCTCCTCCCCAAAAGTTAAATCATTATACTAAACCCCACTTCTTACAGCAGACTTCTGCGGTAGGTGACTCTTGTTATTCTTATGCCGATTTACCTATAGTTCATGCTAATGGTAATCAAGAACATATACAACATAATGTCAACTATCAACAACAGCCTCCTTTACATTATGGTACATCACATGATTATACAAATAATGCTACAAATACCGAAATTTTAGATCCAAATTATATATATGGTAACACACATTATTCCATGCCCGTGGAGCAACAACAGCAACCTACAAGTTTACGTACAAAAACTCCTACACCGCCACCAGTACCACCAGCATTACCTTTAAGAAATCCTCCCCAAATGTTGACTGTCTCCACTACCGGTCGGAGATCTTTTAATCATGGTGCTGCTAAACATCAAGCCGGTCAGCAACAACAACAACAATTGCCCCAAACTGCCTCATCACATGCCCATACAATGCGTTATCAGCACTGATCTTGGTTGGAAACGGGAAGTTTTAATAGACCTACTACAAAAAAGCGTTATTTAACCACATCGGAAAAATATCCAATACAACAACCTCCGTTATCATATTATCGCCAAAATCTAAGTATATGTGCTTAATATAAAGAAAAACAAACAAACAAGATCCAATAAGGGGTCAACTGTGATGCCAGACTATCGTAAATTAATAAGTTAAATTACTGTACAGAACCAATTTAAACAAAAGACATAACAAACAAACCAACAAAGACATTTAGTTATAACAAATAAATATAAAAATAAAAATTAGGTTTAAGACCCCACTAAGTACAGACACATATTTATCTTAATACACATACATTTTTCGTATGTGTTTATAAAGTTATAAAAAAAAATCATAAAAATTCATTAAAAAAAAATCACCCCAAAATCCCTGTATATATCAAAAAAGATCTCTTAAAAGAAATTCGGGAAAAAAATTCTGAAAAAAAATTCTGAACAAAATATCTGAAAAAAAATTTTGAAAAAAAAAATTCTAAAAATCTATCATTATATAAATTGTATAAATTATTTTTAAGTCTAAACCCTCCTCTACCCCCAGCACTGAAGTCATTTATTTTTTAGTTATTATCTTAACAAAAACTATAATAATTTTAATTTATTTATAAATTTTATTATTTTAATTGTACAAAAAAAAAATAATCATAATTTTCTTTAATTTATTTACTCAATGTTAAATTTGTTTTATTTTTGTAAAAGACTTATTAAATGATAAATTTTAATTCTTGTAAATTTTTAGTTAGTTATTATTAATAAAAAAAAAAACAAACAAACAAATTGAATTTAAAAACAAAAAATAAAAATCTTAAAAAAATAAAAATAAAATGATAAAAATAATTTTATTAAAAATACAAAAATTACTGGTGTTTTTCTTTACTGTTCTTCTTAAAGGTAGTATTATGGCTTTTCGATAGCAGCTTAAATTCTTTGCAAATTGAATTTCAATAAAGATTTTCAAGATCTTTCAAGTAGAAATGGGATGATGAATGCCTTTTCAATCACCCTCACGAAACAAAAATTTTTATTTTTATTTTTTTCAAAACCGTGAACAGTGGTAAATTCCGGCCAAAACCCTATAACTTCTTTAATTTTCTATGTAAACTTATAAAATATTGTAGGTAGGTTAAGAATATAATAATAAACGAAAATTTTTTTTTGTTCGCGAAATTTTTTTTTTAAGGTGTTTTAAGATGTTGTGTCTTAATCACCAGTATTTCATCCATCTTCTTTTTTATGTGTTTTCCACAGCTGAAAAAGCTCTTTATTTGATAAAAAATGACCCAACTTTAAATGGCTCTAACTGAAAGACTTGGTTAAACTTGGTACTGATGTTAATTAGTACGTACTTGGGAACCCTTATACTAATTTGTGGTATAGCGACTTTAGAGCAATTTTGAGCAAAAAGTATTTTTTTGGGCTTTCCAAAGTTTGTATTTTTATACCAGTGGTCGGCAGAAAGAGGGAACATTTTTACGTTTTTGCAAAACATAGCTTCATCTAACCGCTTTTTAAAATGCTACCATGACACTAAATAAAGTATTTGTATTTTTAATGCTCTCAGTTGCGAGTTTCGTTAACATTTGCGTTGTCTACGTGCAAATAGCCAATTTCATTATGCACCTGGGTGCAATGGGTGCCGACCACTGTTTTATACCCTCCACTCTAGTGATAGAGGGTATATATAAGTTTGTCATTCCGTTTGTAACACCCAGAAATATTGGTCTAGGACCCCATAAAGTATATATATTCATGATCCTCGATCGATTTTAAGACGATCTAGCGATGTCCGTCCGTCAGTCCGTCAGTCTGTCTGTCTGTCTGTTGAAAACACGCTAACTTTTGAAAGACTTTACGGAGGCTCCTAAAGTTTGGAACATATTTTGGGCATTAACCTGGTCAGGTTCGTGTTGCAAATTAGGTTAATCGGTCCAGTGGTTCAAAAGTTATAAGCAAATGAGTGAATTTCGGCAGGGGTTTTCTTGGAATTTACAAGATAAAACACACGGTAACTTTCGAACGGCAATTCTGAGGGTGCTAAAGTGAGGCATATATATTTTCCGTTTCTCTGGTCTAGTTCGTTGTAAATTTCAGCCAAATCGGTCTAGTGGTTCAAAAGTTTTTAGCAAAACCGTAAATTTCAGATTAGTTTCACCATGTTTTAAAAACACTTGTAAGTCAAAAAAATATTTTACAAGGTATTTTTGTCACACAAAAATATTTTTACACTAAAACAAAAAAAAAAAAAATACACTCAAAAAAATTTTACACTCAAAAAAAATTAGTAAATTATTTTTTTTTTTTTCAAAAATTAATAAAAAAAAGTTTTTTACACAAAATAAAATATTTCTAACCAAAAATGTTATTTTTTTCACATTAGAAAATTTACTATCACTTAAAAAGGGCATTGTGGAGGGTATTCATATATTCGGCCAAGTCGAATTTAACTTTTCTACTTGTTTTTCATCAACAATTATTTTCCTAACATTTTTTTTTTCATTGAATTGTTTTGTTTATCAATATTTTTTTTATCATAATTTTTTTTTCATCAATAATTTTTTTTATAAGTTTTTTGGCAAAAATGCACTTTACGGAGCACAAACATTTTTTTGGGGAAACACGAAACACCGGGGCTGAACCCCCGACCCACCTGGAGCCAAAAGAGCCTTCAGGTTTGTTTGGATAATTAAATTAAAGGTAATTAAAAAAGAAAAATAAATATAAAGAGGGCTAGGTCCCTGGGGCCTTCTAGGTCAATAAAACCGTCCTGATGGTTTTTTTAAAAAATAAAATATAAAATTTTTCTAAATTATTAAAAAGAACGTTTCGGCCGGGCTCAGGGACTACAAAACCCATAAATTAATTTAGTGGCATCGCAAAATAAAGTTTGTTTTGTGTATCAAGCTTTTTACCTGGTTAATTTCTAAATGGCTAAACTATTGAACAGAGAAATACTAAAATGGATCTAGGGGGTACAATAATGTTAAAATACATACAAAAAATACATATTTGCAATCATTAGCAAATTACCTTTCATTTGAATGCCCATACATACATGTTGGTTGGTGGGGCTGTTGTTTTGCTCCATGGGGTCCCCTTAAATTTAAATCGTGGCATATTTTTGTTTTCCAAAATATTCGTGTCCCGTAAAGTGCGCCTAAGCCAATTTTGTTTTTTTATCAAATATTTTTTTTATCAATAATCTTTTTTTATTAAAAATTTTTTTTCATAAAAATTTTTTTTATCGACAAACACAGACAAACAGATTGATTGATATCACTAAAATGTCTTAAAAAACTATACGGATCAATCTATATAAATAAAAATCAATTGTCGTTCGTTGGTAACCGCATCAGTTGAGAACGGCTGGACCGATTTGCACAATTCTTTTTTTGAAATGTTCGTCATAGTCCAACTTAGGTTGTTACGTAAAGAAAAATTGACCACGCCCACTTTTTTCAATTTATCTAAAATCGGAAAACGGCTGCTCCGATTTGGGTATTTTTGTATTAAAATGTTCGTAGCAATCCAATATAAGTTTTTAGTGAAAGAAAAATCATCCACGCCCACTTTTACGCACACTTTTTCAATTTATCTAAAATCTGAAAACAGCTGGACCGATTTGTCTAAATTTTTTTAAATGAATTTTTAATCATATTCCAACTTTGGTTTTTACGTAAAAAAGAACTTGACCTCACCCACTTTGGCTAATTTTTGTTGAAAATTTTCATCATAATTCAACTAGGGTTTTAACGGATAGTAAAATTTCCCACGCTCACTTTTTTTATGTATCGAAAAAACTATAACGGTTATAGTCCGCCAAAGATTCTTAAGGAAAGAAAAATTGTCCACGCCTACTTTTACTCTCACTTTTCCCAATATATATATTTGAAATCATGGAATGGCTGAATCAATTTGTCTATTTTTGTTTTTAATGTGCGTCATATTCCAACTAAGGTTTTTTGGAAATAACAATTTTCCATTTCTACGCCTACTTTTGAATGGAGGGACCGAGTTGGTTTAATTCAAATAAGGTTTTTACTTTAAGGAATGATGTTTTCGATGTATATAAAAACTGCTCTATAGAAAAATAAAATATAGAATAATAAAATATAAATAAAAATCAAATGTAGTTCGTTGGTAATCGGATCACTTGAGAACTGACCGATTTGGATAATATTTTTTTTTTTTTAAATGTTCATCTTATTTTTTTAATTAAATTAATCACTCCCACTTTTACGTCTCCTTTTTTCGATATATCTAAAATCGGGTCGCCATAGTCCAACTTAGGTTTAAACGGAAATAAAAATTGTTCACGCCCATTTTTATTTCGATACATCTAAAACGGAAGAACGATTTGGCTATTTGTTGACATTCGTGATAGCACAACAAAGGTTTTTACGGAAAGAAAAATTGTCCACTCCCCCTTTTTTCAATAAATCTAAGATCGGAGAGCGAATGATCTGATTTGATAATTTTTTTCTTTAATGATCATTATAGCCCAAGTAAGGATTTTACGGAAATAATTATTGTACTACCCCACTTCAAAGCCCACATTTTTCAATAACCTAAAAATTTGCAACACTTGAGAACGCCTGGAACGATTTGGATATTTTTTTTGTTTTAAATGTTCGTTATAGTCCATATAATTGGTCGGAACTTTTTTTTGATATATCTAAAATTAATTTTTACTCCGACTCGATCTATTAAAAAAAATATTTCTTAATACATTCCGCATAAACTTGGTCCAAATCAAATGAGAAAAGTGTCCCGAAAAAATTAAAAATTCGGGAAAACTGTAAAGGGTTGTTTGAACTCAAGACGATAGCTCGCAGTAAGAACGAAGGATATGCGTAATTCATTGTTGTGTTGTTCATAATGATACTAAAGAAGTTTTAAATTTGTACAGGTCGCAAAGTCGAAGACATGGTTATTTTTTTTGTTCTTAAAATTATATTTGAAGAGGATTATCTGCCTAATCGGGTCCTTAAAAACTATTCCCACAAATCTTTGTAAGCCAAGAAATTCATTACATTTTTTGCAGGGCTATATATTGGAAGCGAGATGAAATATAACACTGATCTTATATTTGGGCCAGCAACGCGGACCGGGCCAGCTAGTAATATATAAACATAATAGGGTCCTCGAACGATATTTCGACGTGTTTTGCATGGAATGACAAATTAATATCGTGTTATTTTTTTTAGAAAAATTTAGATTTAGAAAGATCACCTATTTATACAGCAAAACATTATCATGATGCAATGGTTTGGGCAAGAGTACAAACTTCGCAGACATTTTTTAGTTAGAAGGTCTCTATTGGAATACTTTTTGGGCCCTACTGGTCCCTGCGTAAGTTTTTGCCATTAATTATAAAGAATTTTAATAAAATCTCTAAAAAATCTCATAATCAATAGAAATAAAAAAATCAACAATTTCAAAGAAACGAAAATTCCCGGGAATTCCCGCTCTATTTCCCGGGATTTCGGGATAGAAAATTTACGGGAAATCCCGTCCCGGGAATTCCCATGAAAAACTCTAATTAAAGTGCTTAAAAAAGTAAAGATGTAAAATAAACCACAGTGAAATTCTTAAAATTTAATGCACAAAATATTCGTAGAACATTTTAACCCTCTAACTGCCTTCTTTTATATACATTTATGAATTTCTTTTAAAAATGTCAAAAATAACCCATTAAAACCCGAGTTAGAGGATTGACTTATTGTTAGTCAAGGAAAAGAATCATCATAAAATTTTATAAGACACTTCTAAATATAATTTTTTAGCTCAGAAGTATATTTACACTATTTTTCGTGTTATTTAACACTGCTATGGTTAATAACACGAAAAATACAACAAAAATATTATTCTTTATATTTTTTTAATTTTTAAGCATTTTTCGCATGTCGCACAAACGCTCAACCTTTAACAACCCTTCAGATGAATATCTTATTAGACTTCTGAGTTTAGTTTTTGAAAAAGTACAAAAATGACCCCTAAAAATGGCAGGTAGAGGATTATTGTGCTCAAAGAAAAGAACAGCCACACAATTTCACTGAAGACTTCTGATCAAATTTTAAAGCTCAGATGTGTTTTTATTATACTTTTTTGAATTTTTTCAAACGTCTTCGATAAAAAATTAAAAAGTTACAGTGGGCCTTAAAAAATAGATGCGAACTGACTTTGAAAACCCCTTTGGTAGTTTTGTCTATCTGATGGTCTACTTTCATATAGCTCTGAGGCCATTGAGGCTCATTTTTCTTTTTGTACGGTGTAATCTGAGGCATTATATATTTCTTTGAATCTACGAATTTTTCTATACAAAAAATATCTCAGAAACTGAAAAAGAATTACATTATATGAAAAATGTCTCAGAAACTGTGACTTGAAATCTAAGAAAAATAAAATTTTCTACGTGAAAATGTCATATAAAGTCAGTAATTTTTAATAAAAATAATGATTCAGAATCAAGGAATTTTGATATAAAAATGTCCGAGAATTCGAGAATGTATATAAAAAAAATCTGTAGGAAAATGCTTATCAATCAGAGATCTTTTATACACATTTAAACGATTAGAAAATTAAACCATTAAAATTTTCACCGTTAAATTTATAAAAATCAAATGCGGTTAATAAGTGTTTTATTGAATGGATTTTTTATGGAAATTCGATTAATTAAACTTTTTTATACTTTCCGGCAATCTAACCCTTGTATATTAATTCACAAATGGTCTTTATATCTTTTGTTTTGTCAATAATAATAAAAACTTTTGAGTTTTTTTACAAATGTGGCTTCCTTTTGAAATTTCATATCAAATGTTTGTTGTTTGTAAAAGCAGCTTCATGATGATATGGCAACTATTTCTTTTTGTATTTTAATTTCCTTTATACAATTGTTTGTGTTTATGTTTGAATTGTCAGCAGGGTTGCCAATGATAGTGTAAGGAGATCATGGACAATTGTGATTTAAAAGAAAAATAATCCAATAAGAAGTAATCTGATTTATCTCAAAGACTTGAGTAGAATAATTTTCTTCAAGAAGTTAAATTTTCGTATTGGATTAAAAACAAGACCAACTGGAGTTATTCTTATTGGAATTAGTCGAGAGTCATTAAAAAGGTATTTTTGTTAACGAGTATGTTACTAAAATCAAGTGGTATCTATGTAGTTCATAGGGTGATAAATTGAATCTGCTTTAACTATCCCAGATATCCAGGTATATTTAACATCTTGGTATCGCTTTTTAACACCCTGACTACCTGTTTGTCAGTCTGAATTGTATTTTAAATGTTATACTTTTGCAATAATGTCCATAGTTGTTTTATGGTTTTCTTTTGCTTTTTTTACACAATATGTTTTTCTTCACTTGTATCACACTCGTAGTAGTTTTACAAACGAACTTGTATGTTTTAATTCATTGCAGCATGAAATTTCTTTATGTATGTTTTTATTTCTATAAAACAAAAAAAAATAGCATGAAAGTAAATTTTACTTGGTTAATAACGAACTTATGATACCCTACTTAACATGATTTAAAATTCTTATTTGCAATCTGGGGAAAATGGACCTTAATTTGGAACCTACCATTAAAATAAATAAATGATCGCCAACCTTCGAAAACTAATCACATTCGATCTCCAAAATACTTAACGACTCAACTTGATCCCATGGGTTCCATAGCTTCAGAATCTGAAAATGTTCCTGAAGAAAAGTTTTTAAAATTTAAATAAATTTTCATGCAAAAAATGTCGTAGAACATAAGAATTTTTCTATACATAAAATGTCTTTGAATCTTAAAATTCTGAGTTTGCCCCACACTGGGAGCCAAACGAATAAGTTATATCGTTACGTTAAAGAGCATTAATTTTTACTGCCAAAATACTCTTAAAGTGTTTTGATTTTAAACAATTAAAACAAAATCAGATAAGTAATTCTACATAAAAAAGTCACAGATTCTGGGAACTTTTCTGTATTAGAATCCAACAATTTGTCTCGTGAGCTAAAGTATTGGTCTTCTTCCACTTCTGATAAGTATCCTCGTTCTTTGAGAGTACAAGTTTCTTGATGCATAACGACACAGACTAGGTAAGGTTGGATGGGTCTCCGCCATTTGGCGATCTCACTCGGAGGCCACAAGGCCCATTTTCCTTAGTCGTCATTTCCCTACTCCTTCGCTGCAAAGTTCTACTTCTTAAACCACCACGATTCCCTAAGAAATTCCGCTAGTGAAATCAATGAAACATCGTTTATTCATTCCAGTTCATCGAAAAATCTTTTCCCCAAATGCTTAAGGTGACGATTCATCAGACCCGTACATTCACACAACAAGTGCTTTACTGTCTTCTTCACATCCCCACAACTCCAACAGGAGTTCGTGTCAGAGATTCCCATTATACAATGTCCTGTAAGTACTTCCATCAGTAGGATAACAGTCCGTTTGCCAAAAGTAATATTTTGTGTACTCTTAGGATTTGTCAGCGATATTCATATATCCTTCATCATATTCCCTAATATACTGTCAATTTCGTTCATTAAATCTACTATAGAGACCAAGATGTCAGGTTCAACCGGTCTCCCACCAGCTCAAAGCCCTTACTAGCACACTCATTAGCCAATTCATTACCGGCGACCCCGCTAAGTCCAGGGACCGAGACTAGTTTGACTGTGCGCTGACGTATTTTGCGAAGGGATTGTATACAACTCCTTACGATTCCTGCTTTCACAGTTTTGGATTCCAAGGCATTTAAAGACTATACACAAGAAAGTTTTTAAAGCAGGGACGTAATGATCTGTCTCAATACGGCCTTGATGTGAAAGCTATCAGAATATACTCCCGAACTCTCACGCATCTCCATCTTCGATCCGTCCGTAAAAGTTGAGATCTAATTCTCAGTCATAACAGACTTTTCCGCCCAGTCTTTCCGAGTTGGTATGTTCTATCAAAGTTCGTCTGGGGTGTGATATAGTCAGTTTTCTGTTTAAGTTCCGTCCCGTTCATTGTACTTAATGTGTTCCAAACAGCGTCGAATAAATATTTGCGACTCTTTTATCCTAAGAACCGATTTTGCTTTTGTGCTCTTGACGTAGATGTCCACGTTCTGAATGTTTTGTTCATTTTCTGGGGTTCTCGATCTAATACCCAAACACGACAGTCGTCGTATTTTCATTTAGTTGCAAAGATATGATTTCTTATCCACTCCAGCAGTTGTAAAAAGCACATAATGACTTTTTCACCCTTTCCACTGTATTCCACTTCTTTCATGTAAACTTTGAATCCGGGTTCACACCTAGGTATTTCGCCTCTTTAGATAGTTATAGGGTGATTATAATCTGATTTGGGAAGATCAAATCTGCACACAGAAAAATAAGATTGGCTGTGACAACCAAATTTTTCGGTTTCCTCAACTAAAAACCAGCTATAACAACCGAATTAAGTAGTGACTACCGATTGCAATCAGCAAATTAATTTTCGGTGTGTGTCCATCTTTCTCCTTTTTGTAAACAAAACGAGTTTGGTTTTGGCGGTATTAACTTCCAAACCATTGTCCTTTGCCCACGTCGAGAGTATCATTGACACTGATTCCATGAGTTCGCCAATTGCTATCAGATACCGTTTCCGTTGAGTGACTAGAGGTTTTATATTACAAGAATCGACAGAAGAGGGAGATAGGTTAGATTAGATTGTAAGTGGCTGCTGACGTTTTACGTCAACACTCGTATACTCTGAGGTCCAATGTAATACCACGGGACTGTAATATGTTTCTCTACTAGTCCCTGTCGTTAAACCAATTTAAGCTTCTTATGAAAGATACTGTATTTTGACATCCGACAAATCATAAAGATCGTGAAGCTCCCTAGATTACCTTTAAGATTTCCCTTGAGATTTCTGACCAGAAAGTGCCGGGCAACGGCAGATAAAGTGTTCGATAGTTTCCAACCCTTTTCATCCATGCAACTCCGGAAAAATTCATTTGACGGCACATTTAACCGCTCTGCGTGCTTCCCTCTAAGAAAGTGTCCAGTAATTATATCAACCACTGTCGAAATCTCTTCTCTTGGAAACGATATCGGCTCACTTGTGCGCCCCTGATTAAGAAAAGGCCAAATCAGTCGTGTTGTCTCACACGTCCATTAATTTGCCCATCTTTGACTAGCAGTAGGTTTTGCTTGCAAGTTTCTAGAGGCATACCAACACATTCCAATTCTGTTGGAACCTGTAGGTAGTTCCTAGTCTTGCAAGCTTATCGGCTTTGCAATTCCCTGGAATGTCTCTGTGCCCTGGGACCCATATGAGTCGTATGTTAAACTGCTTTGCCATCTCATTTAAAGACGTGCGACAGTTTAGGGCAGATCTTGTTTGCAGAAACATTGACACCAGGGACTTGACCTGGTAAACACTGCAATGATCCGGCAATCTTCGAGCCAGGCTCAACCCAAGCTCCTCCGCAAAGACTTCAAAGCCCACTTGTTTGTGCAGCCTCGATCCATTCGTGTAAAAATTTATGGAGGCTCCACTACCCGGAATTCCCTTCATCCAAGGCTCCCTGGATGGTATCATAGTGGTAGTGGCAAAGGCTCATTAAGGGAGAACACATTTTGTGAAATCGCGCTATGGTCACAATCGCTGCTCCTCCATTGCAGTGTGCTATTAAGTCGAATTGCCGATGTAGCCACATACTGCCTTCCTAAAGAGGAGATATCACTCCCACTTATGGAGTGACCCTTGTAACGACTTTTCTCACTTCACCATCACATTTCCTCGAGTTAATTTCCCTGCTTTCCAGCATGTTTCCCGTCCATAGAGTAATCTGTGTGCCCGTGCCTGTACATTTTTAAGTCCAGTATGACTGATGATATTTTGACACAGTTTAAGTGCGTAGAAACCCTGTGGGTGCTGTGGCCTAGTGGTTAGCGCGTTGGACTACTGCCAACAAGCCTGGGTTCGATTCTCAGCTCAGGCAGAACAACATTTTTTTCAGATATTTATTAGTTTCTATTTATAACTAATATCTATCGCAGCACCCTCCTTCGTTGATAAATAGCACTAAAACGTCAACGAAGTAAAATAATAAAATAATGGCTATAAACACAGCTTCAAAAATAATTCGCCAGATCAATAACAGATGGCGATGCAACAACTGTACTCAAAATTATCAACACGCGCAATTACAGTGTTGCCATACTGAAGCCCTTCTATCTTTCAGAAATCTTTCATCTCTCTTCTATCCCCTTTCCGAAAGAAGCATCACGGTTGCATTAGTAATTGATAGGCAGCATTGCCTGAGTGTTGCTTCTTTTTAAAAAAAAAAAAAAAAAAGTTAGTTTAAAGTTTTGCAAACTTGCCAGCAAAGCGTTCTTGTTTACAAAGTACCAAAGTTCTTGTTTACAAAGTACCAACATTTTAAATTTTGAGGTCATTGGTCTCCCAATCCCATTTATACCAGATAAGGCTTCCATTTCAACTTTTCATTGACTCCTGTCACAAACCAATTACCGTCACTGCTTACCCAAGTGTAGGGCACACAAAAAATTCTTCATGTGTTATATGTTTATATGTTAACATTTTCCACATGCAATATTTTTTTCTTTTTTGTTCTCTTCCTTTACATATTATTTGTATTTCAATTTTCATGCCTACCAGGTGAGTTTTTCTACAAATGAATATGGAAAAACATAAGCCCAAGTAGTAGTTGTAGTAGTTGCAGCAGCAGCAGCGGCAGCAGCTAAAGCTGGCAGGCTTTTTATTTTATGGCCAGTAACAATTTTTTAATTTTAATGTCAGTGGGTAGCATGTAGTATGTACGATATGTGGAGTGCTACACGGCTGGATGGATGGCTGACTGCCAGCTTGGATGGTTGGACTGGAGGTTTATTGTTCTGGTGCGCTTGGATGTGTATTTGTTTTTTGATAACTAACAAGGGAGGTCTATCAGGGGGCACTCAACGATTTTCCTGAAGCTGGAATATGGAAAGGAGAGGATAAATATAAGAGTTGCCTGTTTTTTTAGCTGCCCAGTCTAAAATTTCAAAAAGAGTGGCCATCTTATGCAAAAATAGGGGTTTTCGGGAAATTTGGAATAAAAGCGAAACTATCAGGAATTTCGACAAACGCAAAAATTACGGGTCAGATTAATTTTAATATAGATTATTTTATATAATATTGGCGGTCGTGCGTATATACAACTTTATATAAACTACACTCTAATCAAAATTTGTTGAAATTTACCCAATTTATAGTAGGAAACTGGACTCCTACTATAAATTGGGTAATTTTACTCTGAATGTGTAAATTGAATAAATTGACCACATGTGGTTAATTTAAATACAAAAGAGGTGAATAAAATATAAAAAAAAAAAAAACATACGGCGCCAGCCAGCATCGAACTCGCCACCTTCTGATTTGAAAGTGCACTTCTTAACCACTACGCTACGGAAGCTTATACTTTTATCTGGCGTTTTAGTTATTTAGCATGTGTGTATGTATGTTGTTCGACAATTTTATTTACGCATTTGTGTGTAAAATATTTGAATTAACGGATATTATTTTTAATTTGCTGTGTTTAATTGGTTTGAATTTATTATACGCATTTAGTGTTTATATTAACACATAATGCGTGCTATTCAACAAAAATTTACCCAATTTATAATAGTAAGTTTACATGCGTTTTTTAGAGTGTACCCAAAAGTTTTTTTTTAATTTTTGAAAATAAAAACTTAACGAAAGCCAAAAACGACCGATACGACATGGATCAGCCGTCAAAAAACCTTTCGATCTGTATAAAATGTTCTTATTTTCTTTCTTCGAAGAAATTTGAAAAATCCTCATAAAACAAAGAAAAAATACCGCTTTCGCCCCTCCTCTTTGTCCCGCTAAAAGTGGGCAGCTAAGAAAAACAGTTAATTCTTATTTTCATCCCTCTTTCGCATATGCAAGTTTCAGGACAATCGGTGGGTGCCCTCTGAAAGACCTTCCTTGTTAGCGCGTATGTTGCGTGTTTACTAGGCTTGTTTTAATGTTTGTTGTACTTTGCAGTTTTGTTTTTAATGCAAACCAATTTTTATTATATTTTATTCATATAGTTTTTCATGTTTTTTTAATTTTTCTTTACTCTATTTTATAAAATGTGGCTGTTGTATTACAAATTATTTGGTTTAAAATTGGTTAAGCTGATTGCTTTAGTTAAATTGTTGGTGGTTTCGGCGGTAAATTTACAGAAATGTGTAAAATTTTAGCAAATTCAGGGTGGGGGAAATGTGAAAGCATTATCCTCAAAGAAAGAGCAACTGAAACAACTATCCACTAGACAGTAATTGTTGTATAAATAAACTCCTGACCTCTCTATTTTTAACTTATCAAAACGGTCTATGCCTAGGACTCGTCCAAGCCAATTCCATCGGCGAGCCATTGACCTCCAAAAAAATTTGATTAATTTGTTCCCACGACGAAATTTGTGCGTAAAGTCTAAACCTTTAGTATTACTTAACTATAAACAGCTCTTCTGTGTGGTCTATCTCAGTAGTGTTAATCATCATCCTCAAAATCATCACTGTTAGAATTTTGTTGTTCAATTAATTGGTGCAATGGATTCCCGCAAAGTTCATTATCTATCTGGGTGGCCCATATAGAACATTTAAGTGCTTTTATCATCAATCATTTATGATACCATTTTCCCACTACTTATTTTAAAATAATTATAACGAAATATGTTTAATGATCAATAGTGGTTAGATTTTTGATTTTAAGCGGTTTGACAACATTTTTATTAAAATTGGTTTTTCACTAATACAATGCATTTTTCCCTTACGGTTGCCAGACATTATTTTCGACCTTGCCAAAATTAAACGTCTTATTATGCATCAGGAGCTCTGAGAACAACATCATCTGAATCTTCTGATATACGATGTAGAATTTCCTACTAGATAATTTTGAATAGACTGGCAAAATCCCCTTATAAACGCTATTAACATATTCACAGACGGCTTTAAACTAGAGTTTGCAAATAATCGAGATATTTCATAATCGCGATTACGATTAAAAAAATTGACGTTAATCGCGATTATCGATTAATCGATTTTTTTAAATAATTTGAGTTGCTTTCAAATAATAATTTGAAATTTACATTTTAGAACGTACGAAAATATAAAAACTATTATTTTTAAAAAATCAAATTAAAAACGTTCGAACTTTCCCAGTAAAAATAATTCGAGATTTTGGCACCACAGTCTCATTTTTTAGTATATCATTGCGCACAGAAAGAACGCTCGAGCACCGTTGAGAATTTTTTGTTAAGATTTTTTGTTAAAACTTATAATTAAAATTCTTTGCTGATAAAACTTCACACATTTTTGACATCATCAACACTTTTTAAATGATCAAAAAGATTTTTGGAGAAAAAATACTAGATTTTCTTACATCTTTATTGTGCTTCAATCAGCGCTGAAAAGATACATGTTTTTACTGCGTCTTAATAGCTCTTTATCTGTGCTACTAAAGAGTACTCAAAAGCTGCTTCCAGTTTATCAAAATTTCTGCGGGATCGTGTCGGAATTCCTGCCAGTTGCCAGTGAAGAGATAATTGTGAGAAAATGTATAAAAAAAATTTACAAGGCATCATTAGTCGGCAACCAGCGGTCAAAGTATAAAAATTACGTTTCTTGACTAATTTCATGTCCAAATTTTTTGACCAAATCCGACCAAAGTCTATTGAGTATATTTTAAAAACTCATTAAAATTTACTCAGATCAGAATTTAAATTTGAATGACTTTTAAGAGAAAAGGAAAGAAAACTCGCAAACAAGTTAAATGAATCATGGGGCAACCAATCAAAATTTTTCGTTCCAAATAATCGGTTTCAGAACGCATCATCTCATCCTACAATCGATTCTACTTAACATTTCAGAATCAATGATTTTTGTTTGAAATTGTACCGAAAGTTATCGCTTTTTAGAGCAATTTATTTTTTTTGAAAAATAATTTTAAATAGAAACTTCAAAACGGGTTTCAAAAAATTTTGGAACTGATTTAAATTCGTTATAAAAGCAGTGTATTTCATAGAAAATTTTTAATCGTAATCGCATGATTTTTTTTGTCGATTACGATTACGATTAATTGGAGCGATTAATCGCGATTACGATTACGATTTTAATCGTTTTGCAAACTCTACTTTAAACCATGGAAGTCGGTGCTGGATTTTTAAAGAGTTTTCACGTTAGGATAAGACTTTTCTACTTCGTTTGGAATCTAGCATCTTCCAGGCCGAAATAGTTTTTTCGGCCTGGAAAAACAATAGTTTTTACCAAAACTATTGTTTTTCCAATATACAAGAAAGGTGATCCCAATCTACTATCTGTGCATTTTCCACAGACAGACAGACGGACAGACGAACATCGCTAGAATGTCTTAAAATCGATCGGGCATCATGAATATATTATATACTTTATGGGGTCCCAGACCGATATTTCGATGAGTCACAAAAGGAATGACAAACTTATATATACCCTCTATCACAAAGTGGATGGTATAAAAAGTTTGTAAAATTACTAGAAATTCTCGTAAAATAGGAGGTAGAAAAAAATCTAGTAAAGTTACGAAACCTCCTTGTAAATTTTATTGTGTCAAAAAATTTGTAAATTTACAATTTTATTGGTAAAAACCTTGTAAAATTACAAAACTATTGGTAGAAAGCATACAAAATTACTAGGAATTTTTGTCAAATAGGAAAAAGAAAGTTACAAGCTTTTCTTGTTTTTTACAAGGTTTTTTTTAGTGTAGTATCTCGAAAACCATTTGACCGATTTATTGTTTTTTTGATAGTCGTGATGTGTCGCCACAAAATTTATTTTTAAAAAATTTTCTAAAATTAGTAAAAATTTGATCAGACACTTGAAAATATCAATAGTTGGAGAAAAACAGTCACTTTAATACAGGCGCGGATCCAAGGGATGCGAAAAGGAACCCCCCCCCCCCACCCCACCAAACCGATAAACCGATTTGCCTGAAACTTAAAATAGAAAGGGTGTCTCTGCTAATCGGCCATATCTGTGTTTTAAAAATTTCGTTTCCCCCGCATGAAACAACTTTGACATTCGGGAAAATTCCGATAACTCCCAAACTAACAGCAATAGTGCAAAAATACGTGTCGACTTAAGATTAATAAAGATTATTTTGTATTCATATGGATATCGTGGGTCATGTCATCACATAAATGTCATTTAAAATTTATACATTTTCGTAAAAAAAATATTTATTGATGCAGAGTTTTTGATAGCTATTATAAAAAGTTTCTTCTCATATGAAAACATCATATAGTTTCTTAAAAATCAATAGCGGAAAACTCAAAAAAACGATTTTTACGCCATTTTTTTACCCATTGTGAACATTTCAGCTGATTATTTTACAGACGGGCATTCACAGAATGTCTTATAATCGATAATGGGTCAATAATATATATACTTTATGAGGTCCCCGACCGATATTTCGATACTTTACTAACGGAATGACAAAGTGAGTATACCCCCATACTGTGGTTGGAGGGTATAATATAAGAAAATATTGTGAGAAAAATTTCCAAGAATCTCAAAATTTTTCTCCAGGAAAAATGAGAAAATTTTCTTCATGGAAAATGTGACAATTTTGTTTTAGAATGTAAAATAAAATCACTGATTCGTTTTTTATAGAAAAAATGTCTCGGAGACTGGGATTTATAAAATGTCTCAAAAACTAAGATGTCTCAGAATCTTTCCCCCACTTGCTGTAAAACGAACGTCATTTGTCTGCGACGACAAAAACAAAATACTTGCAAATTCTTCACTGAAAAACGACGTACGTGTTTCAGAATTTTTCGTTAAGAAAAATGAGTCAGAATTTAAGACAGTGTTGTAGGAAAAATGTCTTGGATTCACAGATTTTCAGAAGTAAATACGTCACGGGTACAAGGGGGAAAGGGGAAATTCCCCCCCCCCCCCTAGACCAAATTTTAAAAAGAAAAAATAAAAAGAAAGAAAGAAAGAAAAAAAGAAAGCAAATAGAAGGAAAAAGAAATAAAAAGAAAGAAAAAGGAGAAAAAAAGAAAGAAGAAAATTTTCTAAAAAAATCTCGAAATCGAAAAATTTTTCAATGAAAAAAATCTGAAAATATTTATTGGGAAAATTTGAAAATTTTTAAAAGAAAAATATGACTTAATCTAAAAATTTTCTGTGAAAAAATATCTGTCAATCTTATTATGAATTTTGGTATAAAAATGTTTTGTCTAAGAACTGTTTCTTTTTCTTAGGAAACAGCCCAGCAAAATTTGGCATTACTAGTAATGGGTTTTGTAATCCGAAACAAATGTTAATAAGTACTTAGTTACTTATTGAATGAAACACTAATTTTTTTAACAAGGGCGTGAGACAAAAATAAGTAGTGAAGAGTATGTAGATAAATAAGTAGTAACTGACTCGGATTACTAATAAGGAGTAAAAACCCATTACCAATAAGAAGTAAAATAATTAGTTAATTAAAACATGTAAAATTTAACTTGTTTTTAGTGAAACTTAAAAACTGCGTAATTTTTATTAAGTTTTTAAGTACTTTTTAAGTTAAATGAATTATAAAGGTTAAAAACTGCAAGTGCAAGGAGATAGTATTACTTAGAAGTGCTTTTATAACATATTACTGAAAAGTAGTTACTTTTGGGCTTAAAATAATGTTAATGGTAATGGGTACTCATTAAAAATAATGTACTAGGTAATGATTACTTTTCACAACTCATTACCATGTTTTTGCTGGGAGGTCTGAGACTTTTTCTTTGGGAAAATGGTCTCAGGACATAATTTTTTTTTAGTACGAAACAAATCTAATCCTTTTCTATAGGAAAAATATCTACAAATTGCTTTAAAATATGAGACCTTTTTATAGTTAAAGATCTCACAATCTAAGACTTTTTCTGTGGAAAAAAACATCTTAGAGTCTGAAAATTTTTCTATACGAAAAAAGCCTTAGATTCTGAGGTATTTTTCGTAAAGAAGAAGTCTTAGATTCTGAAACATTTTCCGTATAAAAGATCATTTCTTCACAAAAAATGTCTCAACATCTGATATTTTCTATGCAGGAAAAATTTTTTCTATTAAAAATTTCTCATATTTAAACTTTTCCCTACGTCAAATGTGTTATAATCTGATACTTTTTCTATATATACGAATATGTACAATTTTCTTTTAAAAGAAATTAAAAAAAAAATATATTTACACGAAATATGATCACGAAAAACAAACCGGTTTCGGCAAAAACTAAAAAAAATTATTATTTATAGTTTCCCATCACTTTTTTTGCAAAAAATTGTATAAATGTTATTGTTTTTCCGAAAAAGATGAATTTATGACTTTTTTATTCGAAGTAAAAAAAAAAAAATGTTCCCCCCTAAACCCAAAAGCTGTACCAGCCACTGCTTAAAATGTATTTAAAATCATAGGCTTAGTGCCAGTTTACAGAAGGCGAATGATACACACGAATGAAAAATTTACATGTATTTTGCTGTTGTTACAATAACAAAACACATGCAAAATTTTCGTTCGTGTGTATCGTTCGCCTTCTGTAAACTGGCCCTTATTCTAAAAAAAGTCTCTTTCTTTAAAAAAAATGTCTGAGAAGTTGCCTCAAGAAAGTTTAAAAAGCATTAAAGTCCTTCTATCGAATAGTTTTTAAATACCTGAGGTGGAACAAAAACTAGCAACAGTTTGAACCCAAGGACAAACTGTGGTAATGGCGGCGGATGAATCCTCAGTGGATCAACGGCGGCATGCCAACCACCCCACTGCCTTGTGGGTAACAACGGGGGTTGATAAGGCTAAGCGAGAAAACGCTAACAGAAAATCCAGATGAAAGGCAGCAGTTTCAACTGTAATATTTTCAGGTGGGAGCCAAGGTGGCCTGTACAGCTAAAATATATAATACCGGAGGCGTAAACCACTTATTGGTGAATCAGCAAAGGTACTGCGATGGAGAAGGCAACGGAAAACCACTTCATTACACTTTCCAAGTTAATTACATACAAAATGCAAAACAACAACTACAACCAACGGCCCTCAGTCTACGGCAATTCGAGGGTGCTAAGAATCCCCGGAGGTAAAACCAAAAATACAATAAATATCGCGACCTAGAACGTACGAAGTTTATACGAGTAAGGAAAACTTGCTAATACGGTCAAGGAAATGAAACGTCTTGAAATTGACATCTTAGGTATTAGCGAAACATGGTGGCCAAATTGTGGCCAACAGTTTTCAGATGGGGCTAAGTTGTATTACTCTGGGAATAATTCGTCGCAGCATAGACATGGTGTAGGCATAATAATATCTCAACGTCTATGCTCAAGCGTTAAGGAGTTCATACCTCTTTCTGATAGATTAATGATGATAAAATTTAATAGTACACCAATTGATATGAACATTATTCAAGTATATGCTCCAACTGCTGATTCTGAGGAAAACGAGTTAGAACAATTTTATTCTGATCTTGGTGAACTAATGAAGTCGACAAAACCTCATGACTTGAATTTAATTATTGGCGATTTTAACGCCAAAGTTGGAAAAGAGAGAACAGATGGAGTAACTGGTAACTTTGGCTTGGGTCACAGAAATGAACGCGGCAACAGATTAGTTCAATTCTGTCAAGAAGAAGGATATACTATTGGTAACACATGTTTTTGCTTACCACCTAGAAGGATCTACACCTGGAGATCCCCGTCAGATTCCAGTGAACGCATTGTTAGAAATCAAATAGATTACATTTTAATAAACAAAAGGTTTATTTCATCTTTAAAAAAAGCCTGTACCTATTCAGGTGCTGACGTACCATCAGATCATAATCTTCTGATGGCAAAGATAAAGCTAAAATTATGCGCTATTAAAAAAAGTCCACAACCAAGGCAACTAGACTTACAGAAGCTTAAAAACGGTGACTTTTTCTGTCGAAAACTAGAATAGAAAAAATAATTTCCAAACCTAAGAATATTTGTATGGTGAAAAAGTCACTAAATCTGAGAATTTTCCTCGAAGAATTTTTATTCATATAGGAATTTTTTGTTGTTAAAATTGTGTCTGAGAATTTTCTGTATGAAAGTGTATCATTGTCTGAAAATTTTATTATTTCTGAAAGCTTTTCTATAGCAAAATGCAAATAAAATTTCTCGTTAAGCAAATGAACTCGAAAAATTTCATAATCAGACAAATTTTTTGGGGAAAAGATATCTTAAATCTGACATATTTTTTATTGGAAAATTGTTTAAGAATCTAGGTATTTCGATGACAGAAAATGCTTTAGAACCTGGGAATTTCTTAAAGAGACATTTTTCAAAATAACAAACATTTTCTTAAGTACTTCAACCAATTCTATGGGAATACACTTTTCGAATTGGGATCACAATAAACGAACACTTAAAACCTTAACTAATGATTCAAATCCAACCCTGCAAAAAAAAACAGTCCCACTTGGCAAAATAAACAATTTGTTTAAACAAATCTTAAAAAATATAACTACTTTTTTATCTAATGTCCTTTAATTCAAATTTGTATCAATAGAATAAAACATTCACCCTTGTTAAAGTATTTCCATTTAATTTTATTTTTTTACCCAGCTGCAATTTTAAAGTGCAAACATAGGAAATTTCCGAAATTTCATTTAAAATAAATTTCATACTTTAAGCAAATAATACAAGAATTTTTAAAAAGGGAAATTCATTACCAATTATTTCCTCTTTATTATTTTATGGTTAATACAATTATGCTTGAAATTGTAAAAATATCCCAGTCTACCAACCAACCAATGATAATTATATTACAGAGCACTGCATGTAGGAAGTATTCCACAAAAAATAACAAAACACAAACTATGTAAATCCATTCCATAGATAATGGACCAACGTTAAAATGCATATTAAATAGGAAACGAAAAAGGAGAAATTAAATACCTTAAGAATATTTTAACACTAAAGAATTTTCTGAACAAAATTTTCTATTAATTCACAGCAAGACATCGAAAGATGAGAAAATACCATAATCGTCCTTGTACACTCACTATACTATATTTTCATATACTACAAAGTAATAATGATGAGATATTAATGGTTTGGCAATTTTACACAATTTTACCACAGCATGACACCTATAGTCATCATCATCGTCATCATAGCAATTGTCTAAAAAGGGCGAGACTGTGAAGGATATGGAATTTGTAACAGTAATATCAAAAAAAAAAAGTGTAAAGGATCATAGGTATGGAGTTGGAAAAAATTTTATGGAAGGCCATTTTTTTGCACAGTAACAAGTATCAAGTACAAAAGAAGAAAAAAACCCTTGATGAGATTTTAGTTTTATAGTCCCTACAACCTTGAAAAATCATCCTACGGTGTCTTCTTCCTTGCTATTCACTCACGCCTATTGTTGTTTTCATTGTTTTTGTTTTTGTAACAATTGTTGTAATGTAATACCTTTCCAACGAGGACAATAGGTTTTGATGTATTTTGAGACACAATTTATTTTTACAAAGGTAAAGAAGAGTAATGAAAATTTTGAAATAGCAATGGCATAAAAAGTACTATTGTACGTATTTTCCATTTCGAAAAAAATATAACTAACATAATAATTGTTTTTTTCGACCTTTAAAATATATTTTGAGTAAGTTTATTCTGGCTCGAGGTATTAATTTTCTTTACTAATTAAAACTATGATATGCTCAAAGAATAATTTTCAAGAAAATTATTTTTCTGTCTTAAATTTTGTAATTTTTTGCCAGACATAATAGACACGTGTTTCGGAATTTGTTAGATTCCATTGCCAAGATTATTTAGAAAAAATAAAAACCCTATACTACAAGTAGCAAATAATTTTTGCTTAATAATATTGACAATGGAATCTGACAAATTTCGAAACAGGCGTCGATTAAGTTTTGCAAAAAATGACCAACATAAATAAATTAAAAATCGAAAAATAATTTTCTTGCTAATTATTCTATGAGAATATCATACACTTATAGAAAAACGCTTCATATCACTAATGAACAAAATCCATTAAAGTTGTTTCATTGCAACAATGAAATATTTCATATGCTTAATGAAATTTCATACATATTGTGCAAGATTTTCATTAATTTTAATTCATTAGATTTCGTAGTTTCATTAAAAAATGTCGTTAAATTGTGTTTACAAAATTTGCTGTTTTTTGACACCTGTCGTGTCGCGTCTGTTTAGTCTGTTAGTTTACGCGCGCAAAAAACAGCTGATTAGAGCGTGATTTTTTTTTTTTTAGAATTTTTATACGAAATTTGAAATGAAATGTTGTTGATTAATTATAAGTATTAATTAAGTATTATTAAGCTCGCGTTGTGTTATATTATATCGAGATTTTACATATGTTTAAAAAGTTAAGATTATACTAAAATTGTGTGTCAGAAAACTGAGTGAAATCTATAGATATAAATAAAAAAATAATTGAAAGTGCTTTTTTAACTTGGTTATTTTGTGATTTTTTTCAGAAATTTTTATGGAATTTAAAATAAAAAGGAAATTATTGATTTTATATTTACTAAATTCGATCAGTTTTATATTACTTGGTGGTTTAACTAATGTATTACAATTTCAGATTAGAGTAAAATTTTGTGCGAGTAAACTAAGTGAAAACCATGAAGTGTATTGTACCGGTACGGATAATGTTTTATTATTTGTCATTCTATAAAAAGATCCTTATAATTATACTTTTGAAAAATAAATAAAAGTGTGGGAAAAGCCCACATTACACAGGATTAATTTAATGAAAAAAAGTGGGACATTATGAATTATTTCATTTTAAAAATAAAAAATACCAATTATTTAATGAAAGTATTTCATTTCAAAAATAAGAAGTAGCATTTATTCAATGAAAGTATTTCATAAGAATTAATTACTCATTTCATTAAGATAATGAAAAATTTTCCAAAATGCAATTTATATTTTGTATGAACAATTTTCATCAATTTAATGAAACATGTTCTTGCAATTACATTTTATGATACCTATTTCATTAAATCAATGAAACCCTACATAGGTTCCATTTTAACGTCATGTTTCATAACACTTATGTAGATTTTCATTATTGTCATGTACACATTTTTATCAGTGTAGTTTTAATTAGTAAAAGAAATAATGGCCTCGAGCTGGAATAAACCTACTCCAAATGTAACTTACATTTCCGAAATTCTGGGTTACTTCTTTATATCGTCCATTCCACCAGACATTTGGTGATTTTAGGCATTTTTTGACCGAGGGTCTTCCTATTTTTGTTATTTTTTTCGTACAGATTCTATATGGAGCCAATTTCAAATTTCATCCATCAGATCGAAAATATTCGAAAAACTCGCGATTTTATTCACGATTTTCGTTTTTAAAAAAGTCAAAAAAATGCAAAATCTGTGTTACTTTGAGCTGCTGTATTTCTTAAACTACGTATCGCATTTTAACAATCTATAGCGCATACGAATGGTATGTAAGTCTATTTTAATATCTTATAAACTAAAAAAATATCGGTGGTTTAAAAGTGCATTTTATGTGCAAATGAAGTTTTGAAGTGCATTTTGCGAAACTTTTACCCCTTTTAAATTTTTTTTAATTAGCATATTTGATAAATTTATAATTTTTGCTACAAAAAAATGTTTTCATTACAATGGACCGAGAATGTATGCCATTTTTAATATTTTTTTAAAAAAATACTTCCTTAATTTTCCCTTATAAAAATTTTTATTTTTTTAAATTATACCAAAATCATGTAAAAAGACATGTTTTTAAACCGTTATATTTTCAAAAGTACGAATCGTATCTTACTGTTTTTATGCACATTAGAAAGGTATTTTTGTCCATTTCTTGTATATAATGACCCCAAAAATGTTGGTGTTCCACAAATGCATTTTAAATGCAAATGCAGTTTTGAAGTGCATTTTTTAAAACTTTTCCTCTTTGATTTATTTTTTAATTATCATATTCGAAAAGTTCACAATTTTTACTACAAAATAATATCCTCCTGACCCAATCCTCCTTATTTGGGGTCATTATATGCAAGAAATGGACAAAATACCTTTCTAATGTGCATAAAAACGATAAGATACGATTCGTACTTTTAAAAATATAACGGTTTAAAAACATGTCTTTTTACATGATTTTGGAGTAATTTACAAAATAAAAAATTTTATAAGGGAAACTTAAGGAAGTATTTTTAAAAAAAAATATTAAAAATAGCATACATTCTCGGTCCATTGTAATGAAACCATTTTTTTGTAGCAAAAATTCTAAATTTTCCAAATATGCTAATTAAAAAAAATTAAAAGGGGTAAAAGTTTCGCAAAATGCACTTCAAAACTGCATTTGCATATAAAATGCATTTTTAAACCACCGATATTTTTTCATTTTATAAGGTTTCAAAATAGATTACATACCATTCGTATGCGCTATAGATTGTTAAAATGCGATAAGTAGTTTATGAAATACAGCAGCTCAAAGTAACACAGATTTTGCATTTTTTTTTTACTTTTTTAATAACGAAAATCGCGAATAAAATCGCGAGTTTTTCGAATATTTTCGATCTGATGGATGAAATTTGAAATTGGCTCCATAGAGAGTCTGTATGAAAAATATAACAAAAATCGGAAGACCCTCGGTCAGATTTTTTAAAATGTCTCATGGAATGGACGATATACAAAAAGTGTAGCAAAGAAAGTGTCTTAAATTATACACAGTTTCTGTAATACGAACGTTATTCATCTGTAACGAATTTCCATGTGTTTTGATTTTGTTACAGTAAAATGAAACATGCAAATTCTTCGCAGACGAATGACATTCGTATTACAGAAACTGGGAACTAAACCCATTAGCTTTTTGATAGCGTAAGTCATTAAAAATTTGGTCAGGAATCCTATAAAGTGCATACATTCGCGATCCTTGATCGGTTTTAAGTCGATCTAGCAATATCCGTTTATCTGTTTAAATGGCGATCACTGCGAAATTTAATAGGAATAAACCGCTTCGAACAAACTTTGTTATCGCAATTTCAGCTTTATGGGTTCAGTGGTTCAAAAGTAATAATCAGGGATATAAGGATACCTGAAAGATGTTGGAAAATTCCACATAAGCTTCATACACAAAATCCTTGCAAAATAACTCCAAAATGAAATAAGTCGCAATGAAATAATTCCCAATGAAGTAAGTTTCAATTAAAATGAATTAACTCCCAACTTAAAAAAATTAAATAACAACCAAAGAAAAAATAAAATATGTCCCAATATTTGGGAGTTATTTAAAATCAAAATAATAACTCCCAAAAAAAATGAAAGAAATTCCAATGAAATAAGTGCCAAAAAAATGAAATAAGTCCTCATAACAGGACCCGAGTAAAAATTTTTATATGATGCAATATATAATGATATGTAACCCAATATATATTTATACGCAATTTGATTCGAATAATGGTGGATGTTTTTGCAACTTGTATAAAATATGATTTGATTTCATCCGAGTTTTGACCAGGCATTGTCATATATTGGTGGATCTAATTAGATCTAATTGCATAAAAACATATAAAATCCTGGTGTTTTTTGGTTTGGGTTGAGATACACCATAGGTCAACGATACATTCACCAAACATATAATTTTCTAAAACAAAAAAAATTTTTGGGTACGCTTCGAACTAGATAGGTGATATACATAACCCTGACAAGGAAACGTTTAGGAACATTTTAAAAAGTTTCTTATACTTTGCCTAAAAAACTTAGAAAATTTGTGGTTAATTGGAAACATATATAGTTCACAGAAAAAAAAAATTGTCAATACAATTAATTTCATTGTTAATACAATTAAACATTTAATTGAAACTGAGCCTACATTGGATTTTGTCAATACAACATTGACTTTTGTAACTTTTAAAAAAAATATCAACTCATTTTTGTCAATTAAATTCATTGTTGTATCAACAATGAAATTAATTGAAAAGTTTGTAATAAATTATATTAACAAAAAAAAGCATGCTTTAATGTCATTTTATAAAAAAAATCTAAAATTAGAACAAAAAAAATCTAAAAAATAAAAAAAAAAAAACATTAGCCGGCAGCTGGAATCGAACCAGCAACGAACATTATACGACTCTAGCACACTACCACCGTGCTATTCCTTGTATATATTTGTAGTTGACTATACTCGTATATTAAAGAAAATAAACCTGTTTTAATGTCATTTTATTTAAAAAAAAATATAAAAAACTAAAAAAAAAAAAAATTAAGCGGCAGCTGGAATTGAACCGGGAACGAACATGGTACGAGTCTAGCACACTACCACCGTGCTATTTCTCATATATTTTTTATGACTTAGCGCGTATAAAAGGTGTTGCAGAATAGCAAAACAAAAATAATTTAAAATAAAAATAAAAAAATGTTTCCGTCAGCTGGCAACGAACCCGAAATATTCATGATTTGAGTCTAGCACACTACCACCGAGCTATTGTCAAATAAATTTGAGCTTCATTAAATGAATTTATAAGGTGTCTGTGTTATCAATGAGCATTTTGTGCGTTTTTTAACAATGATTTTAATTGATGCATTTAATTGGAAATTAAATTGGATTTTTGTCACATTAACTATATACATTGTTGATACAATTAAAAACGTTGTTGAACTGGAAGTTAGTTGCTAACAATTTGTTTTGTTACTTTTGATTTCCCGATATTTTTTTCTGTAGTTTGTATGGAACAGAATAAATGTTATGTTAAATCACATAGAAAAACAAATTTTGTATTGACCCTCAAATAATTTTATATAACCCTTTTAATCGGAATCATGATTAAATTATATATAACTGCATATGATTGCATTTAAAAAATTAAGAAAATATCCTATGGGATATATAATCATATATGATACATTATATTTGTATCAAATTATATATTTTTTAGACTGCCCAGAAAAAAACAAAGTTGTTATTTTCTTGGGGGATACCTGCGAATTTTGTTCCTTTTTGTGCAAAAAATTTCGGTTTTTTTTGGGATTTTTAAAATAATATCTAGAGGTCGCGAACTCGCGTTTTATAACGATTTATTTTTTTTGAGTTTTTTATTATTTTAAATTGTTAAATATGATTAATATGATAAAATATTAATAATTTCAGACAAAAAAAAATAAGTTAAAAATTAAATATCGCTCATTCCATGAGATGTCTCCCAGCATCTAATAAAATGTTCTTTAATTTATTTAAAATTTCGCACACAGGTACACTATGGAGCAATTAAAATAAATTCGTTTTTAGTTTCGCGAAAATCCACGAATTCGCGAACGCGAATATATTCGCGAATTCACGGATTTTCTCGGAACTAACAACTGATTTATTTTAATAGCTTCATAGTGTTCATGTGTGCAAAATTTCAAATAAATTAAGGAACATTTGATTAGATGCTGGGAGACATCTCATGGAATGACCGATATTTAATTTTTAATTTAATTTTTTTTGTCTGAAATTATTAATATTTTATCATATTAATCATATTTAACAATTTAAAATAATAAAAAACTCAAAAAAAAAATAAATCGTTATAAAATGCGAGTTCGCGACCTCTAGATATTATTTTAAAAATCCCAAAAAAAAACCGAAATTTTTTTGCACAAAAAGGAACAAAATTTACAGGTATCCCCAAAGAAAATAAAAACTTCGCTTTTTTTCTGGGCAGTCTAATATTGTTATATATGTTTATTTTAACTCGGGGAATTATGTCAACATGTTCATAGAACAAAAATTATGAAAAAAATATATACCACCTCTGTGCAATTTGTTTTTTTTTTTTTTGTCTTAAAAGTTTTTCTGCGAAGCCGGCTTTCTGTCGGGCTCAGGGATTACAAACTCCATAATTGTTTCATTATGAAAAAACTTCCAATAAAAATTATAAAATAAATCTCCACGCACTGGAAATTATTTCATAATGAAATAAGTAATAATTCGTGTGGAAAAATTTTGGGAGTTATTGCATTTTATTTTTGAGAGTTATTTCATTTGGGAGTTATTTCACAGTACCGTTAACCATTTCACATGTAAGAATTTGAATACATGACCTTTAGTTTAACTGCAAAACTCATGTTAGTATCCGAAAAAAAATATAAAATATTCCCAAAAATAGTTAAAATTGAACTTTTAAGATCACTTTTAATACCGAAAACGACCATATTTTAACTAATTTCTTTAAAAATAGGTCGAACTATTGTAGGAAAGTACGATTTTGCAAAAAAACGCGATTACCAAAAATTGGATTATAGCACATTGTTCCACACACGCATTCATTTAACAATTAATATCACTAAAAAATAGTATTTGCCCTCAATTTCATTTGTATTCAAAATGTTTTGGGGATTTCGTAGGCATTCGCTTCTGTTTTTATCAAATTTAATTTTTTAATGGATTTTTTTTTAGTAAAATGTGTTCGGTATGTCCAAATTTAATATTTTTCCTAGTTTATTTGAAGGACATTTTAGAAAATTTCTGAATAATTTCTATAAGAAAAATGTATCAGATTAACTTTTTTTATTGAAAAATTTTCGGAGCCATACCATTTAAAAGAAATTATTTTTTTGTTTTGTTCTCTGGGACTCTAAAAAAGTACATTTTTATGATAAATCAAATGTGCTAAAAAAAACTATTTTATCATCCCTACTTATATCATGAAATATAGTTTTTACCTGTTTTTCGTATGCCATTCTCAAACACAACATCATGATTGTCGTCTTCATAATGAACATTTTACTGCACTTTAAACGAAGTGTTGATTGGTTTTGAAAGGATGCTGTTACTTTTGATGCTCTACAACTACTACGAAACTCCTATAAACGCCATCTGTTGTTTAAAGGATATTAAATTTAGTTATTTGAAAGTGTTTTCTTAAAGAGGGCAGTGATTTTCAGTATGTTTTTTTAAAGATAATATGAAATAGAATCTGATAAGAAAGTTAATACAAAAAATCTTAAAGAAGAGAATATTATATATCAAATAAAGTTTTCATAACATATTAACAGATTTTTAAAACACCTGTCAATAAGTTAGATTTGGTTTATTGGATTTTATTGTTACACCATTTGCAAGGACAGATGCTTAAATGTGTACACTAACATTAGGTCCATTCGATTACCTTACTACCGCGTACTTTTTTATATTTTAACAACAAAATATTTTTAATTTGTGGAAGATATGATTAAATTCAAAAAATAATTATTTTTTTTTAATTCTTATTGGAAATAAATACTTAACCGAATTCTGTTGAATTTTGATAATTTGTTGAAATTTTTTTATATCCAGTTTATATGGGAAATTATATTAAAATTTCTCAATCGTTTCATTTAATTGTAAATACCAGTGCTTTCCTTTCGTTTTAATTTAAAATTTTGATTTTTATATTTAACCAATTACTGAAATAATTGGCAATACAAGTAACAATAATAACAATAACGAACAAATTGATTTTATAAGTTTTATGGTTTTTAATATTAAATAATGAAGAGCCAGTGCCTTTCATAAATATACCCAGCAAGAAAAATAAACAATTGGATCAGTGTCGGCAAAACGTTGGCTGGCATAACATCGGCTATACAGATTTACACTGTCTTCCCGACGACTTAATTATAACATTGGAGTAGTACAGCCAAAACTACTGAACCGAGTTTTGTTAATGTCATATAGTCGATGCAATTACAAAAAAAAAAAAATAAAATCGAAAATACTTTTCACATAAAACAAATCGTATATACTTTGAGTTACACATGCGCGGGTACAAGGGGGTGGGGGAAAGGGGAGTTGGAATGAATCTGATACATTTTCTGAAGGAAAAAGGTCTCAGAATCTGAGACTTTTTTAAATGAAAAATTTTTCAGAATCTGAGACTTTTTTTTTGTAGGAAAAAGGTCTTAGAATCTGTTACATTTTCTGAGACTTTTTCTAAAGGACATGAGACTACGAATCTGAGACTTTTTCTTTAAGAAAAAAGTCCCAGAATCTGGAACTTTTCTATACGAATTCAGTACGAATCAAATCTAATAATCTTAGACCGTTTCTATAGGAATAATATGTATCTCAAAAATGCTTTAAGATATGTGACTTTTTTATAGTAAAAGGTCTCAGAATCTAATACATTTTCTGTGCAAAATGGTTCTTAGAATCTGAAAATTTTTTTATTCGAAGATTCTGAGAAATTTTTCGTAAAAAAGAAGTCTTAGATTCTGAGACATATTCCCTTTAAAAACGCCTGCGAATTTTTTACTCTTGCCCAAAACATTATATCATGATAATGTTTTTCGGAAGATTTGGGTGTACTTGCCAAAGCAAAGTTTTTTTAGAAAAAAAATAATGTTATATTACTATGCTATTCCATGCAAAACGAATTGAAATATCAGTCGAAGACCCCATTAAAAAACCAAAAGAGCTGCACATTTCGTTAGTGAGTGCAAAAATAAGTGCAAAAAAGTGATTTTACATTTTGGAGAGTATAAAAGATTCGGCACCAAAGAATATAACACTCTCACTTGTTTTATGTACATTTGATAAACAAATGGAAAATTGTTATGCGAAAAGCTTAGATTTGGTAGTTGGTAGTAAAAAAAATCACGAAAAACAAAATTACGATAAAAAAATTTAATGAACCCAAAATTTTTGGTGAAAAAAAATTTGGATGAAAAAATGTTTTTGATGAATTTTTTTGATGAAAAGAAAATTTTTTGATGTAAAAAAAACTTGAAAAAAAAAATATGAAATAAAAAATTTTTTTGGTGAGAAAAAAATTGATAATAAAAAATTTGATAAAAATTGATGAAAAAAAATATGATAAAAAAAAAATATGAAAAAAAACAAGTGAGAGTGTTACATTCGGCTGTGCCGAATCTTTTATACCCTCCAAAATGTAAAAAAAATATTAAAAAAATCCAGGGGCGTCTTTTTTTTTGTGGGGGGGGGGGTTAGTGGGAGACGTTAGGGGGCACCTTCCCCTTGTGATTTTGAACTTCTTCTGAGATAAGAATGTTGCATTTGCTTACCAAAAGTACAAAAAACTCTGCAAAAAATGCGGTTTTTCTTGGGTTGGTTTAGTTCTCTAAGGGGGAACTTTTTTCCCCTTGGTCCGATTTTGCCCATTTCCGAACTTAACCTGCCTAGGAATATAAGACATATTCGTGCCAAACTTCGGAAGTCTAGCTCTTTTATTTTGGACTGTATCGTGTCCTCTACAGACGGACAGACGGACAGACGGACAGACGGACGGACGGACGGACGGACATCGCTAGAATGTCTTAGAATCGATCACTGATCAATAAAATATATACTTTATGGGGTCCTAGACCGATATTTCGATGCGTTACACACGGAATGGCAAAGTGAGTATACCCCCATACTGTGGTTGGAGGGTATAAAAATTTTGATGAAAAAAAAAATTTGATGAAATAAAATATTAATGAAAAAAAATTGATGAAAAATCCAAAAAAATGATGAAAAAAAAATTTGATAAAAAAAATGATGAAAAAAAAAAAAAATAAAAAAAAAAATTGGTGAAAAAAAAATTTTATGAAAAAAAAATTATTAAAAAAAAATTGATGAAAAAAAAATTTGATTAAAAAAAAAAATTTAAAAAAAGTTTGATTAAAAAAAAAAAATTATGAAAAAAAAATTAATGAAAAAAAAGTTTGATGAAAAAAAAAATAATTGATGAAAAAAAAATTTGATGGAAAAAAAATTGATGAAAAAAAAAATTTTTTGTTGAAAAGTTAAGTTACTTTTTATTCACAAGCTGGTGAAAAACGGTTTTATTCACTACGAGGTGAATTATTATCCAAGTTACAAACCCAAGTTATTAAAATTTTTGGTTTTAAGAAAATTAAAATAGTAATTCTTGTTTTCTTTTTCGTTAATTGTTAGCTTATATGGTCAAACTGAGGTGACGTCCTGCAACGTTTTTAAAATTAGACACCAGACTAAAAACATTATCATGTTAAAAATCATTTTTTTACGAAAAATGTCTCAAAATCTGATATTTTCTATGCAGGAAGAATTTTTTGTATTGATCAGATTTAGACTTTCCTCAACGTCAAATGTGTTATGATCTGGCAATACCTACAACCTACATTAACTCATTTGAAAAATATATTAGTTTTTTTTTGTAGCGCAAACTTTTTTTCCGTCCGCCCATAAAGTCTCGGGCGGAAAATAACTTTTTTTCAATTATGTTCACTAAAATTTGAGCAACAAAGCTGCTCAAAAAAACTATGGAGAGGGAGGCTGAAATCACCTTCTGTATTGCACCACCTGGATCCGCCCCTCAAATCAAGTGAATTTTAATTTATGAAATATACTTTATTTCCGTAACAACTTTAAACCATTTAATAAAATGCGCAAAAATAAAAATAAGTACAAACACAACAACAGTGTTGCAAAAGAAACTGAAGAATATACAACAAAAATCGAATCAATTTTTTTCCTTTTTAAATGTTGTTTATTTTTAATTAAAATAAATATTATCATAACCCATAAAATAATTGAGAAAACAATTTAATAAAAATGAATGTGTGTGCTATGTATGTGACTGAGAGAGTGTGTGTAGGTTCCGTTAAATGTATGTGTACAAGAAGAATATTTCAATAAAATTATGAAGAAAGTAAAAAAGAATCAAGTGCACACGAGAATCATAAAAAAATAAAGTGCTCGTATCTGTATTCATACACAGAGAAAACAGTTTTATTGTGCCAGCCGAGTTTAGAGCCAACTGCATGGTTTAATTACAACAACCGAAATTTTCGGTTGCGATAACCAAAATTTGCTTACACAATTTAACTTCCGTTGGTTCAAATAAATTACGGTAATCGCAACCGAAAATTTCGGTTGTTTTAATTAAAACATGCAGTTGGCTCTAAATTTGGCTGGCTCAATTAAACTGTTTTCTCTGTGTATGCTGTGAGTGTGTAAGTGTAAAAAAAAATATTTTAATACTAACCCAGTAGACAATTTTACTTACGTCAAAAGAATTCACTTAATTTTCCTCAATTACTCCCTTTCTGGAATTATAAATATATAACATTTTTAATGTTTGCAGGATCTCCATAACAGCGAATCCATAAAAAATATTGGAGTAACAAGGGCTAGAAAATTCACTTGATGTATTAGACATATTTATACCAAACATAAGTTATGAATATTTTGAGTTATGACTATTTTCTATGAATCGTTTCCTAAATTTAAGTTCGATAACTGTAAAAAACCCTTTATTACTCTTGGTTATATTCTCATAATTTTTGCTGGGAAAACCATTGACATTAAAAAGAGGAGCCAGTTAAAGTGTAAAGAGGAGATGTCAACAATATTTATACAATATTATATTTGTATGGTAAGTATGTTAAACAATGACTGATAAAATAAAGTTAAGTGTAAAATATAAAAAAAGTAGCACAGGAGTGCAAATTAAATGTAAGTGGGTATGTATTTGTGCGGGTGTTTGTTTGTTTAAGGATAATTGTTATGCATAAAAACAATCAATAGTGTTTTATTAACGTTTTTTTAATTAATTAAATTACATAATAAAAAAAAAATTCATAACTGTGTTCGCAGTGCTGTTTTGTGTGTGCAAAATACGATTTACAAAAGATTTTATAAAATCTGATTGAGGGTCTTCAAATTTTTTTTTTTGACAGAGGCCCAAATTTATAAGAAAAAATTTAAAAATCAGCTCAAATTTGAGAATTTATTCCCGACCGTCTATTCCTTGAATTAAATTGAAACTGATTCAGAGAAATCAGATTCTGAAAAAATTTTCCAGAGAAACATTCTTAATTTTTGAGTAAGTTTTCCTACGAAGATTTGTCAAATTGGAATGTTGGCAATCGATACCTCTTCAATACCGTTATACGTTTCAAAATCCTTTAAATTGAATACCGGTACCAATACTAATACCGAAACTCAGTTTTGGTATCGGATACTGGTGTCCAAAAACATTTTCCTTTGACATCGCTACGTACCGGTATTGAAACGGGTTTTCTTAAAAACCATGTTTTTTACAAAAAAAAAAAAAAAAATATAGAAAATTTGTAAATTTTTTGGTTTTTGTTACTGAAAAATCTTACTCCAAATGCCTCACCGAAGTCTCATAAAAATTAAAAAAATCTTTTGGCACCCACATCGTAAATTAAATAAAAATTAAAAAAAAGCCATACTTCAAACGTGATGCGAGATTTTTTGGATTCATTTTGACTCCCAATAGAAACTTTCTGGACCCCTTTTGTATAGTATAGTTTTTTGGGATTTTTATTTAATCCGTGATGTGGGTGTCCAAGAATTTTTTTGATATTTACAGGACTTCGGGGAAGGCATTTGCAATACTAGCAGGAGGTTATCCACCATAGTATAATTTTTTGAAGTGGCTTAACTCGTAGAAACCGTCCATAAAAGTCCCATAACTCTCGAAAAAAAATGTTTGCAATATTTTTGAATGTGATCTTGTCTAGACATAGAATACCTATTTTTCCAAATAGATAACACCAACACAAAAACTTGGTTGCCTAGAAATAAGATGAAATATGTAATTTGTTGGGGCTTTTACTTTAACCGCGATGCGGGAGGGAAATAAATTTTACGGAGTCATTTTGACACCCAGCAGAAACTTATTGGACCCTTTTCAGCTCAAACAAAAAAGAAAGGTAAAAATCGATACGGCCTTATATTTATGTATATGACATAGGAAAATGTCCAGAAAAATCGGTCCAGTGATTCAAAAATTATGAGCAGAAGACTGCACTCAGAAAATTATGTTAGTTACTACATGTTAGTTGTTTGTATATTTTACAGTAGTTAGTTGTTATCAACTACAAAGTCAGTTGTTTTTCTATGAAAAATATCAAACAACTATTTCTGTTAGTTATTTTAAGTCGTTTTTTTGAATAACTAACAAAAAAGTACTGTAATGTAGTAACAGTCATTTAAAGTAGTTAATTTTATTTTTTTTATCTCTGAAACATTTTCAAAGTTTTTTTTCCAAAAAATAAAAATAAATTCTCTTTTTTGTTATTTTCACACAAAAAAAAAACTTGGAAAAATTTGGTCTTCAATTTTTTTTCTAAAAAATTTTGAAAAAAAAATTATATATTGACTATTTTATTTTTACTACATGTTAGTTGTTTTGACTACAAATGTAAGTAGTTTTTACTACATAAGTCAGTTGTTTTTTGTCAGTTGAAATAACTAACATTGTTAGTTGATTTAACTGAAAAAGTAGTTGACCCCAAGAAGTTAAAATGTTCCGATTCCGTTAAAATTTAAAGTGATTATTTATGGCTACAAAAAACATTTACCAGTCGAATTTCAAGAGGATATTTGTGAAAATACAATTGTTAGGGCTTTTTAGTAAAACTGGAAGGGGAAATTAACATGGGGGCTATGGGATAACATGGACCCATTTTGTCAAAAATTTAATAGGTTTTGTTCTTTCGATAAAAAATTTTGAATTTCAAATTTTAGCCAAATCGATTGATTTTTTATTGTTTATTTGGACAGGCAGAAGGACCCTAAAAAACCGAACAACTTGCGCGAACTAGCACGCCATACTGAAACGTCACAACAAAAATAACCCAAAATAATAAACAAAACAGAAATTGGACCGAATACGATCGAATTTCCAAAGTTGCAGTCCATGAAACTATAGTTTATATCACAAATGTCAACTTCTATAATGCACTAATAATAAACTAGATACACACAGGCCACAAATATTTATTTTTGAGTTAAAACATACCTTTTACTTTCAATTAAAACTTTTTGGCTCAAAATGTATAAACAATTGACTTAAAAATGTCAAGAAAAACTCACTGAGTAATAAGGCCCCAAATTTCTTTAATACACTTGCTGTAGAAAATGTATATTTGACCGCTTACAGCTGTGCGAATATTGAAAGCTAAACTAAAGTAAAAACGTAAATTTTTTCTGTAAAGTATAGGTAAACGATGTAGTGCAAAATCATTTATCGATCTTAATTTTTTAATTTTGACTTAAGCGCCGCTAGATCAGTGATTTCGGCCACAGTGCAGTGGTTCAAAAGTTATTAAGACAACCGTGAATTTCAGATTGGTTTCACCTTAAATTCACTTGTTGAAAAAACCGTTAAACCTGCTTTAAAAAAAAATTGCTGAGTCAGGAAAATATTTTACGAAGTATTCTTGTCACTCACAAAAGTTTCTATACTAAAACAAAAAAACTTACACTCGAAAAAAAATTTACACTCAAAAAAAAATGTTGTCAATTTTTTTTTCAAAAATGACTAAAAAAAGTTTTTTACTCAAAATAAAATATTTCTAACACGGTGCCCTGGAGAGGATTTAAATAAAATTTTGGTGTTACTCCAATTTTTAATCGGATTATGTCTTTGGACTTTAAAAGAAAGAAAATGAGCCAAAAAAGAAAAAAAAAGTACTAGGCGCTTTTTTTTTGGCGGGCAAAAATTGAATTTCAAAAAAATGAATTTCAAAAAAACAAAAAAGAATTTATTCTTTCAAATGCATTAAAAAAAATTTTATACAGATGTAAATTCATCACATATTCACTTGTCGGTGAGATTTAAATATATATGTGACATATTTTTTCAGATATGAGACTTAAAAGAATAATTTCACTATTTAGTGAAACTAAATCAAATTTCTTCTTTAATTTAATGAAAATTTTAACTCTAGCAGTTACTTCGCATATAATATTGATCCTGTTTCTAGATTTTGAAGGGGGAAAGTTACCCCAACAATACAAACAAAATTTACAAAGGATTTTTGGCGAAATAAACAAAATTAAAAAAGGATATTAAGTCCATCCATAAGTTTCGCAATAAACAAGTAGTCCAAACCACTTTCTGTATCTCTTTTTAAACTATTTACTTTTTTTACTCTTCCTAGGCATTACAAACACATTTTTAATGATTTTTACTATCGTTTTCTGATTTTTATTATAGCCCAATTCAGTAAGTCGATGAAACGTTCCGTCTACAGACGGAAAGTAGTCACTATTGTTATTCACTAAAACGATATTATTTTTCCGTCTGTGTTACGAGGTTTGTGTCTTTGATTTACGTTGCTTTCAAACATATTGTTGCCAGAACTAAAAGTACATGAAATATTGACAGTTGTTTGGTAGAAATTTTTTGAATGTTTTCAATTTTTTTAAATATTGTAATACTGTAATACTACAAAAATGACAATTAAAAAAAAATAAATAAAAATAAACATTAACAAAACAATAAAATCTGTATCCAAATTGTTAAAAATGCGGAAAATACGAACAAAACAACAAATATGGATAATTAATTCTGCAACAAAAGGAAAGAAAATCTGATGTGTGATAAATTTTATTATGTTTTTTATAGAAAATTTAACATAAATATTTTACAGATCAAAAAAACCACCACAAAACTCTAATCAAACATAGGACTATAACAAAGGGATGTGGTTTACTATGCTGCGGCGAAATTCAAAAAATTGGATTATGTATTTTCAAAACTAGACATTGTAACCTCAAGTACTGATGTTTTTTCAGCTTTTATGAACTATGAAGGACGTACTAAAAACAAAGAATAACAAAATGAACAGATGAACCTAGGAATTAAAATAATTTTGCAAAAATATAATAAAAATTGGAATTGCGTTTATTTTTTGTATAAATAAATAGTTTATAAACAAATTTATAATAAAGATGCATTATGTTTTATAAAGTTTGCAGTTACTAACATTTTGGTGTCTTTTTAACAGCATCACAGCAGTGCCCAAGTCGGCAAAATAATATGAACATAGCTGAAGTTAAAAAGGAAAGAATTTTTATGAGGGGAAATATCTCCAAAGCTAAGATTTTTTTTAAAAAAGATTTCAGAATCCAAGAATTCTCTTAAAAAAAATGTTTAAATCTGACAAGTTTTCTATAGCACAAAGGTCTTTGAATCTCAGATTTTTTAATATGAAAAATTTTCTAGAATCTTTGATTCTTTGAATTTTGTATAGAAAAAAGTGTCTCAAAATCTGAAAATTTAGCTATAGAAAAAATATCTCAGAATCTTAGAAAAAAATATCTCAAAATCTCAGAATTTTTCTATAGAAAAAATATCTCATAATCTGAGAATTTTTCTATGGAAAAAATGTCTCAGTATCTAAAACTTTTTCTATAGAAAAAAATGTCTCAGAATCTGAGAGTTTTTCTATAGATAAACTGTCTCAGAATCTGAGAATTTTTCCGTAGAAAAATGTCTCAAAATCTAAGAAAAATGTCCCAGAATCTGAGACATTTTTTCTATGGAAAAGTTCTCAGATTCTGGGACATTTTTTCTACAGAAAAGTTCACAGATTATGAGACCTTATTTCTATAGAAAAGTTCTCAGATTCTGAAATTTTTTTTTCTATAGAAAAATTTTCAGGTTTTGAGACATTTTTTCTATTGTGACATTTTTTCTATAGAAAAATTCTCAGATTCTGAGACATTTTTTCTATACAAAAATTCTCAGATTCTGAGACATTTTTTCTATACAAAAATTCTCAGATCTCAGAAAATCTATAGAAAAATTCTCATATTCTGAGACATTTTTTCTAAAGAAAAATTCTCAGATTCTGAGACATTTTTTCTATAGAAAAATTCTCAGATTCTGAGACATTTTTTTTATAGAAAAATTCTCAGATTCTGAGACATTTTTCTATAGAAAAATTATCAGATTCTGAGACATTTTTTCTACCCTAGTAAAAATCATTTCGTATATAGCCATGTATAAATTTATACAAATATATCTGTTTATACATACTGAGATCTTATTATATTTAATTATATATAAAATCAATCAGATAAGACCAAATTTCGTATCAAATCATATAAAATTTGATATAACTCCCGATAAAATTTTATAAAATTTGATACGAATTTTGGTCTTATCTGAGAAATTTTTTATATAATTTTATATATTTATATAATTTTATGTAAAATTTTACATATTTGTATCAATTTATACATGGATATATACAAAACCATTTTTACTTGGGTATAGAAAAATTCTCAGATTCTGAGACAGTTTTTCTATAGAAAAATTCTCAGATTCTGAGACATTTTTTCTAAAGAAAAATTCTGAGATTTTGAGACATTTTTTCTAAAGAAAAATTCTGAGATTTTGAGACATTTTTTCTATAAAAAATTCTCAGGTTCTGAGACAATTTTTCTAAACAAAAATTCTCAAATTCTGAGACTTTTTTCTATAGAAAAATTCTGAGATTCTGAGATATTTTTTTAAAGAAAAATTCTCAGATTTTGAAACATTTTTCCTATAGAAAAATTCACAGATTCTGAGACATTTTTTCTATAGAAAAATTTTCACATTCTAGGACATATTTTTTGTAGACAAATTCTAGGATTCTGAAACATTTTTTCTATAAAAAAATTCTCAGATTCTAATACATTTTTTCTCTAGAAAAATTCTCAGATTCTGAGACATTTTTTCTATAAAAAAATTCTCAGATTCTCAAACAATTTTTCTACAGAAAAATTCTCAGATTCTGAGACATTTTTTCGATACAAAAATTCTCAGATTCTTAGACATTTTTTCTATACAAAAATTTTCAGATCTCAGAAAATCTATAGAAAAATTCTCATATTCTGAGACATTTTTTCTAAAGAAAAATTCTCAGATTCTGAGACATTTTTTCTATAGAAAAATTTTCAGATTCTGAGACATTTTTTTTATAGAAAAATTCTCAGATTCTGAGACATTTTTTCTACACCAAAAATTCTCAGATTCTGATATATTTTTTCTATAGAAAAATTCTCAGATTCTGAGACATTTTTCTATAGAAAAATTATCAGATTCTGAGACATTTTTTCTATAGAAAAATTCTCAGATTCTAAAACATTTTTTCTATAGAAAAATTCTCAGATTCTGAGACATTTTTTCTAAAGAAAAATTCTGAGATTCTGAGACATTTTTTCTATAAAAAATTCTCAGGTTCTGAGACAATTTTTCTAAAGAAAAATTCTCAAATTCTGAGACTTTTCTATAGAAAAATTCTTAGATTCTGAGATATTTTTTTTAAAGAAAAATTCTCAGATTTTGAAACATTTTTCCTATAGAAAAATTCACAGATTCTGAGGCATTTTTTCTATAGAAAAATTTTCACATTCTAGGACATTTTTTCTGTAGACAAATTCTAGGATTCTGAAACATTTTTTCTATAGAAAAAATGTCTCAGAATCTGAGAATTTTTCTATAGAAAAAATGTCTCAGAATCTGAGAATTTTTCAATAGAAAAAATGTCTCAGAATCTCAGAATTTTTCTTTAGAAAAAATGTCTCAGAATCTGAGAATTTTTCTATAGAAAAAATGTTTTAGAATCTGAGAATTTTTCTATAGAAAAAATGTCTCAGAATCTGATAATTTTTCTATAGAAAAATGTCTCAGAATCTGAGAATTTTTCTATAGAAAAAATATATCAGAATCTGAGAATTTTTGGTATAGAAAAAATGTCTCAGAATCTGAGAATTTTTCTATAAAAAAAATGTCTCAGAATCTGAAAATTTTTCTATAGAAAAAATGTCTCAGAATCTGAGAATTTTTCTTTAGAAAAAATGTCTCAGAATATGAGAATTTTTCTATAGATTTTCTGAGATCTGAAAATTTTTGTATAGAAAAAATGTCTAAGAATCTGAGAATTTTTGTATCGAAAAAATGTCTCAGAATCTGAGAATTTTTCTGTAGAAAAATTGTTTGAGAATCTGAGAATTTTTTTATAGAAAAAATGTCTCAGAATCTGAGAATTTTTCTAGAGAAAAAATGTATTAGAATCTGAGAATTTTTTTATAGAAAAAATGTTTCAGAATCCTAGAATTTGTCTACAAAAAATATGTCCTAGAATGTGAAAATTTTTCTATAGAAAAAATGTCTCAGAATCTGTGAATTTTTCTATAGGAAAAATGTTTCAAAATCTGAGAATTTTTCTTTAAAAAAATATCTCAGAATCTCAGAATTTTTCTATAGAAAAAAGTCTCAGAATTTGAGAATTTTTGTTTAGAAAAATTGTCTCAGAACCTGAGAATTTTTTATAGAAAAAATGTCTCAAAATCTCAGAATTTTTCTTTAGAAAAAATGTCTCAAAATCTCAGAATTTTTCTTTAGAAAAAATGTCTCAGAATCTGAGAATTTTTCAATAGAAAAAATGTCTCAGAATCTGATAATTTTTCTATAGAAAAATGTTTCAGAATCTGAGAATTTTTTCTATAGAACAATTCTCAGACTCTGAGACATTTTTTCTATAGAAAAGTTCTCAGATTCTGAGACATTTTTTCTATAGAAAAGTTCTCAGATTCTGAGACATTTTTTCTATAGAAAAGTTCTCAGATTCTGAGACATTTTTTCTATAGAAAAATTATCAGACTCTGAGACATTTTTTATATAGAAAAATTCTCAGATTCTGAGACATATTTTTTATAGAAAAATTCTCAGATTCTGAGACATTTTTTCTATAGAAAAATTTCATAGAATCGGAGAAAAACTGTCTCAGAATCTAAGAATTTTTCTATAGAAAAAATGTCTCAGAATCTCAGAATTCTCAGAATCTGAGAATTTTTCTATAGAAAAAATGTCTCAGAATTTGATAATTTTCTATAGAAAAAATGTCTCAGAATCTGAGAATTTTACTAAAGAAAAAATGTCTCAGAATCTGAGAATTTTTCTATAGAAAAAATGTCTCAGAATCTGAGAATTCTTCTATAGAAATAATGTCTCAGAATCTAATAATTTTTCTATAGAAAAAATGTCTCAGAATCTGAGAATTTTTCTAAAGAAAAAATGTCTTAGAATCTGAGAAATTTTCTATAGAAAAAATGTTTCAGAATCTGAGAATTTTTCTATAGAAAAAATGTCTCACAATCTGAGAATTTTTCTATAGAAAAATGTCTCATATTCAGAGAATTTTTCTACAGAAAAAATGTATCAGAATCTGAGAATTTTTCTGTAGAAAAAATGTCTATGAAACTGGAAATTTTTCTGTAGAAAACATGTCTCAGAATCTGAGAATTTTTCTATAGAGAAAATGTCTCAGAATCTGAAAATTTTTCTATAGAAAAATTGTTTCAGAATCTGAGAATTCTCAACCTCTGTCATAGGTTGAGAATTTTTGTATAAAAAATGGTCTTATATTTCATAGGATCATAGAATTTTTCTGAACAAAAAACAAAACTTTAGATGACATAATTCCACTTTCCGCAATTCGATTAGGTTTATTTGAATTTGAGTCCTCCTCCTTCCGCATCAAGTAAATGCAATAGCCAGCAAATCCAATGCATATGTATATTCCCAAAATGTATTGAAACACAATTTATTTTTGGTGATTATTTCATCCAATCCTAAAAGATGAATTTATTGAAAAATATTGTTGAAAATTTGTTCAATCATACTTACTCATTGTCCGGTAGCTGTGAAGAGACTATTCCTTTGCTTTTGTTCTTTTTTTTTTATTGAAATCCAAAAAAACAGACAAATTAAAAAAAAAAATATAAAGTAATAATTTATATCAGACGGCAACAAAATATTATGTGAGTGATTTGACACTTAAATCGTGTGTTATCGACATACAGAAATGGATATAATTACGTAATTATTTGTCATTATCAAAGACAAAAACCCTAACAGACGTTAATAAACTATAGTGATATAGAGAATTCAAAAAAGAGAACTCGGTCACATTTTAGTCGGAAACCGACAAAAATCGACTTACTGAATTGCGGCATTAGTTTTGAAAAAAACATTTTTAACAAAAAAGTATTAATTCTTTTAAAATTATATGACTCACTAAGGTCTAAACTGAGGCAACTTTGTGTTCTGCTGTCCGTCTGAGTAGTACACTGAAAACTTTTAATAAGTTACATTTATAAATAATTTACAAGGACATATTTCATTTAGTTTCAATTAATAGTGAAATTATTCTTTTAAGTCTCATATCTGGAAAAATATGTTACATATGTATCTAAATCTCACTGATAAGTAAATATGTGATGAATTTACATCCGTATATACAAATTTTAATGCATTTGAAAGAATAAATTCTTTTTTGTTTTTTTGAAATTCATCTTTTTGCCCGCCAAAAAAAAAAGCGCCTAGTAATTTTTTTTCTTTTTTGGCTCATTTTATTTCTTTTATCTTCTAAAAACATAATCCACTTAAAAATTGGAGTAACACCAACATTTTATTTAAATCCAATCCAGGGCACCGTGCTAATCAAAATTGTTAATTTGATTCACATTAGAAAAATAACTATCACTTTAGAAAGTCATTGTGGAGGGTATTGATGGATTCGTCCAAGTCGAATTTAACTTTTCTCCTTGTTTTTACAAATTTTTTTAAAGTTTTAATACGTTTTTTATATTTTTAGGATTTTTTCGATAATACCGGTACGTACCGGTATTGACGTTGCAGTATCGGTATTTCACGATTTCACTTTTCATTACAAAAAAATACTTACACTCAAAAAAAAATTTTCAAATTAAACGAAAAGTTTCTTACGTTTTTTGTTACCTCTTATTTGACAAGATTTCCTTGTAATTTAACAAGCTTTTTAACAATATTTTTTTTAATTTTTCAAGTTTTTACCAAAAAAAAAAAAAAAAAAGTAAATTTACAAATTTTACAAGTTTACAAGTAGTTTTTTAAAACTTACAAGGAGTTTTCGGAACTTTACTAAATTTTTTGCTATCTCCTATATTACGAGAATTCCTAGTAAAAATTACGAGCTTTTTAGTAATTTTAAAAGATTTTTACTAATAAAATTGTAAACTCTTTTGACGTAAAAAAACTTTGAAGGAATTCTCGTGAATTTCCCAGCAAAACTTTGGTAATGGGTAGTGATTATATAACACATTACCAGGTAATGTATATACCTTATTTGTAGCATTATTTAAGGATGTCTTACCAAACATTTGTTCCACAACGTATTATTTTAAAGTGAAAAATAATGCATTACTAATAATTTGCTACGTAATGCATGATTATTGGAAAAATGTATGTCATATTTATTATTTCTAAACATTATATCATGGATGATTTATATTTGGTTACATTATGTATTATTTGAAAGTTTGAAATAATGCATTATTTATAATTAAATGCATAATGCATTACAATAACATAAAAAATAATTATTTTATAAAAAAATGCATAAGTTTAAACTAGAGATGGGCTCACGACAAGAAATTTCTAACGACACACACTCACTAGCATATTATATCTACTTACACTCACTTACAATCACGTGAGTAAATTTAATACAAAATTACTTTTTCACTACTCGTAACACCTTATATATTACGTTCTGGTATGCTATATTATATACCTTACTCGTAACCTATTAAATATCATATATTTTACACCTTACTGGTATTCTTCGTTATAAATTTATGACTTATTTTATACCTTACTGGTATTCTATGTGATAATGTGGATGCATTACTTTGAGTCTCATCGCCTGTTAAAATCATCAATGCTGCAATGTAAAAAATAAGAGATCATATACCTTATTTTATACCTTATTTGGTAATCTAAGTTTTGCTGGGTTACTAGATTTTGTTTTGTAAAAAAAACCTTGGAAATTTGTAAAATTGCCAAAAAATTGTAAAATAAACAAAAAATTAAATTTCGATCAAAAATTTTTTGTTAAAAAAAAAACACGGAAAGCTGTCAATTATTTGTAAAATGGGATTTAGAGACATTTTCTAGTAATTTGACTAGGTTTATTTTGTGTACACTGGCAACCGTGTTTAACATAATTATAATAAAACTGCCTTAAAATATTTCCTAAACCATTGTACTACTCTTAATTGTAATTGAAAACTTTCTTTATTAAACCCTTTTTTTTTTTGTAAACTTTGGGAAGTTTTTGTTAAATGTTATAAAAGTTTCATTTAAAATTTAAAATGATAATTGATCCTCTAACCGCGAATATGTAATCATATCAATGCATTTCAAATACTACAACACGATAAAAGCATTTCCTGTTAAACAAACCATGAACAATATAGTATAATTTTCTTTCTTTCGGTACTGCTCTACTTAATCGTTAAATTTGTTAGAAAAACATCATTTGAAGGTTGATAGTTTTCTGATTTGTAATTGTAACAACATATTGTGGGTTATAATTACATGAGTATTTGGTAGTGGAAAATACACAACAATGTTACCACAAAAAAGACCTACAATTGTAGAAGAATTAAATGAAATTTTCTATGATTAAAGAGAGAGAGCATTACTTAATAATGTTAACAAAAAATATTGTATTGTGGTTTTAACAATGCAGTGCCTGAAAGCCGTTAGAAATTTAAATCATAACAATGATCTAGTTCTTTGTATTCAGTATGTTTTTTTTTGATATTTTCAAACATTACTTTTTCAAATAAGATCTATTTGAAAAGATCTTCAAACATATACAAACTCATCAAATTTCGATTATAATGATGATGGTGATGATTAAAGTTACCTTAAAGTAAGTAAAATGGTAAAAGAAATGATAGATAATGATGTTGGGAGTAAAATAAAATTATATAGATATTCTTGGTCTTAAATAAATAAAATCACTACTGATTTATACTGTGTTTAGGCTGCAGCAGAAAATTTATATATTTTTTTCGATATACAGAAATCAAAACTTAACTACAATGAAACTAAATCATCCGCCATTTAAAAACCTAATGCCAGATTCTCGATTACCGACTAAAATTCTTTTGGAAACAAGTTTTGAAGGGAATTCGATAATATTTTTAAATAATGGACTAGCATTCTTTAAACGACTCCCTTAATAATAATTTCTTTCTGTTAGTAGTGTTGTACCGTTTGGCAATTTTTCTGAATTTCTATATTTATCTGAAGCAAATTTCGTTTAGGATATTTAAGCCTTTAAAGTTTTTAAAAAGTGCATTCAAAAATTGCATTTGCATAAAAAATGTTTTTTTTTTAAATATTTTGTTTTAGTGCATTCGTATACAAAAGGCCAATTTTTAGAGTTAAAGGCTTTTTGAATCGTAAAAAGCAAATAAATACTTTCAAAGACATGGCTCTTCAAAGTTACATACTTTTTTGATAAAATTAAAGAATAAACATACAATTTTTTTTTTGTATTGAAAAATTTCATAAGTAGTTTTAAAAAAAAAATACGAATGTTGGAAAAAACCGAAGGCGCAAAAAAGCTGCACTTAGTTGTATGTTAAAAATGTTATTCTTTCGATTTATGTAGGTTTCAATAAAATCGAAGGGGATAAAGTTTTAAAAAATACATCTAAAAATTGCATTTGCATCAAAAACATACTTTTTTAAAAAAAGATTTTTTTTGAGTGCAGTGCAAACTGGGCCTAGATGGTAGGTTTTTTGGCCAAAAGTCTCTAAATGTCGTAAATGTTAATCGATTTTTTTGAAATTCAGAATATAAGACTATATTAGGGTAATAAATAAGTGACTTAAAACTTTTTGGAATCGGACCTACAAGGAAACTGTTTCAGGGTGGACACTTCATTTTTAATAAAATTTACAGATGTTATAGATGAAACTAATGAAGAGACACTTGTCTTTTGTTTATGTATTTGAATTGGAGATGGTCTCTGGTTCCGTGATTTGACTCAAAAAAACAACGTGATTCACGCGTGAGCGATTTTCATTTAAATCACGTGATTATAGTGATTTTCATATAAGTCACGTGACTATATTAGGGTAATAAATAAGGAAACTATTTCAGGGTGGACACTTCATTTTTAATAAAATTCACAGGTGTTATAAATGAAACAAATGAAGAGACACTTGTCTTCTGTTTATGTATTTCAATCGGAGATGGTCTCTGGTCCCGTGATTTGCGTGACTCAAAAAAACAACGGGATGTACGCGTGATCTTGAGTAATTTTCATTAAAATCACGTGAGAGTTTTCAAAAATTGTCTGGGCCTGAATTATCCTTTCTATCCACACTTTCCAAAAAAGTGCCCGCTTGTGCCCGTTTTCAAAAATGGAATAAAAATTTATAAAGAAAATGGAAAAAATTTTTTTTTTTTGAAAACCCCCTTTTAAGAACTTATCGTTATAGAAAGTTCCACGGCCTTTTAAAAAACTGTCTGGGCCAGAATTATCCTTTGTATCAGCACTTTCCTAAAAAATAAACCGCTTGTGCCCGTTTTCAAAAATTGAATTGAAATATTTTTTTTTTTTTTTTTTTATTAAAACAAATAATTGAATGTAAAATAATTACAAAACTTTTGTTTACTAAAACTACAACTAGTTCAAACTGAGAACTATCTAGTAGTATTATTCTATAGATATATTATTTTAAAATGATGATCTAAGGCAAATTTACCCCAACCAGATCAATGGGTTTTGTACGAACCAATCTTCTTTCGTTAGATGGATTAAAGAAAAGGCGAGATGCTTCCTCATTGGTGTGGCGTTGTAACTTTGTATGATGATTGACTGCATACTTTTTAATAGTTGTTATCACACTATCAACTCCTAAGTCGCGATGAAGGTCAGTGTTCCTTATGTACCATGGAGCGTTCACCATTTTTCGTAAAACTTTATTTTGAAAACGTTGGATGATATTTATGTTGGATTTCTGCGCACAGCCCCAGAGCTGAATACCGTAGATCCAGATGGGAGCTAATACTTGTTTGTATATTATTAGCTTATTGTGCAAAGATAAATCTGATTGAAAATCAAGAAGGTAGCTTAGTTCTCTGTATTTCATCTCAAGTTGAGTATGTTTTTTTTTATGTGTTCCTTCCATTTCAGTTTAGCGTCGAGGTTCATGCCAAGATATTTCGCAGTGTTTGCATATGGAACTTCAACATTAAATATATTAAGTTTGAGGGGACTAAATTTCTTATTTGAAAAATCTACATGTGTCGATTTGGTGTTGTTCAATTTTATTCGCCATTTTGATGTCCATGCTGTTATTTGGTCAATGGCATTTTGGGTTTTTTCTGTTGATTCTTGAATGTTGTTACCAGTAGAAAGAATGGCCGTATCATCGGCAAACGTTGCTATTACGGTGTTTTGAGGATGTGGTATATCACTTGTGTATATTAGATACAATATGGGACCAAGTATACTTCCTTGGGGTACTCCTGCTTGTATAGGTTGAAGTATTGAGTAGGAACCTTCGTATTTTATTCTAAAATATCGCTGAGACAAATATGATTCCATTAGTTGGCTTAGTTCAATTGAGAAAAATTTCTTTATTTTGTAAAGTAGGCCTTGGTGCCAGACTTTATCGAACGCCTGAGAGACATCCAAGAATACTGCAGTACATATTTTCTTTCGTTCTAATGCATCTTCAATGGTATCGCAAATTCTATGAACTTGCTCTATAGTAGAGTGTTTGGACCGGAAACCAAATTGATGGTTTGGAATGATGTTGGATTCGGTCATTACATGCTGGAATCTTTTAAGAATTATTTTTTCGAAAAGTTTTGATAGCAGTGGTAGCAGTGAAATTGGTCGGTATGATGTGGTTTCATTAGGAGGTTTACCTGGTTTGTGGATCATTATGACTTCTGCAGTTTTCCAATATATCGGAAAATAGTTTAGTCTAAGACAAGTATTTATTATACTACTAAGTTTTTCTATGGCCTTAGGAGGAAGTTCTTTTAACACCTCGCCTGTAATCAAATCAAACCCTGGGGATTTTTTTGTTTTTAGCGATTGAATTGCAGTTTTCAATTCATCTGGTGTTGTTGGCGTAATGTTTTCGTTTGATTGGACGATGTTTTCAAATGTGGTGTTGTGAATGCTACTGTTGGGTTTAAAAATATTAACAAGATGATTTGAGAATGCTGATGCTTTTTCTTCATTACTTTTTGCCCATTCGCCGTTACAAAGTTTAAGTGGTGGATTTTGAAACATTGGCTGTTGGAAGTTCTTTGTATATTTCCATAAGGAGTAGTTTGTGCTTTTATCATAAGACAGATTTTCCAGTAGTTTTTTAGTTTTATCGTTTTTTGTATTCCTGATAGAGTTACTTATATTTTTACATAGTTTATTAAGTTTAGATTTTAATGAATTGAAATATGAGTTTATAAAAAATTGAAAAAAATTGTCTTTTTTTGAAAACCCCATTTTTAAACTTATCGTCATCAAAAGTTCCACGCCCTTTCAAAAAACTGTCTGGGCCAGAATATGCCTTTTTAACCCCACTTTACAAAAAACTTACCTGCTTGTGCCGTTTACACAAATGGAATTTAAATACCAAAAATTAAAAAAAAAAATAAAAAAAAGTTTGTGAAAACCCCTTTTTTAAAACTCATTGTGATCAAAAGTTCCACGCCCTTTCAAAAAACTGTCTGTGCCAGAATTATCCTTTTTATTCGCACTTTCCAAAAAATTTGCCCGCTTGTGCACGTTTCCAAAAATTTTATTGAATATAAAAATTTTTTTTTTTTTTGTAAACCCCGTTTTTAAACCCAACATTATCAAAAGTTCCACGCCCTTAAAAAACTGTCTGGGCCAAAATTATCCTTTTTATCCCTACTTTCCGAAAAAGTTGCCCGCTTGTGCCCGTTTACGCAAATGGAATTGAAATATTAAAAATGTGAAAAAAGAAAAAAATAGTTTTTTATGAAAACCCCCTTTTTAAACTCATCGTTATCAAAAGTTCCACGCCCTTTCAAAAAACTGTCTGGGCCAGAATTATCCTTCCCATCCACAATTTCCATAATAGTTGCCCGCTTGTGCCCGTTTTAAAAAATGGAATTGAAATAAAATTTATAAAAAAATTAAAAACAATATTTTTTTTTTGAAAACCCCCTTTTAAAAACTCATCGTTATAGAAAGTTTCACGCACTTTCAAAAAACAGTCTGGGCCATAATTATCCTTTTTATCCCTACTTTAAAAAAAACTTGCCCGTTTACACAAATAAAAATGAAATACCGAAAATTGAAAAAAAAATACTAATAAAAAAATTTTGTGAAAACCCCTTTTTTTTAACTCATCGTTATCAAAAGTTCCACACTCTTTCAAAAAACTGTCAGGACAGCCTAACCGGGTACTAATTTTTTTCAATGTATTGAAAACAAATTTTAATACGATAAAAAAAAATATTTTTCGTTTAACCGGGTTTTTCTAGTAACCGGTTTTTTGTGTATTCGGGTTTTTGGGTAACCGGGTTTCATTTTATCCCTTATTAATATAGAAAAACAATATGTATGTACTTTAGGAAAAACTTGAAAATTGTTAATTTATAAAATTAATTCAATTAAAAATGGCTCATTTTAACAACTTTGGATTTGTTCTTCTCCCTTTCTATTGATACTTTACACGCAGATGAAAACACGTGCAAAAGCGGGCAGGTCAGTCTGAAAGCTAGTAAACCAACGAACATTTTGGCATCCTAACTTTTGGATTATGTCGCGGAACATTTTGGAAAAACTATTTCAAAGTGGAACAATTTTTCAAAATTTACATAAAAATATCAAAAAATCATCGAAAAAATAGGGGAAAAGAGCTGTTCATACCTATTTACATGTTGTACTTCCCTTTGTCAAATAAACTAATCCCAAAAAAAAAACAAGGTCCCACCTTAATAATGTATAAATTTGTTAGCTTTTTTGATTACGGTATATGGAGATTTAAACATACGTATTTTATCTTTGATGGATCATTCCAAGAGAGTGGGTGTACCGATTTTTAATTTAATAATTTTATTTTTTTAGTTTTGGCCAAAAAAGACTACCATCTCGGCACAGTGTGCTGTGGTATAAAAAAGGACTATTGTTAGAGTCGAATGCTTTTTGAATAAGTAGTAGAATTCTGATAAATACTTTCGAAGATATGGCTCTTCAAAGTATCATACTTTCTTTATTTTTAAAATTTTTGAAGAAAATAAAATTCGCGAAAAAAATTCGATTTTTCTAAATTTAAAAAATTGAAAATGGGTATGTTTTGTTGGCTCTATATTACAAATGTGTACAAAAAATTTGACAAATTTAAAGATCTTCGGTCAGATTTTATAAAATCTCTGGTTGAATTCGTGATATATAAAAGAGACAATTCTAAGGTTGAGATATGTCGGCTTATCGGCCATATCGGGGATTAAAGGGTTCATATCGTCGCTGCTCTGTCATGATTTGGTATGTGACATTTTTGTTTTTTTTTTTTTTTTATTGCATAAAATGTAACCTCTATAGGTCATCCGTCTGCCCACTAAACCGTTTAGCGATATCTGGAATGGTTTAGAAATTAGCAAAAGTAGCTATGTGAAATCCATATGTAAATGTTAAAAAAAAAGTGGTATGTGTAGTTTAAAACCAGTTTTTGTTAAGAAAACTTTTGCAAATATTAACAGTTTTGCTTAAAATTTTTAGCATAAGGGTTTTAGGCAAACTTACATACTATACTAAAAAATGAAGTATGAGATCACATTTTAAAGGGAAGCTGTCATAATAAAAAAGCGATTTTTCGCGATTTCCAAAAAAAGTTATATGTTATATAAAAGTTTTTTTTGCAGAAATTTATCACATACATTAGTCTTTTTATATGCAGGAAATCAATTCTAAAAACTAATTATGGGGTTGCAAAAAAAACGCAAAATTAATAAAATATGAGAAAAATTGCGATTTTTACCATTTAATCGGAAACAATTTTATCCAAATGTTTACTTAATGATCGTTATGAGTCTAATTCGCATTTCCCATACCAAACAAATTAACATTTGTAAAAGCAGAATTTTTTTAAATAAAAAAACTGCAACAAAATGTGCAAAACTTTAACGATGATTTGCATGAAAACTGTTCCATTGATTTAAAATCGGACTTCACCATTGAAATTAGCATGCCCCAATTATTTAGAAATGCTGGTCAGTTCTCATGGCACAAATTTGAGTACCATTTTTTTGAGTAAAATTTTTTCGCAAAAAAAATTAAATTCATTGAAACAACGCAGGACTTGGATGCAGATTTGACAAAGCATGGGTTTATAAAGTGTAAATACTATCACTTTAATGAATATTAAAATTTTTTGCACTATTATCAAATTTCATAACTTAAGTTCTTTGAACAAAAGCGGCCATGTGTATAAAAATGACCAAAAATAAAAAAAAATAATACCAAAAATGTTCTGACAAAATGTGTTATGTGTAGTTTTTTATGTAATCCGTTAATATCTTCGTTTTATCTAAAAAATCATTCTTTTTTTAGTGGTACACATCTATAAAATATCTTTATTTATTTAAAAGGCGCATGACTTTTATAAAATATGGCAAAATGACAAAATAAAACGGTTTTTTTGCTCTCCTGAAAACTTCATGAAAAACACATACCAAATTCCGACGGAGCAGCGACGATATATAAAAAAAATGTCGAAAAAATATTTTTTTGGATTTCTGATCCATTTATTTCTTAGAAGCTTTATGTTTCCATATGTAAAAATTCTGTTTCGTTAAATATTTTTTTTTTTCATGAAACTGTGTAAATTTTGGAGGGTATTTATGTGAAGACATAGAGCTACGATATCCATATGAATACGGAATAATGTAACCTAACCTGCTGTTAGTTTGGGAGTTATCGACATTTTCCCAGAGGTGTTCATTGTTTCATAAGTTTTTAAATACTGATACGGCCGATAGTCGAGACACCGCAACCTTAGAATCGCCTTGTTTATATACATTTTAAGTTTCAGGTAAATCGGTTCATAAGTGTTGTGAAACTTTTCTCGTAAAAGTTAAATCCGAAACCGATCGCTCTTCTTAAAAAACGCCGTTTATGATCACAAACCATTAAAGCACAACAATTAACAGTCGTCTAAACGCCTTAAATGAAATGTTGATGATGCTGCTGCTGATGTTAACTCTATCTGTTGATTATTATGGTGGTGTTGGCGATGGTTGGTTGGCTGTTTGTTAACTGACTGTGTAATAATAACTCAAAAAAAAAAAAATAATGATTTATAATCATTATAATTTAACTTCAATTCACAGCTACTGACAAAGCAAATCTTCTTAAAGAATTCCTTTATATTCTAATGTTACTTTGGTTTCATTCATTACTTGAACTTTAACATAGTTTTTTTTTTTCATTTAACTATTTTTTTCCTAACCAATTTCTTTTATCTTTTATTGTATTGACTGTAATTTAATAGAAAAACCTCAAAAGCTAAAAAAAAAAATAATATAAAAGAACGTATAAAGTTTAAGGCAATAATTATAACGATCTTTAATTTCAAAAATTAAAGTACGCAGTTCTATATAAAGAAATTAACGCACTTAGGCACAGTGGGTTGTATGACCTTTTTTCGGGAAATAAATAACTCTGTAAGTGACGAAACAAAGACTCTACATTCACAAGAATGTAACCTTCACACATTTAAGAAGAACATTTTATAAAGAAAATTTTCCAGATTTTTTTTAAGATTTTACCTTGCAAATAAGAATTATTCCGAATGGCGATCATTCTGAAAAGCACCTTTTGTAAAAAAGATTATTAAAAAGTAAGGAAATGGTACTTTTGTACTTTTTTCATCTCCTGAAATAATGGTTCTTAGAACTTAAAATTTAAATGTAGGATCATTCAGTGAAGAAAACATTCTGACAAATGTATTTTAAGAAATTTTATTTGTTTTTTCTGTAATTATAGTTCGAGCACGGGCTCTAATTATATTTGTTAAAAGGGTTCATGTTGAAAAAATTTAGAAGAAAAATTGAATTTCTGAAAGTATAGACATTTCCGGTATTCCCATACCGGTTTCAAACACTCCAGTTAGTTTTATCATCAGTAGGCTTTTAAATGTCGGTTTGTCTTGTTAATATTGTAATTATGAAAAGGCTAAAATGCAAAAACCATGCATACATTCAGAAATTGTTACTATATTTACAATTTTTAGAATTTAAAAGTTATTCAATTATTAACTTCACACATTTCAGAATGATATAATTATTTTTCAGAAATTTTTTTTCATCAATTTTTATTTTAATCAAAATTTTTTTTAATTTTTTTTGACAAAATTTTCCATTTTATACCAAAAATTTTTTTTATATATATTTTTTAAATATTTTTTTTTTATCAATTTTTTTTTTTCATATTATTTTTTTTTTAATTTTTTTTAGCAAACATTTTTTTTTACCAAATTTTTTTCTACCCTCCAACCACAGTATGGGGTGGTCATTCCCTTAGTAACACATCGAAATATCGATCGGGGAACCCATAAAGTATATATATGAGGCATTCCATGTCAAATCGGACACTTTCAAATTTTTTTTTTTAGATTTTCCCAATTTGTTTACAGTTTTTAGTACCCTTAGAACACTCCTTCGTGGTAAATTTTCAGATTTTTTTGATGACCCGTTCAAAAGATAGCAAGTTTTTAAAAATTGGTAGTGTGTTCCTTTACTCAAAAATCTTTTACTTATAACTTCTTCAATAATGGCCCAAATTTTTTTACGTACTTTAAAAAAAAAAATCCCAAAAAATTCTTAAAAGCGTTCAAGTATGCGATTTCTAAGTTTTAAAATTTAGATCTCATTTTTGAAAATGTTTGTAGTCTTCGATTTTTTTGAAATTTTTTTGTGTAAAACTTCTATCGATTCTACAAATTTATTGCCCAGGAGGATCGTGGGATAACGATTATTACTATTTTTTAAAATTTTTTGAAAAAATTTGATTGTAATTTTCCGATCTTAAAGTCATTTCTACTGCTCCAATGGTGCGTCATAGCGGGTCATTTATAATACCGAGCCCCATTAATTTTTACGTCTTAACATTTCCTCGGAACAAACTAATATTCTATCTCCAATTTCTAAGGGGGCTCCCACTCAAAACGACATTTTTTAAAATTTGCTCCAACCGCTCTAACTGCCCTCATAGTGCCCTTAGAGCAACAAAATGTATGACCGATCCATAATAATGTTTTAGTCCAAACATTTTCTCTGAACACACCTACCCTCTATCTCTAATTGTTAAGGCGGTCCCCATACATTTTTTTTTTTATTTTTTGTAAATTTGTTTAATTTAATCAGCTTTTACTGGTCCAATGGTGCGTCCGAGAGGGGTCATTAGAGAGACCGACCCCCATTTATTTTTACCCTACAATATTTTTTTTAAAACATACCTACGCCCTATCTCCACTCCCTAAGTAGGCTCCCATACAAACTGTTGGAGCAAATTTTATAAAACCGTAATTTTGAATGGAAGCCTAATGGAAGCTGTACAATTTTAGTGCAAAAAGCATAATAAATAAATAAGTAAACATTTTTCGAGAGGAAGCGGTATTACAACAGCCCCACCAAAGCCCCTCCAAAAAAACCCTGTAATTTTTTTTAAACATGTTGGAGCGTGTAAGAGACTCGGCACAGTCGAATTTAACACTCTAACTTGTTTTTCATTAAAACTTTTCTATCAAAATTTTTTTCATCAAAAAATTTTCTTCGCAGTTTTTTTGTCACCAAAATATTTTTTGCATAAAGCTTGAACTTTTCTGACTTTAAAATGATCCATTTGTTTAAATAAAGGACAAAAACAAAAATCTTTTATTTTTTGCACTTTAGAAATACAATTTTTTATTTTTTTATATCCCTCCAAAGGAACACATTTTTATGGTCTCTGGTTCAAAGTTAGCATTTTTTAGAGATTGATTTAGTTTTTCGAGGGGAATCTTCTTCCTTCTGACACGATTTCGGCCATTTAACCCATTTCTTTTTGACGAAACTTTCAGGAACGACTCGTTTTTGTCTACTTGTGAATAATAACTGCACGTTAAAATTTGATGAAACTTATTTTGTCACTAAACTATCTTTCACTGAATATTTTTAAAATTTTTTCACTAAATTGCATGCGTTGGTAGGAATTTTCCAGATTTCATAGGTTTTTTAACGAAATTTCTCCGGAATGAATGAATGGCCTGAATGACAGTTGGTACCGAAGTACTGACGGGCATATCGGATACACCAAAAAAAGTATGGGAGAGCCTCTACATATATAAAGATACCATTGGGCTCTAAGATAAAATCGAAAATTCGCATTTCCGAAGTGCACTAGAGTGGTGCGAAAAATGCTTTTTCGCGAATTTCAGTTCGTCGCCTTGCGCTATTGTTGAAAATTGAAGCTAAAACGATGTGGTTTAAGTTGCAGGAAGATCGAATTTCATCTTTGGGGACCTATCTAGCCTTAAAGTTTTCACTATTCTAACACAAAAAGCATTTTCCAAAACAATTGTCTAAAATTCAAATTTGATCGTATCTTCTTAATTGTTCACTTTATGTGGTTAGTTAATTTATTAAGGTTTTAATTATAAGCTTTTTAATATATCGCTTTTCTTCAAAGGTAAAAAATGTGCCTGCATTTTGGAGAAACTCGAAATTAAAGATTTGGCAAAATATGATTTTTTGTTCCCGGCTTGGAAAATAGACTACCCAAGTATTCCAAAACCGTTAAAATCAAAAAATACGAAATTCCTTAAACGTTTTTTTTTTTTTAAGAACTATTTCAATTTCATAAATCCCTGTGTCACTGCATACTGTAGGGTATTTATAATTTTTGATTATCGGTCTAAGTTCAATTAAATTCGTGAATATTTCTACTCACGTTTAATTTTATTTTTTTTTTGTATTGTTAAAAAATGTTCATTAAGGCTCCTTCGGTAAATAAATTGTTTAAATTTAAGCCGGGTTCTTTTTTATAATTTTTTGTTCGTTATCTTTTCATAATTATCAAATTCTAATTATTTGTTAAAAAAAAGAAACGGGTTATTTTTTATTATTTGTTGTTCTTTTCAAAAAGCCAGAAATTTATTTGGTGTTTGGTTCGCTTTTTTTATATTTGTATTTTTGTGTATTGAAATAATTGAAGTAATTACACAATATTTTTAACACTTCATTTTCAATGGCATGTAATTTAAATTATTTCTAAACGTGATTTTTAATTTAATGATCTAATTGTTCTTTGAGTTGAATGGTTATATATTTTTTATGATTTTTGCTGGTGTATGCTTGTTTTTTTTGTGGAGTTTTGAATTTTGTTAATAGGAAATGATTTTTGTAAAATAAAATATATAATTTGTTCTTAATGAGAATAGGTATGTGATCATATTGAAAGTAATAAAAAAAGTTTTATAATAAGTTTAGGTCATAGTTTTTTTTATAGACTAAGTAATATAAAATTATCGAGTTGTAATGGGTTGTAAATTAACCTACTTTACAGGATGTAAATGAAGATGTCTATATAAGTTTGGTAACCCTAGTTAAAAATTTTATACTACCCGACTAAAAAAAAAATAATACGGCACCATATATCATTTGATACCAAAAATGGAGAATTGTTTTACTTTAGTTAAAAACAGGGTTGGCAACCGATACCCACCTAGAATAACGGTATTTGGCTCTTGTACCGCAACCAATAAAGATATGGACATTTTCAAAAGCGATTATGAAAGCTGATGAAATTTCTAGTATTTTAAATGTGTCACGTGTTTCTACCGGTTCGTTTTAGTTATATAGGACAATACCGTTATAATACCGTTTCAAACGGTATTATAAAGGTATTGACCTATATTTCGAAAACAAACCGGTAGAAACACGAAGTGACATATTTAAAATACCAGAAATTTCATCAGCTTTCGTAATCGCTTTTGAAAATGTCCATATCTTTATTGGTTGCGGTACAATAGCCAAATACCGTTATTCTGGGTGGGTATCGGTTGCCAACCCTGGTTAAAAAAATATAAAAATTTATACAATTTATACAATTTGGTCGGGAATTTTGTTAAAATCTTATTTTATCAAATTGATCTTATAATACATATTTCTATTTATATAATTTAATGCAAAAAACCAAATACTAATCTAATCATATATGGAGCAATATAATTGATTTTTTACCTTTCAAATACTCTTTTGTAAAGAGATGATATGAAAGAGAACAAAAAATAAACATTTTTTGTACCCTCCACTCTAGTTTGTCATTCCGCTTGTTACACCTCGAAATAGTGGTCTAGTACCACATAAAGTATATATATACACTAGAGTGTCCCTTATTTTGGAAATGTTGGAAATCTTGAGACGGTACCCGCTCATTTTTTTCCTTTTGACTTAAAAATAACTCAGGAAAAATTTTACGCCCCTAGGACCACGCCTTCCCTACGCGACGGGCCCTTAAAGAGCGGGGCCTAAAAAATCATTTTTCCATACAAACCAAAAAATTTTTTTTTTGATTTTTAATTTTTTTGTTATTATTTATTATATTACTTGGTTTGCTTATTCACAACAAAAAATTTGATTTTGGTGGGATAAGTCTTTCAGCGCTAAAAAATTTTTCGCAAAAAAAAATTTTGAGCCGCCGGGGTCCTACAGTAAAAAATTTTTAAAAAATATTTTTTTTTAGTTTTGACCAGCAACGGTTTTAGCTGCTATGTTGCTTTAAATGATATATATTCATAAAAAAATATTTTTTGTATCTGTGACATCTTAATCGTGTTCTAAAAAAGGGTAAAAAATGCATTGATGATTTTTTTCGATACACGATAAAAATGTCACAAATATGAATAATATTTTTTTTGGAATATATATCATTAAAAACAACATAAAAACTAAAACCATTGCTTTTCAAAACTAAAAAAAAATATTTTTTAAAAATTTTTTACCGTAGGATTCCTACGGCTCAAAATTTTTTTTTTCGAAAAAGATAAAGATGTCACAGATATGAATAATTTTTTTTTTGGAATATATATCATTTAAAGCAACATAGCAGCTAAAACCGTTGCTGGTCAAAACTAAAAAAAAATATTTTTTAAAAAATTTTTACTGTAGGACCCCGGCCGCCCAAATTTTTTTTTTGCGAAAAATTTTTTAGCGCTGAAAGACTTATCCCTCCAAAATCAAATTTTTTGTCGTGAATAAGCAAACCAAGTAATATAATAATTAATAACAAAAAAATTAAAAATCAAAAAAAAATTTTTTTGGTTTGTATGGAAAAATGATTTTTTAGGCCCCGCTCTTTAAGGCCCCGTCGCGTAGGGAAGGCGTGGTCCTAGGGGCGTAAAATTTTTCCTGAGTTATTTTTAAGTCAAAAGGAAAAAAATGAGCGGGTACCGTCTCAAGATTTCCAACATTTCCAAAATAAGGGACACTCTAATATACACTATCCTCGATCGATTTTAAGACGATTTAGTGATGTCCGTCTGTCTGTTGAAAACACGCTAACTTTTGAAAGACTTTACTGAGGCTGCTGAAGTTTTGCATATATGTTGGACATTTACCTGCTCAGGGTAGTATTGCCATTCAGCAAAATCGGTCCAGTGGTTTAAAAGTTATAAGCAAAAGAGTGAATTTCGGCAAGGGTTTATCGCGAAATTACGAGATAAAAACACGCTAAGTTTTGAAAGACAATTTTGAGGCTGATATATATATTACTAGCGTGCGCAGGGTTTCGTTGCCCGTAAATACAAAAAAAAATTATAATGATAAAAATTACCCATTTTTTTAACTTTTCGCTATGGAATATTTATATATATATGTCTTAAGCCTTTACAAAAACTGTGCTTATGATGATCACAACACTTACAATAAAATACCAAATACATCAGTTGATATAATAAGTACTACGTCAACTTTAAGATGGTCTTACGTTATCAAAAAAAAAAAACATTGATTTATTAATTTGAGCAAAAAAAAAATTTAGTAAATAAAACTTTGAGTTAAAAATTGAATGAAAAAATTTTGTAAAAATATGAACAAATATTTATGAATGAAACAAAAAAATTACTGAAAAATTAGTTGATAAACAAATTTTAGTACAAAAAAAAATTTATTATAAAGAAAATGAAAAAAAAAATAAATTGAAAACATTTTAATTTGAATTCGTTCCCAGTTTCATTCCATTTCGTTCCCTGTTCTATTCCATTTGGTTCCCTGTTCCATTCAGTTTCGTTCAATGTTGTGTTCATTCCTTTTCGAATAGTATCCGTTAAAGAACAAAAGAGTTTCTAGGGATAAGATCATTAAATTAAAAAGAATCATTTTGTCCCTTATTTTGTTTCAGACAATTTAAAAAGTGTCCCCTTAACTCCTTAGGAATCAGAATTTAAAAAAAAATTCTTTTGGGAACGTTTTTTTTCGCTAGACGATCCTACATTCCAAATTTCAAGTTTCCAGTACCATTATTTCAAATAATATGAAAAGTACCAAAGTGCTCGTTTTTACTCCCTTAGAATCGAAATTTCGAAAAAGTACTTTTTACAGAATTCTTTTCTGTTGTTGGATCCTACATTCCTAATTTTAAGTTTTTATGACCTTTATTTAAGAAAATATAAACAGTACCAAAAAGTAATTTTTGGGGGGATTTTTTTCCGTTAGATGATGCTACATTCCAAATTTCAAGTTAATATGCTCATTATTTAAATATATATTATTCCCTTTTTTAATTAATTTCCTTAGGGATCAGAATTTCCAAAAGTTATTCTTTTGGGAATAACTTTTGGATAACTTTTGGGCCTTAGTGGATCTATATTCCGGGAGATGCAGCTACATTCCAAATTTCAAATCTCTAGCTTCATTGGTTTGTGGAACTATAAAAAGAATCATCATTTCCAAAACCCAAGCCTTAGTGGACCTATTTTCCGGGAGGTGCAAATATATTCCAAATTTCAAGTCTCTAGCTTTAGTGGTTTGTGGAAATATAAAAAGTACCAAAATACCTTTTTTACCCCTATTCCCTAGAATCAACCTTTCCAAAAACTCAGCCTTAAAGGATCTATACTTCGGGAGGCGCACCTCCATTCCAAATTTCAAGTCCCCATTTCGTTCCCTGTTCCATTCCGATTAGTCCCATGTGGCTTTCATTCCGTTCCGAATATGCGCTTACATGCGCTAAAAAACAAAAAATTCTTTGCCTTCTTTAGAAATCTTTTTTCGCTAAATGACCCTGCATTCCAAATTTAATGTTTCCAGCACCATTATTTCAGGAATTATAATAGGCACCAAAATACACTTTTTTACCCCCCTTAGAATCGGAATTTCAAAAAAAGTACTTTTTCAAAATTTTTCCCGTTGTTGGAACTAATTTAATTGTAGGACTTTAATTTAAAAAAATATAAAAAGCACCAAAGTACAATTTTTTACCCCTTTTTACCCTTAGGAATCCGAATTACCAGAAAGTACTTTTATTGGGAATGTTTTTCCGTTAGAGGATCCTACATTCCAACTTTCGAATTAATAGGATTTTTTTTTAGAAAAAATAAAAAGTACCAAAGAACTCGTTTTTTTACCCCCCTTAGAATCGGAATTTCGAAAAAGTACGTTTTCAGAATTTTTTCCGTTGTTGGAAGCACCATTGCAAATTTTAATATTTTTGTAGGACCTTAATTTCAAAAAATATAAAAAGTACCAAAGTACCATTTTTTACCCCTTTTTACCCCTTTTACCCTTAGGAATCCGAATTTCCAGAAAGTACTTTTTTTTTGGGAATGTTTTTCCGTTAGAGGATCCTACATTTCAATTTTCGATTTAATAGGATTTTTTTCAGAAAAAATAAAAAGTACCAAAGTACTCGTTTTTTTACCCCCCTTAGAATCGGAATTTCGAAAAAGTACGTTTTCAGAATTTTTTCCGTTGTTGGAACCACCATTGCAAATTTTAATATTTTTGTAGGACCTTAATTTCAAAAAATATAAAAAGTACCAAAGTACCATTTTTTACCCCTTTTAACCCTTAGGAATCCGAATTTCCAGAAAGTTCTTTTTTTGGGAATGTTTTTCCGTAAGAGGATCCTAAATTTCAAATTTCAATTTAATTTAATTTTTTTCAGGAAAAATAAAAAGTACCAAAGTACTCGCTTTTTCCCCTTTTTCAACCCTTCATTTTTACCCCTTAAAATCAACATTTCCAAAAACCCAGCCTTAGTGGATATGTATTCCAGGAGGTGAAACTACAATCCAAATTTCAAGACTCTAGCTTCAGTGGTTTGGGCTGTGGGATGATGCGTGATTAGTATGTCAGTCAGTCAGTCAGTCACGCAACTACTTTATATATATAGATGACTAGAGAGTTTTGAAAGAACATTCTTTCTCAGATCATCGCTACATTGGTGACGTAACTTAACCCCCATGGATATTATCCTAATTTCTGTTATGGGGACTAAGTGCGAAATGAAATTGATCATAATTCGGTAAAGGTGTACACTACGGTGGCCTTTATTGATATAGAGGGCGGTTTTAATAATGTCATCCTAGACTCGATAATTTTTGCATTGTCTGGTATGGGAGTAAATCTCGAGACCGATTAAGTGGTGGAAAATGTACTTGCTAATAGATCTATAACTTCTAAATTGGGTGCATCTATCATATTTCAATTTGTCGCTTGTTTAGCAATGAAATTAATGCTTATCTCTCTTGAAGCACGTGGTTATCATGATGTCGCATATGCTAACGATATCGCTATATCGGTTGTGGAAAAGCACTTGCCAACATTAAGGGACATTATTTAGGGTTCTCTGTAAGATCTGCTTAAATGGGTAAGCAACTGTGGCCTGGGAAAAACAATATTCCTGTTTTTGGTTCTACTTCTCTGGACGGAACCAAGTATCTTGAAGTGTTACTATTTAGGAAGTTGAATTTCAGGGGTTATATTGAGAAAAGAGTAAGAAAAGCAACGAATGCTTTTCATTCCTGTAAAAATGCCATTGGAAAACGATGGGGCTTTATCCCTGAAGCCGTTCATTGGATTTATACAGCAGTGGTTGGTGCAATTCTGCTTTATGGTATCATTGTCTGGTGGCCTGCTTTAGAGACAAAAGGGAACTGTGTCTTTATCAAGAAAGTACAGAGAATGTCGTCGATGTGTATCACTGGGGCTCTTCGTAATACACCTACGGCAGCATTAGAAATCCTCCTTCACCTAATACCATGGGGAATAATACCATTAGCCATGAACTGCACACTGCATTTGGAGAGCAGCGATTTTGGCAATAGCGCGATCTTGAAGAAGACAACAGTACCACAGCACTGTGCTCCCTCTATGAGCCTTTTAGAGCCCACTGTACTACTATGATACCATCCAGAGAGTCTTGGATGAGGGGCATTCCGGGCAGTGAAGCTTTTATTTATTTGTATACAGATGGATCGAAGCTATACGAACAAGTGTGCTTTGGTCGAAGATTGTCAGACCATTGCAGTGTTTACCAGAAAGAGATGCTGGCAATAAAGGAAATAACTGACTGGTTAAGTTGCATGTTGTTTACCAGGAAAAGATGCTGGCAATAAAGGAAATAACTGACTGGTTAAGTTGCAATATCTCGTCAACAACCGAGTCAACATCCATTCTGACAGTCAATTAACTGGAGTTAATGTTTCTGAAAACGAGATCTACCCTTTACTGCCGCACGTCTTTAAATAAGATGGCCAAGCAGCTACATACGACTTATATGGGTCCCAGGCCACAGAAACATTGAATAGAATTGGAATGAGCTTACAAAACTGGAAACTACCTTACAGGTTTCAACAGAATTGGAATGTTTTGGTATACCTCTAGAAACTTACAAGCAAAATATATGGCTTTGTTCCGAAACTCAATATCCTATGATTTTTATAATGAGATAAAATTGGTTTAACGGCAGGGACTAAAAGGGGAACCCCTTATACCGTCGCGTGGTATCACAATGCACCTCAGAGTACATATGGCTCCTTTATTTGTATAGTGTCATAACTCAAAAAATGTGTTTTTTGAGTTAATGATGCAGATATTGTGCCAAAAATTCGTATTAATATCTTTTAAACTTACCGTTTGAGAAGAGTACACGCCATTATTACATTTTCTATGTACCGGCCTTTTTCAATTAAAACCCAGTTTCAATAGTAAACTTTAAACGTGTTTTCTGCAAAATCAAATATTTTGAGTTGTGACACTATACAAGTAAAGGAGCGATATGTACTAACGTGAAGCGTCAGCAGCCACTTACAACCTAACCTATTGTACACATTTAATGCAACCCTGATTACATACAAAATTTTATTGAAGAGTTTTGAAGAGTCATTGGCAATGCTTTTAGTGTTACTGCTTTGCAATTTCGAATTGGGCCCTGCTGTGAGCGCCATTTCATTAAAAATTCTGTTTGTCAAGTTTTCTTAATTTCTACATTTATTTGGAGCAAATTTGTTTAAATGTGGTTTTAAATTGATATCGACAGATTTATTCATGTTTTTAAGAAACTCTAATCGGTCCTCTTAACGTTATCCCTTTAAAATTCATTCTGTTCTGGTAGATTTACTCAAAACTCTAATGTATAACATTAAAGTTTTTCTGTAAATTTAAAACTTTACATAATTTCATTACATTATTCCAAAAAAATTACAGCTTCTGATTAAATACTAATATTTATTTGATATTTAAAAACATATTTTTAATATATGTATCAGCTTTTAGATAAAATTTTTAGATTATTATGCAAAATGCCAATTATGCATAAATAATACATATTCATATACATAATTTTTTTTTCAAATTTTATCCATAAATGTTGAAAAAATGATTTTAATCGTTATGCCACAAATATGAAAAACAATTTTACCACATAAACTGTGCAGCTTAACTAAAGTTCATTATACGATATAGATAATAATGAAAATGCATTTAAAACAGAACTCAACCATGCATTATCGTCATTTAAACATTTTAGTCAATACAACTGTCAAAAGCTGTACAATAACAAAAAATAAAAAGGATAGTACATTTTATCAAACAAACCACTAAATATAAAATCCTCATGCAGACATCCTAGCCATCCATCCATCTATCAAAGTAAGTATCTACATCTGACTAAATATCGTTGAATATGTTCAAATATCCATACATTTTAATATAAACAAACCAAATATTCCTTGTACTATCAATTTATTAGACAAAATATAGTGGGCACTTATTTTTCAATTTTGATTAATGAAGCACTTGTACAAAACTGAAAGTTTTTTCAGAAAGATCTAAGCTTTCCGGATGCCCTATAATGTTCTCTAGGTAGCCCAGTAGAGCATAAACTATGCCGTTCAGATTATCCATAGGTTTTAAGAAGCTATTACTCTACCTCTATTAGGTTAGGTGGCTGCTGGCGTTTTACGTAAGCACACATTGACTCTGAGGTCCATTTTGATGCTACGAGACGATAATAGCTTCCCCTACTTATGCTACTTATGAAATTCCTAAGATATTGAATTTGGACATCCGACAAATCAGAAAGATCGTGCAGCTCCCTAAAGTAATTTGACGTCACTTTTAACCGCTATGCGTGATTTCCTATAAAAGACAGTGTCCGGTAATAACAGCAACCACCGACGAACTCCTACTCTTGGAAGCGATTTGAGCTCACTTGTGGGCTTCTGGTTAAGAGAGAGCTGTCGTGTAGTCTTACACGTCTATCCATGTGCCCATTCCTGATTTGTTTCCGTCGCGGAACAAAGCCGTAGATTTTGCTTGCAAGTCTCTAGAGGCATATCAATACATTCCAATTCTGTTGGAACCTGTAAGGTAGTTCCCAGTCTTGCAAAGCTCATCGGTTTTGCAATTCGCTGTAATGTCTCTGTGTCCTGGGACCCATATGAGTTGTATGTCAAAATGCTTGGCCATCCCATTTAAAGACGTGCGACAGTTAAAGGTAGAAATATTGACTCCAGACACTTGATAGCAGGTTGACTGTCAGAATAGATGTTGACTGCGATTGTAGACAAGACATTGCAACTCAACCTGTTAAACACTTCCTTTATTCACAGCATCTCTGCTTGGTGAACACTGCAATGATCTCGCAATCTTGAAGCCAAGCTCAATTCTTGTTCTTCCGAATTGACTCCAAAGCGCAGTTGGCTTGCAGCCTCGATCCATTCGAATAAAAATTTATGGAGGCTCTACTACCTGGACTGGCCCTCATCCAAAACCCCATGGCTGGTATCATAGTGGTAAAATGGCGCTCAAAAAGGCTAATAGAGGGAGCACAGTCTGCATTTTGTGGCATTTCTTCAAGATCGCGTTACAGCCACAATCGCTGCTCCTCCATTGCAGTGTGCTATAAGGTCGAATTGCCTACGCAGCCACATACTGCCTACCCATTATGTCCAATGGAATCAGGTAAAGGAGGATTTAGGTTTAGTATGAAGAGAAACAGTGATGCACATCGACCCCATTCTAGAATTGGACGCACCAACGCTGTATAAATCCAATGAACGACTTCAATGGCCTCTTTACAGGAATTTAAAGTATCGTTTCTATTCTCTTCTGCTATCTAGAAATACTCAAAAATACATGGCTCCATCTGAGAAGTAAATTTTGGTGCCGTCCGGAGAAAAGGATCAAAAGCAATAATATTATTTTTCCTTGAAAGTTCCATTTTCTTTGACTAAACTCCCAGACCACAGCCTCTTGCCCATTTAGACAAATCTTTCAGAGAACCCAGAAGATCGTTCGAATATGTAACATGCTAACCACGTGCTTCTAGAGAGAGCTGCATTGAATTCAGGGCCGGGTTTCAAATAGTCGGGGAAAGAACACCTCTATGTTGTGTGCCCCCATTGACAAATTGAGATATGAAAGACGCTCCCAATTCAGACGTTTTACTTCTATCAGCAAGTATATTTTCCACAATTAAAAAGATCCTACGCTTCACTTCCAAACCAGACAATGCCTCAATTATCGAGTCTAAGATGACATTATTTAAAGCCCCTTCTATATCAAGAAAGGCCACCATAGTGTACTCCTTTACCGAAAGCGATCTCTCGATGTTACTAACGAGCTCATGAAGAGCTGCTTCCGTTGATCTACCCTTGCTGTGTGCATGTTGACTTGTTGAAATTAACCTCAGGTCAATCTATCTACGCCAATATGAGTCTTTCATTTTTTCCAGTGCGACAAAAAAGAAAACAGACTAATTGGTTTGAAATCCTTCAGAGCTGTGTGGGAATCTTTCCCAGCCTTCGGGATAAAGTATGTTATACTTTCGCTATCCAACGAGTTTCCTCTGAGTAAAACTTAATTTTCTTAATAACCTTCAAATTTAAAAACCATTTAAAACTTAGAAATTCACAAATTTTGAGAAACTGCATTTTCTAGCAAATGGCGCCCAAGCAGGGGCCCGATTCCAAAAGCAAAGAGTAAAAAAAACATTACTAACAATAAAGAGGAAAGTTCATGACGGAAAATTTAGGATCATACAGAGGAAAAATCATTCTAACAAAAGTAATTTTTAGAAATTTCTGATTCTAGTGAAGTAAGCTAGTGAACTTTGGTATCTTTTTTGATCTTCTAATGATCATAAAAACTATATATTTGGAATGTAGGATCCTCCAGAAGAAAAAACATTCTAAGGTAGAATTACGTTTTAGAAGTTCCGATTCTAACAGTTTAAACAATTGAACTTGTATACTTTTTCAATCTAGTGAAATATTGGCCCCAGACACAAAAATATTTCTTCTCTGCTCTAAAATTTCCCAACAAATAAATAACATCCTAATAAATATTTATCTATTCAAATTATAAATGTTTGCACAGAACTATTCTCTTTTTTTTATATTTGTTTGATTCCTTTAACACAATATGTCGATGTGTGTATTTATGTACGTATCTAAAATTTTAAAGAACTAAAGGATTCGCAGAAAAAGGAATTAAACCAGCTTACATTACATCACTATGTGATGTTAGAACTACATTTTCATTTGAAATATCCTTTTTTTTTTCATCAAACTCAAAATTTCAATAATTTTTAACGTTATTTTCCACACGCCAGCCACAAATTCAATTGTAAAATTTAGCATTTTTAACCAGTAATTTTATGGCAAACAAGCGCTAGCACACTCGCAGTAACTTAGTCATGTTACCAATTTAGCTGCAATGTTTGAATGCATGTATGTCCTTCTGTTTCATCCATTCATGGTAACTCCTCTTCCTACTTGCTCTATAATTTACTTTTATGTAGTTTTCGTTTGTATTAAAAATAAACGAACATGTTTGTGCATGAAGAGTTAGCAATAACTCTTTGTAGAGCGATTCATTTAAAAGTTCCCTCCTCAATGGTGTATTTTAATTAAAAAAAAAAATCACAAATAAAAGTTGCGTACCATAGAAACTATTGTGCAAAAAATTCTAAAATATAAAAATAAAGTTTTTTTTTGGGTTTTCAAAAACCATAAATATGGAAATGATATTCAATAACATGATTTCTAACAAAAGAATTAAAAATATGGCAACTTTTGATGGACATGAAAACAAAAATATATGCAAATAACTTAGTTTTATGCATAAAAAAGTATGCAATCAAATTGTTAGAATAATTTACATGTCCCAATTTGACTTTTATTTTTAAAGTACATTATTCTTGATTTTGATACATTTATTTGAAATAAATTACTTCGAAAAAAGTCCTGTTGTATGTAAGCTTCGTCGGAATAGACTATTACTATAAGTTATGAACACTGCAAATGTCTTTGTTGAGTATGGATCTGCGGTGCCAAACTACTATATTTTGATGAAAATTAAAATCATTCCCAGAGCCGTTTTTGGAAAATTCGCGTTCAAACGTCAAAAAATTGACATTTCAAGTTAATCTTGTAAACGATAAGAGATATGAAAAACAAATACTTCAGACAAAGATTTTTACTCGGGAAAAATTAATTTAAACTGTTTTGTTGCGAAAATTGCAGTTTTAAGTTCTGAGATAAAAACTTCGCGTTTTCTGCAGAAAAATAACAAATTCCAAAAACCGCAATTTGAACTTATTTGTTTTATGGTGTTGCCTTTTCTGACAAAAAATTTTACTTTTTTCCCGAAATTATGTTTTTTGTGTTCTTTTCTAAAAAAAAGATCAACCCATTTATTATGTATTATGTTTTTTTCTAAAAAGGTCTATCTAGTAAAGTGCAAAAAAGTTGCACTTTTTGACCTATATCAAATTGCGGTGCTGAAATTGCCTTAAAAAACAGCTGACTTTTTCTGTTGAACTTTCTAAAACAGCTGTTAAAAAAGCAGGGCAGAATATTGTTGTATGATGTGTTCTATTCCAGTCACATTCAATGCAAAATTTTGATTGAGTAAAACATTTTGTGCACTCTAAAAAGGCATTTTTTTTTTCAGAAAAAAAGCCTCATACTTTCTTCATATTTTGTCGGTTTTGTTTCAAAAAAATTTTTTCCAATATGTTTTTTATACACTCAAAAGAAAAACTCTGTATCACGACTTTCAATTTGATTTATGAAACTTTCACCGGACTTTTCTGCTAAAATTGACATTTTTACTAAAATCTCTGTCATTCAGTTTAACAAAATAACAGAAATTTTACTGCGGTTTTTACTGAATTTTAAAATATTTTTGAAAGAAAATTTGAAAACTTTTTCAAAGTGTTATTTTTTTTTTTGGTTTTTTATGCAATCAAAACGTTATTTTTAAACATATTTCAATTTTTTTTTTTGGAGATTATTTTGTAATTTTACGCAAATAGTTTGCTCTTTTCGAGAAAACTTTCTTAGGTTTTTTTTAAAGGGCTAATTTTTTATACCCTCCAACCACAGTATGGGGGTACTCACTTTGTCATTCCGTTTGTAACGCATAAAAATATCGGTCGGGGACCCCATAAAGTATATATATTATTGATCTATGATCGATTGTAAGTCATTCTATGAATGTCCGTCCGTCCGTCCGTCTGTATAAAACACGATTCAGACCAAAATAAAAGAGCTAGACTCCTGAAAATTGGCACGAATGTGTCTCATAGTCATAGGCCGGTTAAGTTCGGATATGGTAAAATCGTACCAAGAGCAAAAAAGTTCCCCCTTAAAGAACTAAAAATACCTCTAAAAAAACGACAATTTTTACACCTGTTTTTGCATTTTTGTTAAACAAATGAAACCTTTTTATATCAGAAGGAGTTCAGAGTCCTGCACTTAGACCCCGGGGGCTACAAAATTTAGTTTTTTTTCGGCCCGCCTTTTGTGGGCGTGGATTAAAAAAAATCATAAGAATTATGAGAAAATGGTATTACTAAAGTAAAAAAAGCATAATAAATAAATTAGTAAACATTTATCGCGATGGGGACGGCATCCCCCATATACAGAGCCCCCATACAAAGCCCCCCCTACAAAAAATGCCTATGAATTTTTTTTTATATATTTTTTAACATGTTGGAGGGTATCAAAGATTTGGCACAGCCGAATTTAACACTCTCACTTGTTTTTTTTATAGAAAAAGTCTCAGATTCTAATAAATTGTTTTTATAGAAAATTTTCCCCGAATAAAATTTCATTATTTTTCCTACAGAAAAATTTAAAGATTCCGAGACTTTTTTCTATTGAAAACTCAAAGGTTCAAAATCATTTTTCCTATAGAAAAGTTTTAAGATTCTTGAACATTTTTCATAGAGAAAAATTCTCACATAATTTCCCTTTTTTTCCTTTTTACCCATCGTCATATTTTTTCCAAAAAAGACTTATTAGATTTTTTCTAATAAAAAATTCTCAGATTTTTTTAGTAAATTCTCAAATTTATCATATAGAAAAATTATAAGATTTTTCTTAAAAAATTTTCAGATTATTTCAAAGAAATAAAATTTTTTTGAGCTCGAGGTCAAGTGCATGTAAAATTCCAGCAATAAAAAAATTTACATACACTTGACCTCGAGCTCAAAAAAAAATTTATTCTTGGAAATTTTAACTGAAAGGTCGAATAAAATCAACACTAATTTAATTTTCAGATTATTTCAATAGGAAAATTCAAAGATTTTTTCTAAAAAATTCTAAGAAAAATAAAAAAACTCTCAAATTTTTGGTATACAAAAATTTCCAAATTTTTTATTTAGAAAATTCACAAATTTTTTTGTTGTAAAAAATTCTTATATTTAAAAAAAAAAAAAAAATAATATTCTAACAGGCCTATTCACAAAACAAATTATGACTCAAAAGTAGTCATAACTCATAAATTATGACTAAAGTCTCAAATATCGTATTCACAGAAGCAAATAGTCTCAATTTATAATGTCAAAATAAAGACCTGGTCGGTAGACCGTCTTAAGCAGTCACTGATTAATAAAAAACAGAAATGAAATAAAAAGAAATCAGTTTGAAAAGAAATAAAATATGCTTGAAGCAAAAGTCAGAAAAAAAAAACAAATAATAAAATAAACAAAATAAAACAATAATATTTTTTAAAAACATTTAAAAAAAAGGAAATCGAAATTAAAAAAAAAAATAGAATATGTTTGTCCGTTGAAACCTTTTTTTGACTCATTTGTCCCTCATGGAAACTATCTGCTTTCGATTTTACAGGCTACATTGTCATTGGTCAGGGCTATAATCGATAAGACACAAACACAAAACCACCATAAGAATGTGGAAATGGCATTGGAGGTACATTTTTTACCAATGGACCATAGCTGTCTAGCAGTCTTTTGGTGTTTTGATCGAACTTGCCGTAAAATTTTAACTATTTAACGGGTTAATTTCCAATAAAGTATTAAAAATGCCGGAGATTTTGGATGAAATGTTTAAATTAGCGTATCAGAAATTTCCTCGCATTAATCCAAAATAATAATCCATTTGTTTATTGTTGTACGGCATCTTTTTTCTGCAATAAACAAATTTGCTTGCGTTTCACATTTAAAGAAAATATAATTTTTATAGTTTTTTGTTTTATTTTTAATTTTGCTTCAAAATTGTAAATTCCATAAGTTGTCAAAAAGGCACTTTACAGAAATAAAAGTCAGTTAACATAGAATGTTAATAAAAACAAATTGTTATTTTATGACTATGTTAACAGAATACGAAATTATGATTGAGTCTTAAAAATATTATATCTTTTCAGTCACAAACATTTTTATGATGTTTTCCTGTGAATGGACCTGTAAGACTCTTTTTATATAGAAATCAGACACCGGATTTTAAAAACCGAAAACACAAAATTTAAAGTTTTCATCAAAAATAAAAAAATTTATTGTGTTCCAAATAAAATATTTTTCTGTAATATTGTTTTGTATTTTTATCGAAAGTTCAAAATATATTTTTCTTTCAAAAACATAAAAATATAAAAATACAAAAAAAAAACGTTTTCCATAAAATTTAAAAAAGATATTTATCGTACAAAAAAAAAAAAAAAAAAACAAAAAAAAAAACGTTTTTTTTTTGTTTAAAAAAATAATTGGAAATATGTATGTATATTCATTTAAATAAAATTGTGATTCCTTCATATTTTTCTCAATTTTGGTACGATAAATTGGAGTAGCACACCATTGGACGTCTATTTAATAAAGTAAAGAGTTTGTGATCTTGTAAAACTTTTTGTCCAGATAACAATATGCTAAATGTAATAAAAGATAAATTCTAGAATGTTATGTTAACAAAACCCTAGTATTCAGTAAGTCTCTATTTGGAACCACTTAGCTTCTGTAAGTTCTCCAAGTTCCTGAACATGTGAAGATGCTTCTGTCCCTTAAATGTAGATATTTTAGGGACAGAAGCATCTTTACATGGCAATTGAAATTTGGGCCAAGAAGGTGGTTCCGAGATCCAAATTCTGAAAGAATCACTGTTATAAAGTAGAAGATCTTAATAGTCATTGCGGAATCAAATTTGTTCACAAATAAAAAGCAAGGACTGTGGAAAAGGGTTTAATTTTGTATGGCGTAACAATTATTAGGTCGCAGAGAACGAATATTAATGGTTAATCGCTTCGGCAGAAAACCCTTTAACGACCACTACCAATACTTGTCCAAGTGTTTTTCGCGATTATTTTTATTCACATAAAATAATGGGTAAATGTACTAAAAATTAATATGAAGGCAATTAGAGTCTTGTTATAAGTAAGTCTTTAATTCGAACCACTTATTCGCTGTAAGTCCTTAAAAGTTTTGAAAAATAATCTCTATTTCTCTATTATTTAGTTGCAAATTATAATAATCATAACGAAATCCAAATAGCTTTGGCCTGCATAGTCGTAAGATACCATATTTTAACTCTGTAAAAATATGTTGCATACATAACAAAATACAAACCAATGTTGGTTAAAGCATCCCCCATTTGTACTACGCCGAAAACATAAATTTTCCAATTTCATGCTTCTAGAGAAATTATTTTGAATTTTGAAAATAACAAAAATTCAAATAAGTAATAAAAAGAATTTGTAAATATTGAACAATAAAAAAAAACGTTTTATTTTTTGAACTTTTGATAAATATCTTTTTTGGAAAACGTTTTTTTTTTGTTTGTTTTTTATTTTGATCATGATGAAAATTTTTAAATAAATAACTTTTTATAATTTTTTTCTGTTTGAATAATTTAAAGTTTTTTGAACTTCTACGATAAATATATTTGATAAAAACAAAAAATAAAAAGTTTTCCAGTGTCTGATAGAAATATTTTTAAAATTTTAAGATTCTTAGACATTTCATATAGAAGAATTTTTACAAAAAAAATTCAAAGATCAAATTCTAAGTTTTTTTTTTATAGAAAAGTTAGCAAATTGTTCATATGGAAATTTTAAATTTTTCCTTGAAAAATTCAAAAAAAATTTTCATAAAGAAAATTCTAAGAGTACGAGACATTTTTCCTTTAGAAAAATTTTAAGATTCTTAGACGTTTTTCATAGAAAAAATTCTCAGATTATTTTGGGGAAATTTCCTTTACCCCAGTCCCCCATGGATCCGCTCCTACAGTGAACCCCCAAAAGTGCTTAATTATTGGTTTCTTGGCTTTTTAACAGCAAATATCTCAAAAAAAAATTAAAAATTATTTGGATACTAGCTGGCCAGGTCCGCGTTGCTGGCCCAAATATGAGATCAGTGTTATATTTCATCTCGCTTCCAATATATAGCCCTGCAAAAAATGTAATGAATTTCTTGGCTTACAAAGACTTGTGGGAGTAGTTTTTAAGGACCCGATTAGGCAGATAATCATCTTCAAATTATATTTTAAGAACAAAAAAAAATAACCATGTCTTCGACTTTGCGACCTGTACAAATTTAAAACTTCTTTAGTATCATTATGAACAACACAACAATGAATTACGCATATCCTTCGTTCTTACTGTGAGCTATCGTCTTCAAACAACCCTTTACAGTTTTCCCGAATTTTCCATTTTTTCGGGACACTTTTCTCATTTATATTTCCTTAAAAACTTAATTAGAACTATTATTAACATAAAAAAATCGGTCCGGTCATTAGTAGTCGACTTATTTAGACAAAAGTTGGCGTTAAAATTTGTGTGGTAAGTTAAACTTGATCTATTAAGAAATATTTATTTAATAGATTGAGTTGGAGTAAAAATTAATTTTAGATATATCAAAAAAAAGTTGGCGAGGAGAATTTTTCTTTCCGAGCAATTATATGGACTATAACGAACATTTAAAACAAAAAAATAGCCAAATCGGTCCAGGCGTTCTCAACTGTTGCAAATTTTAAGGTTATTGAAAAATGGAGGCTTTAAAGTGGGGTGGTACAATAATTATTTCCGTAAAATCCTTACTTGGGCTATAAGGATCGTTAAAGAAAAAAATTATCAAATCAGATCATTCGCTCTCCGATCTTAGATTTATTGAAAAAAGTGGGAGTGGACAATTTTTCTTTCCGTAAAAACCTTTGTTGTGCTATCACGAATGTCAATAAATAGCCAAATCGGCCCTGTCGTTCTTCCGTTTTAGATGTATCGAAATAAAAATGGGCGTGAACAATTTTTATTTCCGAACTAAACTTTGTGTTAAATGTTGTTTTTTTTATTTTTAGTACCAAAAGGTACATAAAAATAAAATGTATTTATTCGGCCTTTATATATGTATATATATTCGATTAGAGTTTTATTCTAGTTCGAGGCCCAAAAATATTTCTATATATGATATTGTCATAATAGAGTATTTTTAATTTATTGCTTTAAAAATGTTACTCATCTCATAGTATGTCTGTACTGATCAGTTTCATCCCCACTAAGGAATCTTCATAATAGTATTTCTCAAATAACTTGTGAAATATATCAAATATTATGTCTGGTTTGATGTTTGATTGACCAACGATGATTCTCTAAAGTCTGCTGAAGATTCCTTAGTGGGGATGAAACTGATCAGTACAGACATACTATGAGATGAGTAACTTTTTTAAAGCAATAAATTAAAAATACTCTATTATGACAATATCATATATAGAAATATTTTTGGGCCTCGAACTAGAATAAAACTCTAATCGAATATATATAATTTTTATTTCCGTTTAAACCTAAGTTGGACTATGGCGACCCGATTTTAGATATATCGAAAAAAGGAGATGTAAAAGTGGGAGTGATTAATTTGTTTTCCGAAAAAATCTAAGACAAACATTAAAAAAATAAGATGAACATTTCAAAAAAAAAAAATATTATCCAAATCGGTCAGTTCTCAAGTGATCCGATTACCAACGTTACATTTGATTTTTATTTATATTTTATTATTCTATATTTTATTTTTCTATAGAGCAGTTTTTATATACATCGAAAACATCATTCCTTAAAGTAAAAACCTTATTTGAATTAAACCAACTCGGACCCTCCTTTAAAAGTAGGCGTAGAAATGGAAAATTGTTATTTCCAAAAAACCTTAGTTGGAATATGACGCACATTAAAAACAAAAATAAACAAATTGATTCAGCCATTCCATGATTTAAAGTATATATATTGGGAAAAGTGAGCGTAAAAGTAGGCGTGGACAATTTTCCTTTCCTTAAGAATCTTTTGCGGACTATAACCGTTATAGTTTTTTCGATACATAAAAAAAGTGGGCGTGGGAAATTTTACTATCCGTTAAAACCCTAGTTGAATTATGATGAAAATTTTCAACAAAAATTAGCCAAAGTGGGTGAGGTCAAGTTCTTTTTTACGTAAAAACCAAAGTTGGAATATGATTAAAAATTCATTTAAAAAATTAAGACAAATCGGTCCAGCTGTTTTCAGATTTTAGATAAATTGAAAAAGTGGGCGTAAAAGTGGGCGTGGTTGATTTTTCTTTCACTAAAAACTTATATTGGATTGCTAGGAACATTTTAATACAAAAATACCCAAATCGGTGCAGCCGTTTTCCGATTTTAGATAAATTGAAAAAAGTGGGCGTAAAAGTGGGTGTGGTCAATTTTTCTTTACGTAAAAACCTAAGTAGGACTATGACGAACATTTCAAAAAAAGATTTGTGCAAATCGGTCCAGCCGTTCTCAACTGATGCGGTTACCAACGAACGACAATTGATTTTTATTTATATAGATTTCATTGGGAGGTTTTTGTTGTTGAGCAGTGTATTTATTTACCAATACCTCGAAAGCTGGATTATAGGAATGAAATACCATTGCTCAATTTTGTCACCATTTTTTCAAAACATAAACTTGGTTGACTAGGGGTGTGACTGGACCCAGGGAATTAGAAAATTAAATTTTTTTGCCCGCACCCTTTTGTGGGCGCGGATATTGACATATTACTTAAATAATTCTTGCTTTTAATTACTTACGCAAAAAGGAAACTAAATTTATAAACATTTACAGCGGGGGAAAAGATGTCGCCCAATGACACCAGCCGAACCTTTCCAAAATAAATATAAACAGACCGCCAAAAAAAAAAAATATATCGGTGCTTAATGGACGGCATAGCTGAATTTAATTAACACTCTTACTTGATCGTTAGGGCGCACATTGGTTGATGTTCATAGAACGAGCGGCTAAAAATAGAAGAAGTTGTCGAAGGACAATGAAACTTGGCACATAGGCATTTTTTGTTTGAATCAAGAAAAAAATGCAAAAATCAAAATGATCCGCCCACTTTTACGCCCACCTCCTATACAAAGTGAAAATTAAATTTTGACCTACGGCATTGTTTTTTGGCGCATATCATTTTTAAACACTCAGAATCATAAATATTATAATTGTAGAATGGGCTCCTGAAAATATATACATGATCCGCCCACTTTTACGCCCACCTCCCAAAGAAAAAACAAATAGAAAAAAGTAAGAGTGTTAAATTCGGCTGTGCCGAATCTTTTATACCCTCCAACACGTTTAAAATAAAAAAATAAATCGCAATGGCGTTCTTTTTTTTTGGTGGGGGGGGTCGGCGGAGTTGGTGGGGGACACCTGTGTCCTCGCTATATATGTTTACGAAATATTTGTTTGTGATATTTTCGCTTAAATAATAAATTTTCTATCGTTATTTTTAATTAATTTCTATAACCACGCGCTCAAAAGGGGGGGGGCCTGAAAAAAATCGAATTTTCTAACCCCCTTGGTCCAAGCGCAGGTCTATAAATATAATATGGCATACAAATGGTACATTTGTTGAGCAAAAATTAAAAAAAAATCGTAAAAATATCGTTTTTTTCAGGGGTCGTTTTAGTTCTTCAAGGGGGAACTTTTTTCCCCCTGTTCCGATTTTGCCCATTTTCGAACTTAACCTTACCAGTAACATAAGAGATAATCTTGCCCAATTTGGGGGGCAATTTCTACAGATGGACGGACGGACATCGCTAGAATGTCTTAGATTCTATCATGGATCAATATTATTTACACTTTGTGGGGTCCCCGACCGATATTTCGATGTGTTACACACGGAATGACAAAGTGAGTATACCCCCATACTGTGGTTGAAGGGTATAAAAATCAGAGTTTCTGAAGCATGAACGAAAATTCATATTTTGTAACTTTATTATTTTATAGTTTTTACTGTTATTTTTTGGAAAGGAGCAGGAAGGAGCAGCTGAATTTTTTTTTAACTTTTAGCTGAGACTTTTAGCTGTAATTTTACATCTTTCGGTAAACAGCGCTCCACAGCGCTAAAAAGATGCAGTCCACTGAAGTTGATGAACATTAAAATTTTGATGTTGTTTATATTTTGTTCTACGAAATTTTTTATATGGCACTTTTTACAACTTTTTTTAATGCAAATCTCATCCATGACAATTGTCATTTACGAAAATATACAACAAAGTCAAATGATAAGCTTACTATGATTGAAACAAAAGATTGAATATACAGTAAATTTGTATGCCATTTTAAACAAGCGAACATATATGAAATTTGAGCGTGCCTGTCCACACAAATAATAAATATATCAGCCTAATATTACGGAATCATAATATTCAGATATCTGACAACAAAATACCAAAAAATTATCCAATTCTGCGAACATGAAAAAAATGAATTTTGGCCACTCTTCAACCAATGTGGGGCGTCCCGTCAAATTTAAATTTTTGAATTTCATTTTGTAATAACTGCCAAGCAATAGCCATGTTAGAGCTGATTGTGGTAAAATTTATGAAAAAATTTCGCAAGGTCATCTTCAGTCGGCAACCAGCTGTCAAAGTTGAAAAAACTATATATTTTTACCAAAATTCATGACCGAATTTTATGACCAAATCCGGCTCAATGATTCGGAAATTTTGCGTACTTTATTGGAAAAATATTAAAAAAAAACCAAAACCGCTATTTTGATCCACAGATGCGGATTTTTAAACACAAAAATAATTTTAATGTTTAAAAATCAGCCAAATTTTCGATTTTTTGAGATAGATTTGTTCAAAAAATTCGGAATTTTGGCTGAAATATATAATTTTTTAAACTTTGACCGCTGATTGCTTACTGAAGGTGTCCTTGCAAAAGTTGTTCACAATTTTTTCCACAATCAGCTCTAACGTGGCCATCCTTTGGCAGGTATTACGACATGAAATTCAAAGATTTAAATTTGACGGGACGCCCAATTGATCGTCTTGTTTCAGCTCAGTTTTACATGTTAAAAGTTAAGTTCAGTTTTTAAATCGATCTCTGTAAATATTTCGTTTTTTATTTTCTTTCTTAAAATCTTTTAATCCATGTTATGTATTTTTTTTGTTTTCATGTTAAAGATTTATTATTATAAATTAATGATCTGTTGTATCTGTAACTTAAGATCATTTAAAATAATTTGAATAACAAATTACAATTTTTTTGTTTGTAGGATTTTCCAAGAATGTTTTGTTCTTTCATTTTGTTAACCATTGTGAGGTTTGTCTTTTTTATAAAGTTGGTATATGAATGTATAAAGAGTAACAAGTGACAAATAACAAAAACACGAAAAGAGTTTAAGGAATCATTTGAATTTACAAATCTTACCAATGTTGAATTTAATTGGTGATTAACCACCTATGGTGGTGATGCCACACTAAATATCATTTTGTTGGTTTCGTTTGTTATTGTGGCTGCTGGTGCTGGTGCTGCTGGTGCTGGTGCTGCTGCCTGTTCCTGTTGTTTTCTGTGGCTAACTTACCAGTATTATTTGAATAATTCAAATAAAAACACAAAAACGTAACGATACTTAAGAAGAACTTCAAAACACAAGTTTTTGTTTAATACCCTCCACTCTAGTAATAGAGGGTATATTTAAGTTTGTCATTTCGTTTGTAACACCTTGAAATATTGGTCTAGGACCCCATAAAGTAGATATATTCAATATCCTCTCCATTAATTTTAAGTCGATTTAGCATGTCCATTCGTTTGTCTGTCTGTTTAAATCACGCTAACTTTTAAAACAAATTTGGCATGTATGTTTGTCATTTACCTAGACAGGTTGGTATTTCGTTTTAAGCAAAAGAGTGAATTTCGGCAATAGTTTTCGTGAATTTACGAGTTTTAAGACACGCTTACGTTCGAAAGACAACTCTGAGGCTGCAGAAGATTGGAGAAAAAATTTTACACTAAAAAATGCCTGCGAATTTTGTACTCTTGCCCAAAACATTAAATCATGATAAGGTTTTGCGGAAAATTTGGGTGTACTTGCCAATGCAAAGTTTTTTTTAGAAAAAATAATGTTATATTACTTTGCTATTCCATGCACAACAAATTGAAATATCAGTCGAGGACCCCATTAAACAACCAAAAGAGCTGTACATTTCGAAAGTGAGTGCAAAAATAAGTGCAAAAAAGTGTTTTGACATTTTGGAGAGTATAAAAGATTCGGCACCAAAGAGTATAACACTCTCACTTGTTTTATGTACATTTGATAAACAAATGGAAAATTTTTATGCGAAAAGCTTAGACTTGGTGAAGAAGTAGTTTTGGTAAAAAAAAATATTTTTTTTCACGGAAAACAAAATTATGTTAAAAAAAATTTAATGAACCCAAAATTTTTGGTGAAAAAAAAATTTTGATGAAAAAAAGTTTTTGATGAAAAGAAAATTTTTTTGATGTAAAAAAAAATGATGAAAAAAATTTTTTTTTTGTGAGAAAAAAATTGATAATAGAAAATTTGATAAAAAATTTGATGAAAAAAATTGATGAAAAAAATATGTTAAAAAAAATTAAAAAAAAAAATTTTGATGAAAAAAAAAAAAATTGATGAAAAAAAACTAATGAAAAAAAATTTATGAAAAAAAAAATTTGATGAAAAAACCAAAAAATTGATGAAAAAAAAACATTTTGATAAAAAAAAAAGTTTTTGATGAAAAGAAAAATTTTTTGATGTAAAAAAAATTGATGAAAAAAAAAATTTGATGAAAAAAAAAAAATTGATGAAAAAAAAATTTGAAGGAAAAAAAATTGATGAAAAAAAAAACTTTTTGTTGAAAAATAATTATGTTACTTTTTATTCACCAGCTGGTGAAAAACGGTTTTATTCACCACGAGGTGAATTATTATCCAAGTTACAAACCCAAGTTATTAAAATTTTTGGTTTTAAGAAAATGAAAATAGTAATTCTTGTTTTCTTTTTCCTGCAACTTTTACACTCAAAATATTTCTATCAAAATTGTTAATTTTTTCACGTTAGAAAATAACCTATCACTTCAAAAGTCATAGTGTAGAGCAGCGGTTACCAACCTTTTTGGCTCGCGTACCCCTAATTTTAAATTTTATCAGCCGCGTACCCCTAACGAGTTTTTTGTTTTCGTTAAAAAAAACTTCACATATAAATATTAGAGTTAATTCTGAAATTTTGTATCTGCGGGATAGAGTGTTCCTTATTTTGGAAATGTTGGAAATGTTGTGACGGTACCCGCTCATTTTTTTCCTCTTGACTTAAAAATAACTGAGGAAAAATGTTACGCCCCTACGACCACGCCTTCCGTACGCGACTGGGCCTTAAAGAGCGGGGCATAAAAAATCATTTTTCCATACAAACCAACAAATTTTTTTTTTGATTTTTAATTTTTTTGTTATTAATTATTATATTACTTGGTAAGCTTATTCACGACAAAAAATTTGATTCTGGTGGGATAAGGCTTTCAGCTCTAAATTTTTACCGTAGTACCCCAACGCACACTGGTCGATCCCATTGGCCAAAAATAAAAAAATCAAAGTCAAAAGATTGTCGCCAAATGTGTCATCTCTATTTCTAATAAAAATAATGTTTTAAAATTTTGAGCTGTTTCTGTTTTATTCCAACTGTACTCTTTAAGAACAGCTTCAAAAGAGATGGCGAGTTAACAGTTGGTTTTTGCAGTGTGAAATTATGGAAAATTAGATTCAACTTTCAATTAATTAAAACCATATAAAAAATTTTTTGTTGAAATAAATCAAAACTAATTTTGAATTAAAAGGTATTAACTAAATTTTAAAATAATTACAATGTGTTTATCCTGTTCTGGAGTTTGTATAAAATTAATATCTTTCCAGTGTCAATATTTGTGTTTGTTCGTCAATATATTGAAATTTCAAATAGAGTTTTAGTTGTGTTCCCCCCTGAAATCTCCAATCGGACTTTTTTTGATTTATTAGTTAATATTTCAAGATTCTAAAATTGGTAATATCAGCTGCATTCTTTTGCATGTCTTTGAGTTATCACCCACAGATCAAAACGACCTCGTTGTTTTGGATGTTAAACTTTGAATTCTTGTGTGGTGTTTTGTTAATTTGTGTTCGCGTTGCTCTGGTATTGTTATGCATATAAGAAATGTGATTGTTTATTTTCTTTTTAGCGGACTTTTAATTTTATTTTTTCTTAATTGTATCCTTATTAAGGGTAGTTTAGACCAGCAGACTTGTAAAACGACCTGTCAGTTTTTCTAGTACTTAGCGTGACAGTTTTTTGAAAAATTTTGATTTTTGTTGAAGTTATGCTAATGTAAACTGAAAAAATGGAAAATTTTACATTTTTTCATTAATTAAAGAAAAATCAAAATAATAAAATATGTGTACAAGAGGATTATTTAATCTACAAATAAAAAAAATTCATCAAAATCGGTTCAGTAGTTTTTGTTGTACAACAGCAGCCAATTTTATCCTTTAAAAAAACATACCACAATTGGGTGGCAACCCTGGCAATTCTCTTTGACCAAAATTTGAGTTATAAAAACTTTTTAAAATATAACGATTTTTGTCTTTCATATAAAAAAACAGAATTAAAAATTATTGCGTATTTATTTTTTTATAGCTGTTTGAAAATTGTTATTATTAAGGCTGTTTTTTAGTAACAACCCCCCTTAACTTTTTTTTAATTTTTTATTACATACTATTTCATATTTAATAATTCAATATTTTTTTTTAAAACTAATCTTGTAAAAAAGTTATGAATTAAATGTGAATTAAAACAAACTTTCGTTTTTCTTATGGGGTGAATGTGGGTGCTTGGGTACGGTAGGGGGTGGGAGTGGTTATGAGTCGTCAACCACTCCCATTTTATCATTCAATAGTTCTGACATATTTAAAAAGCCGTGACCGAAGTTTCACGATGATACCTATACTTGAAGTATTTTTGGCCGCCATCTCCATAGAGCTCCGACCACTGTGCAACGGCTCAAATTTTTTTTTTCGAAAAATTTTTTAGAGCTGAAAGACTTAGGGGCCTATTCACAAAAAAAGTCATAACTCAATCATAACTAGGGTGACCATCTTTTTCTAAACTCAAATCAGTACAAACTTTTTTTTTCTTTCTTTTAGAAATAACTCTCTGAAGTCTCTTTTTTAATGAAAAACATTTCAGTTAAACTAACAAACTTGAGTTCAATTAGTTAGTATTTCAGTAAAAACAACTATTAAAAAACTACTGCCATAAACTGTTTTCGTTATTTTGCAGAAAATTTAGTTGACTTCAAATAACTTCAGTGCAGAAAATAAAACAAAAACCCACAAGTTTTGAGAAAAAGAAAATTCCTCAGACGCTGAGGACTTTTTTTCTTAAGTTTTCATAAATTTTTCTTTTAGAAAGGGCTAATTAAACACATGTTTAATTTTTCTTTTATCGAAAACCTCAAAAATTCTGTGCGCCTTTTTACATAAATTTATGAAGATCTAATTAATCTCATGTTCAGATTGATTAACGAACTCTTTTCTCCTAGGAAATAATTCAAATTATCTCATTGTCAAACCTATGCTACAAAAAACTACTCTGACGACTTATTTTATGGATGTTCACAAATCAGTACAATCAGTACATATTTCAAAAAATCAGTACAAATCAGTACAACGTTTTTTGATCAGTTCACGTGATCAAAAATCAGTACATGTATTGATCAAATCAGTACGTATGGTCAGCCTAATCATAACTCAATTTTTTCCATGTGGTTGTTGTAAACAATCATAAAAAATTTCAAATTTTGTTTGAAAATTTCAAAAAAATAAAGACCTGCTACCCACATCGCACAGTGGTTCCAAGTCCAAATCTAGCTGGACAAAATTATTTTATCACTGTTTTATATGTTTATGGGGTCGCTGAGTTCAAAAAACATGTTTAAATTTTTCTAAGTCGATTACACTAATCGACAACTTTTTATTTTTTTCTAATTTCAGTAATTCATTAATGACAAAAATGGTTTTTATGCAGAACAGAAATATGAAATGCAAAAACTTATTTTTTGAAAGTTTTGTAATCTCTAAAAAAATTTTTTTTTTGTCGAGAAGTGTATTTGAAAAAAACAAGTGAGAGTGTAAAATTCGGCTATGCCGAGTCATTTATGCCCTCCAAAATGTAAAAAAAAATAAAAAACCAGTGAGAGTGTTACATTCGGCTGTGCCGAATCGTTCATACCCTCCAAAATGTAAAAAAAAAAAAACAATAAAAAAAATCCAGGGGCGTTTTTTTTTGGGGGGGGGGGGGTTGGTGGGAGACGTTAGGGAGCAACTTCCCCTTGCGATTTCGAACTTCATTTGAGAGAAGAATGTTGCATTTGCTTAGCAAAAGTACAAAAAACCCTGCAAAAATGCGATTTTTATTTGGTTGGTTTAGTTCTCCAAGGGGAAACTTTTTTCCCCTTGATCCGATTTTATCCATTTCCGAACTTAACCTGCCTAGGAATTTAAGACATAGTCGTGCCAAACTTCGGAAGTCTAGCTCTTTTATTTTGGACTGTATCGCGTCCTCAACAGACGGACAGACGGAAGGACATTTTTGAATTTAGTTGAATTGTGTACTTAATTGGCCGCGGTTTAATAGGAAACATCACATTTAATGCTTTATTTAAGCTAAGCATAATTATAATACTTAAAAGTTATTAAAAACTTACAAAAATTCCATTCTTTATTTAGAAAAAAAATTTTAGGCGAAATTCTATTTTCATATAAACTGTGATTAATTTTGAACCTGCAAAAACCTGCAAGAAATGTCTGCATGACAACGTTCAGTAATAAATTACCTATAAGTTGTATGTAGTAATTCGACATGATATGCCTGGATTCGGTTTTGGCAAGCTGCGGAAGTTTCATAAGTCCTCAAAAATATTGTTAGTATTGACCATACTTCAAAGAACAAAAAATGTAAGAAGAAGATCGATAATAAATTTCTTATTAATGTCCAGAATAAGTATAAATCTGTAGCTTTCTTGTACATAAACCGTTTTGAAACCATTGATGTAACATGGATAATATGATGTTATTAGTTAAACATTTATATATATATTATTTTTTTTTAAATATTGGATACCAAAAATGTTATTTCATTCGCATATTTAACAAAGTTAAAGACCTAATTCCAAAAAATGGTTATTAGTTTGATCAGAACACACCCTTAGCTTGCCCCTAGCACTGTTAATTCCCAATTTTAAGGACACTAATTTTTGGACTTTTGTCCAGCTAGATTTTGATTTGGAACCAATGTGCATCGTCTCAAAATTGAAAAATAATTTAAAATTTTGAGACTTTTTATAATTTTGTTTACAACAAACACAGGGAATATGAAGTTTGAAAATAAAAAAATAGTCAAAACCAGTCATAACTGAGAATAAGCCTGTTAATATCATCCAAAAAAATTGCAAAAGTTGCTCTCTAAATTGCACAAAAATACGTTTTTTGTTAACTTTGACCTCAACTTTCTTGAAAACCTGACGTTATGAAAAACTTTGGAAGCCAGATGCCGAGCCAGCATTAAAAGGTTAATCTAAAACGAATGTCTAAATTACTAAAATTTGGCGTACCCCCGCGGACAGTTTCGCGTACCCCCTAGTGGTACGCGTACCATAGGTTGGTAACCGCTGGTGTAGAGTATTCATGAATTCGGTCAAGTCAAATTTAACTTGTCTACTTGTCTTTTGGGTTGGCGTGCTTTAAAATCCAAAGTTGCATGAGACGCCATTTGAAAGTTTCATTTGTTGCTTTTATAGTTTGATATGCAGACGATTTTGCTGGCTGGCTGGCTTGTGTACTTGATGGGGATTTCTGTCTTTTTTGGATTTACTTTGGCCCAAAACTTACAAGTAGTACAATCACATTGCAAATGCTAATGCTATCGTATCGTATTACCAAAAGGGCGTACAAAAACTTTTCTTAAGAATTCGTGAATAAGTATTTTTTTTTTGTTCTGTTGTTTTAGTTTTTCTTCGATGGTCTTTGAGAAAAAGTTTTTTAATGAAATAAGCTAGAATTGTTTTTTTTTGTCTTTTCTTCCTGAATTTCATTTTAGAAAACTTTAAGAAATGAATATTTTTAGTTGGAAGGACTTTTTCGTAAGTTTCGTTTTTTTTTTTGCATGGTGTGACTTTTGTTTTTTTTTTTGGTTTGTTTTTGTTGTAATAAAATCATGTCATGCAACAATTGTTAAGAGACTTTTAGAGTGTAGAAATGATAATTCTTTTTACTACTTTACTGTTGATGGTTGCATGAATGTTGGTTCCTCGGTTTCTGTTGTTGTTATTGCATCTGATGTTTGTTGGTTGTTGGCATTGCCATTGCCAGTGTTGCTAATGATGATGGTGGTTTTTAATGGTTTGATACTTTTGTGTTCTGTGCTCTGTTTTCATTACTTTTTATTATGGAAGTCAACATTACTTTTTTTAATGTTAGTGTTGTTGTTGTCTTGTCATCTATTTTAAAAGGGTGTTACAATTGGTGTGGGTGCTTTTAAAATGTTAGATTGCTACAAATATTTCAGACAACCAAGACCGGATTTAGTATTACGGGCGATCCTGCCAAAAAAAAAAAATAATATTGCTTATTTGCAGGTGTGGATTCACAGAAGAAATACCTTTCCTCCCCGCCCCCCTAAAACGTTTTCAAAAATGTCTGTGAAGATTGTACTCTTGCCCAAACCATGGAATCATGATAATGTGTTGCTGTATAAATAGGTGTTCTTTCCAAAACAAAATTTTCTAGAAAAAATAACGCTATATTAATTTGTCATTCAATGCAAAACGCATTGAAATAACGGTCGAAGACCCCATTATATTTATATTTTATTGATCCGTAAAGGTTTCTAAGACATTCTAGTGATATCCATCTATCTGTTTGTCGTGGTTGTTGATAAAAAAATTTTTGATAAAAAAAGTTTTAATGAAAAAAGATTACTGATGAAAAAAAATTTATGAAAAAAAATATTGGTGAAAAAAAAATTTACGACAAAAAAATATTGATAAAAAAATATTGATGAAAAAATATTGGTAACAAAAATAAATTTATGCCAAAAAATATTGATGCAAAAAAATATTGATGAAAAAAAAATATTGATGAAAAAAAATATTGATGAAAAAAATATTGATAAAATAAAAAATATTGATAAAAAAAATATTGATGAAAAAAAATATTAATGAAAACAAAATATTGATGATAAAAAAATATTGATGAAAAAAAGAATTGATGAAAAAAATATTAATAAAAAAAATATTGATAAAAAAAAATATTGCTGAAAAAAAAATATTGATGAAAAAAAAAAATATTGTTGACAAAAAAATATTGACGAAAAAAAATATTGATTGCAAAAAATATTGATGGAAAAAAAAATTTATGAAAAAAAAAATTGAAATAAAAAATAAAGTTGATAAAAAAAATATTGAAATCAAAAATTTTGATGAAAAAAGAAAATTATGAAAAAAAAATATTGATGAAAAAAAATATTAATGAAAAAATAGTGACGAAAAAAAATGTTTATGAAAAAAAAAAATATTGATGAAAAGCAGTATTGGAAAAAAGATATTGATAAAAAAAAAATATTGATGAAAAAAGATATTGATAAAAAAAAAATATTGATGAAAAAAATATTAACGAAAAAAATATTGATGAAAAAATATAAAAAAAATACTGCAAAAAAAAAAAGTGACCAAAAAAAAAAAATAATGATTAAACGAATATTGATGAAAAAAAATTATGAAAAATGATTATGTTACGTTTTATTAACCAGCTGTTAGTGGCGGATACAGCTTTTAGGTTTGGGGGGGGGGGGGAAATTTTTTTTTACTTCGAAAAAAAAATTATCAATTTACCGCTGTCGGACAAGCAAAAACAGGTATACTTATTTTTTTTTGCAAAAAAAAGTGATGGCAGAGCTATAAAATAAAATTAAGCTATAAAATTAAATAAAAATCGGCTGCAGAACACTTGCAGGCGAGTTTTCAATTAAACATCAACAAGTTTCTTAATGAAAAATTTATTAGAATCTGAGACTTTTTTCCTACAGAAAAATTTTCGGATTCTAAGAACTTTTTTCCACAGAAAAAGTCTCAGATTCTTAAACATCTTACTATAGAAAAAGCCTCATACTCTAAAGTATTTTTGAGATATTTTTTCTACAAAAAATTTTACAGATTCTTAATTAAAAAAAGTTTCATAGAAAAAGTTCTTGATTCTGAGAACCTTTTAACACAAAAAGTCTCAGATTCTGCGAACTTTTTTTCAATATAAAAAGTCTCAGCGTCTGAGACCCTTTGTCCTGTAGAAAAATTCTCATACTCTGAGGCATTTTTTCCGAGACCTTTTTTCTTATGGAAAAAGTCTCGGACTCTGAGGCTTTTTTCCTACAGAAAAAGTCTGAGATTCTGAGGCCCATTCCTATATAAATTCTAAGATTCTGAGACGTTTTTCCCATAAGAAAGTCTTAAGTCCTAAGATCTTTTTTTATATAGAAAAAGTCTAAGATTTTGGCACATTGCCTAAAGAAAAACTGAGACTTTTTTCTGAAAAAAGGTTTTCTGAAACCTTTTTCCCATAGAAAAAATCCTGTTTGTGAGACCTGTTTCCTATAAAAAAAGTCTCAGATTCGGAGAATTTTTTTCCTATAGAATAAGTATCAAAGTCTCCTATAGAAAAAGGTCTAAGATTTTAAGATATTTTTCCTATCGAAAAAATCTCAGATTCTGCAACTTTCAACCAATCGAATAAGTTTCAGCTTCTGAGACTTTTTTCAGCAGACAACGTCTCAGATTTTGAGACTTTTCCATTCAAAAATGTCTAATATACTGAGACTTTTTTCCTATAAAATTTGTCTTAAATTTAGAGATTCTGTGACCTTTTTTCAGCAGAAAAAGTCTCAGATTCTTAGCCATTTGCCTAACGAAAAAGTCTCAGATGTTGAGACGTTTTTGCTTTTAAAAAAGCCTCATATTCTAAGACCTTTTCCTATAAAATTAGTCTCAAATTCGAAGACTCTGCGACCTTTTTCCTATAGAAAAATCTCAGATTCTCAGGCCATTTTCCTATCGAAAAATTCTCAGATATTGCGACCTTTTCCTGCAAAAAAGCCTAAAATTCTGAGACCTGTTTCCCATTTTTTCTATAAAAAATTTTTAGATTCAGGAACATTTCTCCAATACAAAAAGTCTCAGATTCTGAGACATTTTTCCTGTAGAAAATGTCTCAGATTCTGAGACATTTTTCATTTGAAAAAATATTTTGATATTTTTCCTTAGAAAAAGTCTTAGACTCTGAGATATTTTTCCTATAGAAAAAGTCTTAGATTCTGAGACATTTTTCCCATAGAAAAAGTTTCATATTTTGAAACATTTTTCCTATAGAAAAGGTCTCAGATTCTGAGAAATTTTTCCTAAAGAAAAAGTCTATGGTTCTGAGAAATTTTTCCTATAGAAAAAGTCTCAAATTCTGAGAAATTTTTCCCATAGAAAAAGTCTCAGATTCTGGGATATTTTTCCTTTAGAAAGTCTTAGATTCTGATAAATTTTTCTCATAGAAATAGCCTTAGATTCTGAGACATTTTTCCTAAAGAAAAATTCTCAGATTCTGAAACATTTTTCCTATAGAAAAAGTTTCAGATTCTGAGATATTTTTCCTATAGAAAAAGCTTCAGTTTCTGTTACACTTTTCACATAGGAAAAGTCACAGATTCTGCGAAATTTTTCCTATAGATTAAGTCTCATACTCTGAGACATTTTTCCTATAGAAAAATCCCAGTTTTTGTCTATTTTTTTATAACAAAACTGTCACGTTCAATTTTCAACAACAATTTTCCCATAGAAAATTTCTTTTCGCAATAAGGACTTCAAGATTGACAGATATTTTTTCACAAAAAATTTTCAGATTTAGTCACATATTTCCTTTACAAATTTTTAGATTTTCCCTATAAAAATTTTCAGATTTTCTCTATAAATATTTTTACACTCAAAATAATCACTCTGTTAAATTACAGAGATACTCTGCTGAGCCAGCAGAAAATACCATAGATTTCCAACCAGCAAGATTTTTTGTTATTTTACAAAGAAAACTCTGTAAAATGATTTCGATAAAAAAAACCTGTAAATTTACAGAATTATCTGTAAAATATTGATAAAAGCGACCAGAGTTTTACTATTTTATTTGCTATTTGATTTCTGATCAATTTCTTTTTCCTTAATGTGCAAGTAGCGTTGACAATTGGAAAATGACACCGAGTAAATTTGCCCGCTTTAATGCTTCCAAATTGTAAATTTATTTTTTTTTATTTTTGTGAAAATTACGATGTATTTTACGAGTACCTCCAATTTTACCCGATATCCTCGTAAAATTTACCAGGTTTTATTGTAATCTAAGACGCTTTTTAAAGAGCAGTTGAAATATTTGGGAGTTTTTTATTTAAAAGCTGTATTACAGAGCAATAAGTAAAATTACAGTTGAAATTTAGTATTTTGGTTACGAGAAAATGTATAAAATCTGTATTTTAACCAAAAACTTTGTTTATCATCTGTAAAATAGAGATTACAAAGTAAAAAGTAAAATTACAGATAAAATTTTGTTTTTCGGTTACAAGAAAATACAAAGTATATTCTTAAAATCTGTATTTCGACAGATAACTTTGTCAAATGTCTGTCGAATTGAGATTACAGTCATTTTACAGAGTTTTTAACAGAGTAATTATTTTGAGTGTAGAGTTTCCCTATCAAAACTTTTAGATTTTCCCTATAAAAATTTTTAGATTTTTCTTTTTAAAATATTCAAAATTTTTCCGATGAAAAATTTTAGGGTTTCAAAATTTTTTTCCTGTGAAAAATTTTGTAGAAAATTTTTTCCTTATTCCTTCTTTTTCTTTCTTTTTCTAATTTTTCTTTTTTCTTTCTTTTTCCTTTCTTTTCCTTTTTTTATTTTTAAAATTTGGTCTGGGGGAGGGGTGTAATTTCCCCTTCCCCCCCTTGTATCCGCGCATGCCAGCTATTGAATATTTTTTTTTTATTCACCACCAGGTGAATTTTTAATCCAAGTTACAAAAATTTTTGGTTTTAAGAAAATGAAAACAGTAATTCTTATTTTCTTTTTTTGATAATCGTTAGCTTATATAGTAAAACAAAGGTGGCGTCCTGCTGCTTTGTTTAAATTAGGCAACACCTAAAAACTTATCATGTTAAAAAAAATTTTCATGTTAAAAAAAATCCCATCCCTGTTCTGCATTCTGTACAAAAAAGTTTTTTTTTTCAAAAATAAAAATTTTGGAATCCTCACTTTTTTTCTAATTATTATAGAAAAATTCTCAAATTCTGAAAGTTTTTGTATAAAAACTTTTAGCGATTTAGTCGCATTCTTCTTTTATCTATTTTTCAGCTTCGGGCCACTTTTTATAGAAAAATATAAGATTTTGGAACATATTTTGTTTAGTTTTTTTTTATTATCCAATTCTCAGATAACAATTCGATACCAAGTGTCCTGCTACAGAAAACCATTTGTCCCATGAGTGTCTGAATAGGTGGTATGAAGAGCCCTATATTAGACTGCCCAGAAAAAAGCGAAGTTTTTATTTTCTTGGGGGATACCTGCAAATTTTGTTCCTTTTTGTGCAAAAAAATTTCGGTTTTTTTTTTGGATTTTTAAAATAATATCTAGAGGTCGCGAACTCGCGTTTTATAACGATTTATTTTTTTTTGAGTTTTTTATTATTTTAAATTGTTAAATATGATTATTATGATAAAATATTAATAATTTCAGACAAAAAAAAATAAATTATTTGAAATTTTGCACACATGAACACTATGAAGCTATTAAAATAAATCAGTTGTTAGTTCCGAGAAAATCCGTGAATTCGCGAATATATTCACGTTCGCGAATTCGTGGATTTTCGCGAAACTAAAAACGAATTTATTTTAATTGCTCCATAGTGTACCTGTGTGCGAAATTTCAAATAAATTAAAGAACATTTTATTAGATGCTGGGAGACATCTCATGGAATCCCAAAAAAAAAACCGAAATTTTTTTGCACAAAAAGGAACAAAATTCGCAGGTATCCCCCAAGAAAATAACAACTTTGTTTTTTTCTGGGCAGTCTACCCTATATGTATCTAAGAATGGCCTCCATTTTGCTCTATCTGGCTTAGTTTCCGAGATAGCGCTATTCTAAGTTTTCTTAAAAAAAAAATTACAATTTATTTTTGCTAATATTAGCAAAAAAGCTTGTAAAAATTTGATCAACTCAATTTTAAATTTAGCAAAAAAAAATTGTTGAAGTTTTGTTTAAAATTGCTAATGCGCAAAATGAAGTTTACAAGATATTTTTGGTAACATGCTAATCTCAACTAAAAATTTGCTAAAGGTTAGCTAATTTTAGCAAAAATTAGTAAATCTACTAATGTATTATTTTGAGTGAATTTAAAACGGAATGCACCATAGTCTCAAAAATTAACATTCTTGTATTTTTTTTTATGGGCTATCAAATAAAAATTCTTTTTTGGAAAATTTTCAGTACCCGTTCTAAATTTTTTTTATTTTTTAAAATGTCAATTTATCAAAAATCCGGCCAAATTTTTTTTTTAATTTTTTTACAAAGTTTAGATGTTTTTCTATCTGCTCAAAAAATTCATAAAGGCAATTCGTATTTGAATATTAAATTTATTAAAAAATCTGTAATTCTCTTGTATTTTATTATCTTAATATTGCGTATGAGTATTAAATATTTGCGAAACCATTTTTGCAAATATTTGTATCTCATACGCCATTATAATACAAGAGAATCCCAGAATTTTTATGAAATTTAATATTCAAATGCGATTTTTATGAAAAAAGCGAAAAACGCCCTCATGATTTTTTTTGTGTGGATAGAAAGTGCCTTTTTTCGGCCCGCCTCCTTTTGTAGGCGTGGTTATAGAAAATTACACGATGTTAGCACGATAAAACTAAATTTTTCTGAAATTTGAAATTAAAGTATACCTGGATCCAAGGACGAATCCTTTACAAGGAGGTCATTATTTCCACCAAGAAAGAAATGTATAACAGAAGTATTTCTCTTTACTTCAGCGATAAGGTTAAGTTTTTAACCTACTCTGAAGCAGGGTACCAGACAATAAACTCTATGCGGTTTAAGACATAGCTTGTGGTAGACCACTATTTACAAGTACCTGCTTTAAATTAATATTAATTCTGTCTAGTGACACTTAAAACGAACACACCCTGTATACCCAAGTTACTTTCTTTTAAAGTTTTTGGTTTTCAAGGTTCGTTCATGTTCTATGTTAAACGTTTCATTTGGTGTGGCTTTTCCGTGTAGCTGTCCGTATATTTGTTTTTTACATACATACTCGTATGTATAAAGGCATGGTTGTTTAATGTTTTCTTCATTTTTATGTTCAAATTCTTCATCATTTCATCTCGTTGTTTCGTTATTCTTCCATGAACCAGATGCAGATGCAACCTGTTATACCCTGCGTGTTGTTCGTTAGAAAATGATAAATTGTTGAGATTGTTGCTTGGAAATAGAAAAAAAATCAAAAGATTTATTTATACAAGCTGATGGTGCCTATTTTTCTTTTCTCAAAACCCTATAGCACACAAAAAATTGTATACTGCATGTAGAATATGTGGTGTTGAGTGGCGAGAAACGTAAACTATTAAATACTAGAAATTAATTTAAAAGTCAGAAAGTTCTTAAGATTTTTTTTGTTGTTTGTTCTTGTTGTCGTTTTGTGTGGTTTTGCTTCCTTTCACATTGCTAAACCATTTATTTTGAATTGTCAAGGACCATGACATCAAATTCGATTGAGTCTTGTTAATGCTAATAAAGAATATAAAACTTTATTAAATTGTTTTAGGTGCTAGAAATATCGTTAGCTAAATAAAATGCAAAACGCCCCAACTAACAAAAAATTTAAAATCGGTATTTTGATTGATTCTGGTGTATATTATTAACCTAAACGTCCCTTACAAAAAATTAGGATCACATAATAAAAATTTGCTATTTTAGAGCAAAAAATAAAAAATAACGTGTGAATTGCGAAATTGCCAATGAAAGTAACTAGAAAAACATTTTTAAATTATGTTGTAATTAATTTTGTTATATATTACCAAATTCTGATTAATTTTTATTAAACAATAAAAATTGTTTTATTCAAACTTTAAAATATTACATTTTGAGGATGTTTATTCCGGCTCGATGTCATTATTTTCTTTACTAATTAAAACCATGATATTCTCATAGCATAATTCCCAAGAAAATTATTTTTGTTTTAAATTTATTTATGTTGGTCATTTTTGCAAGACTTAATCGGCACGTGTTTCGGAATTTGTCAGATTCCATTGTTAAGATTATTTAGCAAAAATAGAAACGATTTACTACCAAGTAGCAAACGAGTCTAATGACAAATCGTTTGTGCACAAACTAAAGTGTTAATACATATTCGACTCTATCCACAATGTGAATTAGAACGACGAAGAAATTAACCTATAGTAGTAATGCAACGATTGTCAATAACCAACGAAAATATTTAACACGTTTTTACATATGATAGTCCATTGGACTACAACAATATGTTTTTTGTTGTTGTGAATGTAATAATACCACATTAGGGTTATTCATCACTATGGCGAGCCAACCATTATGTTCAAATTCTGATTAATTTTTATTAAACAATAAAAATTGGTTTATTCGACCTTTAAAATAATATATTTTGAGGATGTTTATTTTGGCTCGAGGTCATAATTTTCCAAAATAATGATTTTTTCAAAAAAAAAAATTAAAAAAATTAAATTTATTAAATTTATATTTAAAAAAAGTTGAAAAACGTTTTGTTGGTATTTAAATGTAGTTTAAGAAAGTCATTATCACTTATTTTTAAACGTTTAAAAATTAAAATCGACTTTTTAAAAAAGTTTGAAACCTTCTAAAAAACCGTCTAAAAATTCTACTCTAAATTATGCAACTTTTATGCCATAATTCGAGATGTGATTACAATTCGTTCTATTTTTTTCAAATTTTGAAAATCGCGTTTTTGAAAAATACAATATATCCAAAAATTTAATAAATCGAACACAGAAAACAAATTTGCTAATTTCCAACTGAAATTCTGTTGTTTCAACAAAAATTCGGTTGATATATTTGTATTAGGGTTGTAACAACTTAATATCGGTAGTTACAACTAAAAAATTCAGTTGAGAATTTATTTTTCTCTGTGTAGTTTTCTTTAAATAGAGTTTCTTAAAACATCTAAAAAAACGTAAATTTGTCGTTCTCGAGATTTTATATATACACTAGAGGTGTCCTTAAAAACGAAAATCACCTTTTTATACCTGGTAGGGTCCTATATTGATCTTTAGTATCTAAAAATGAGTGAGCCAAAATTTGGGGACAATCGGCTAAAAATAACTCGTGCCGAAAATGGATTGAAGTTTTGGGACATTCTTATAAGAACGAAAAACTCGTTTTTTCTAGTTTTTGGAAAAACGTTGGTATTTGATATTTTTTGTTAAATTTTTTGTGAAATAATATGAGAATGGTACTAAATTACCTTTTCAAAACGACTAATAAAATTAAAATCGGATGAAAAATAAGCATTTTACGCATACATGCCCCAGACCATTGCATGGTTTTTAGAGCCAGAATTTCAAAATTTTCAAAATTTTTAGGCAAAAAAATAGTAAAAATTTAATTTTACTTTATGATCAAATTGAAAACATGTTTATGATTAAAAATAGCAGATATGGTAGTCAAGCTTTTTTTTTATTTGGCGCGGGTAGTGATAAAATTTCCGCGGATTCCAAATAAAATGCGTTTTTCTACAATAATTAAGCAAATTTTTGAAAATTTGTGCTCTATTGTGCGGATCGATATGTAAAACGTAAATTCTGTAACTTTTGAGAAATCGGATATATGCAGATATTTTGTATTATAGAAATGTATAACGTCTCAAATTTGTCATTTCACCTCGACGAAAAGGGGTTAAAGATGCCCGAATTCTCAAAAAATTTACAGAATTTATGTATTTCACTTTGTATAATACAATACAGAAAATTGTTTCCCATATTTGCTAAATTATTTTAGAAAAACTCATTTTCTTTGGAATCCGCGGAAATTATATCACTACCCACGCCAAATGAAAAAAAGCTAGACTACCATATCTGTTAGTTTTTATCTATAACATGTACTGAATATAATTATAAAGTAAAATTTAATTTTTTTTATTTTTTTGCCTAAAAATTTTGAAAATTTTCAAATTTTGGCTTTAAAAACCATGCAATGGTCTGGGGCATGTATGCATAAAATGCTTATTTTTTATCCGATTTGAATTTTTTTAACCTTTTTGGAAAGGTAATTTAGTACCATTTTCATATTATTTAACAAAAAAATTAACAAAAAATAACATATACCAATAATTTTCAAAAAACTAGAAAAAAGTGTTTTTTTTATCACATAAGAGTGTCCCAAAACTTCAATCCATTTTCGCCACGAGTTATTTTTATCCGATTGTCTCCAAATTTTGGCTCACTCATTTTTAGATACAAAACTACAATTTAGGACCCTACCACGTATTAAAAAGTGATTTTGAAAAATTACCTTAGTCGTTAGGACACCTTTAATATACACATTAGGGTAGTGCGTATTCCAATGAATTGGTCAGATCAACTAATAATAGTGCGGAAATGTTAGTTCCAAAATCGGTATGTGTCTTCTCTTCGCGCATCGCGGGTCATAATTGGGGTTTTTGAAAAAATGGACATAATTAAAAAAAAAAAAAAAAAATTTAAATAAAAATATTAAAAGAAAAAAAAATTTTGTATAGCATTAGTTCCTAAATATTCAGATATTTTTTTTATTTTTTTCGGATACCGATAACCCACCCAAACATGATACCAAAAAAAAGGCGCATTTTTAGCATGGAAGCTCAATACAACTTTTTCACAATTTTAACAAAATTTCAAAATATATTAGTTAATCCATTTTATTTCGTCGAATACATCCAAGAGATTGTACAAAAAAATTCTTGGTTAAATTTCTTCCTCCAGTTGGTCTGTGGAGCAAGTTGAATTTACCGGATTTCAAGAAAATGTGTTTTTATAAAATTTTTTGTCTAATTTATAGCTGTAGCTGTCTACTCAAAAGGAACCAACATTCTATTTGAAATGGTTGCTTTAGACCAGTGATGGGCATTTTTGTAATTCCTATTCCCGCGGGAATACGCTAAAAAATGCTGCTTGTGCGCAGTCGACTCACGTACACTATAAAATTCTCTTGCTTTAGCAAATTTGTTGATTTTTCTCTTGCTACTACGCACACTAGCATAAATGTTATAGTATGTGTATGCGCACCACTGCTTTAGACCATAGTTACTCTGATATAAAATAATAGGCTTTTTTGACAACTTTAAGCATTGCCGGCACGCGGTTAAAAGTATTCCCCTATAAAATTTAAGAGGTTAGTTCCAACATTTTTAAAAAATTCCTCACTCTTAAATTGTGTATGTCTTCAAATAATGATTAATTATAAATTTATGCAAAGTTTTCCTGAAAGACTTCTTTAACCCTTGTTGAACCAGGGCCCAAAATATTTTTCACCTCATCTTGATCCCAGAAACAACGACTAGGACGCGTAAAATGTCGGATCAAATTTTTTTATTTTTTTTAAAAAAAAAATTTATTTTATTTTTTTTATATTTTACAAAAAAAATGGGATCAGACTTCCAGTAATAGTCTTGGAGCTATCCAGTTTATAAGATTCTCAAGCCTCTACTAGGCCCCTAATTCCCATATCTCAAAAGCTAAGCAAGGTAGAGCGAAACGGACAAAAGTTTTGGATAAAACTCAATGGCTTTTCTTGAAGGCACCAATTGGGTCTAGAGCCAAAGGGTCTGGTACGAATTCCATATTATTTTGAACCAAATATAGTCCTTCATACCCAGAATGTCAAGAGCTTTAGATTCCCTAACTTTTATACCACCAAATGATAAATCAGACGGTTCTGAACTATGAAGACGCTTGTGAGTTAGATGAGCACATTGGGTTGTACCTGCATTAAAATCTACCCTATTCTACCCTATGATAGCACTGCTATCCATGTGTCTTCTCATGACCCCAACTCGGATTGGCTTGGTCGATGGTCGAATGAATAAGAGTGGCAAATATTGCTATCGCCTGCATAAAAGAAAGGGTTTCAAGTTAGTAGGTAATTAATATACATTAGGAATACCCATGGAGGATGAACAGATCCCTGGAGTACCCCAGCGTTCAGACAAAAGTCCCCAGAATAGAAACTTTCAATGACAACACGAATGGTACGATTATTGAAAAAACTCGTTAAAAAAAGAGCGAAAGTGTCACCTACTCCAAGTGCTTGTATCTTTGAGATGAGTGCACGATGCGAAAATCGATCAACCGCTTTGGAAATATCCAAGGCAACAACCTCACTTTCAGCAAGACGATGAATAGATTGACGACAACGTTGTGAAAGAAAAGCCATCAAGTACCCAGTTAAACGACAACTATGGAAACCAACAAGACCATTAAACTCCAAATAGTTGACAAGATGGGAGTTAACCATACTCTCCATATTCTTGGAGAGAGCAGACCAAATAGCAATCGGATGATGTATGTAGGGGTTCGAAACGATACCTTTTTTCGGGATTGGCTGGACATTAGCTATTTTCCAGAAAATGGAAAAATACCCGCTAGTTATGATAGGCTGAAAAGCTTTCGCAATGGAAGAGCTAGCGTCGAAAGGTACTTTTTTATTTATTTATTTTTTTGGTACCCTCAAAAAAAAAACCTTGTCAAATTACTAGAAAAATTCTCGTAATACCATTTTATCAATATTTGACAGTTTTCCTTGTTTTTTAACAAATAATTTTCGATTGAAATTTATATTTTTTTTTTGTAATTTTACAGTTTTTCTTGTAATTTTACAAATTTTTAAAGTTTTTTTACAAAAAAAATCTAGTAAATTTACGAGAATTTCTTGTGAGTTTTATTTCGCCAATAAAGTTGTAAATTTATTTTGTTGGTAAAAATCTTGTAAAAGTACAAAAAAGTTCGTAATTTTTACCAAAAATTCTCGTAAAATAGGAGATAGCAAAAAATCTAGTAAAATGACAAAACCTCTTTGTAAGCCTCATTGCAAATTTATAATTTTACTTGCTTTTTCTTATCTAAAGCCGTCGAAGCGGCTCAACGCAATGCTCTGCACCACTTTTTGACATCTGTTCATTCATCTTAATCTTACCACATAATAAATGTTTTTTTGTGTCTATAGATTTAAACCAAATTTGTTTTTCATATTAATTGAGCATTAGTTTTGCATTTAGATTGTGTAAATTTGATTCTAACAATTTTTTTAAACAAATTTAAACAACACACAAAAAAGAAAACCCAATTATCCGAAATCTGTATGTTAGTATTTAAAATTACACATGCTACAAATATTTACAACAGCGATACGCAGACACATACTATAACATTTATGCTTGTGTGGGTAGTAGCAAGCGAAAAGTCAACAAATTTGCTCAAGCAACAGAATTTTATAGTGTATGTGTGTTGACAGCGCACAAGCAGCGCCTATTCCCGCGGGAATAGGAATTACAAAAATGCGTATCACTGATTTACAATCATATCTCATGTTACCTTTGCCACCATTGATTCATTCATCTACACATCTTCAATCAGAGAAAACCTTGTGAAAAAAGTGAAAAAAAAAAACGAAAAATATTTGGTGCAAAGTAAACAATGTGTTGTAATACAACCACCATCACCGTCATTCAGTCTTCCCAGTGAGCCTTCAGCAAACAGTAACAACGTTTACACAATAACGTAAAACAGAGAAGCTCTTAACGTCACCGCACTTCACGACCAATCAATTTAAACCGATGTTAATCTGATGGTATCGTTTTGTGCCCTCAAGTTAAAAATTCGTTTGATATTCCAACATCCTATTTCAATTTAAATGCAAAAACCGCAGCAGAACAAAAAAAAACCATCCTGCAAAAACTCATCTGTGTTCTAAAAACTGTTCCAATAACTGTAAACTAGGCAGGAGGTTAGTAAAATGGGATGGATGGTTTTTGTTCGTTCGATCGATGGTTAGTTAGTTGTTATGGTTGGGCGTTGGTTTTTGTCGTCGTTTGTACGTCTGGGGTTAGTTTAGAAGTTACAACCATCCCAAAAAAAAAAATGTAACATACAGTTATAATAGTTTGACTAAAGAATAGGAACAACAGATAAAAGAACAAAAAAAAAAAAGAATCTGTAACACGAGGTGAGATGAAGTCAACCAAACTTGTAATGCAAAGGTTTTTGATTTTAATTTTGTATTTTTTTTTGTAAAAATGATTTCAAAATCCACAAAATGAGACCCACTTACAAACAACGACCAGTGACTAGAAACATTAGATAAGTATCTTCCCAATGGCCATATATGAATGTACGGTATGTTGTTAGTACTTGCCATGGAGTAGGTTAAACTTCTGTTCACTTTTTTACCAATTCACTGATAGTACTACAATACCAAAAACCATTCTTTTGCATGCTGGTTGCAAAGTTTGCCCAACTAAATGGAGGTTTTTTTTTTCTTTTTTGGTTTAGCTTGAGTTGTAAGTTTACGCTTACACAGTGGTTTGGATAGAGTTTGGTAAATAAACTAATTAGTTGAAATTGGAACCGCACAGTGTTAAAGGATTTACAATTTTAACCCATTTCTGTTTACTGTTCGATTTTTCGAACAGTACACGCAAAAAAAACTTGTGTCGGAGTGAGCAAAAATCTGGCATAATTTTACCAAAAATATGCTAAAACTACAACCGACGAAGTAGTTTTCGTAATTTAGCCAAAACACTTATGTAAAAAATTTTGAAGAAATTGCTAATGCTATTTAAGCAAAAACTTGGTAAAATATACCAAAAGAAATATGGTGAAATATACCAAAATTATTTGAAAAGCTGACTAAAAATAATGCTAAAAATTACCACATTTATGCTAAAATAAATTTTCAATAAATTTTTGTAAAAATTTGTATATTTGTTGAATTTAAAATTTTCACAGAATAAATCCATATTAATATAATAAATGTTGTGTAGGATTTAATTTACCACCGACCAACTGACCCTTTTTGTACAATTTTCTCGAGTGACTGCTGCCTACGCTTCTTCTTGAAGTAAAGGATCCGCTATAGCTTCACGAATTTATTTAAAAGCATCCTGTAAAAATAGAAAATTATTACAAAACATAAATTTTTAATTTAAAAAATTGGTTTCTTGGTAAGGAGGAACACTTACTTTGTCATTCCATTTGTAACTCATCAAAACAGGTATGGACTCCCTTGGCTTTGGGTTTTTAGGTTTTAATTTTATAACTAAAGGCAGGATTGGTGTCCACGCTCTTTATTGTAGTGAAGGATTCTCCATAGCTTCAAAAATTTATTTAGCAGTACCCTGTAAAAATATAAAATTATCACCAAACACTAATTTTTAACTAAAAATCTATTAAACCTTATTGGTGTCTTCGGAATGCGGGTATACTCACTTTATCATTCCATTTGTTATTCATCGAAACATACGTCTGGGACTCCATTGGTTTTTCTTATTGAATGGTGTTTTAAGTGATGAAAGCAAAATTAACTTTAGCATTCTTTTATCTTATATTTATTTATCTTTTAGAAAACTAATTATTTATTTTTATTTATGTATTAACTTATTTTTATTTTATATATCAATTTCCTTTTTACGTTTTTATAACACAAAAAATAAACGAACAACGCACGCACACAAAAATACAAAATGAAAATGGCGGTCTGTATTTGTTTTGTTTTTTTGTTGTTTTCTTTCGATAAATTTTTGTGCAGGTAATTTGCGTTATTGAGCAAGCTACTTGGTTATTTTACATAAAAAATGAATTATGTTACTTTAACATCGACAAGCATAATATTAGCAAAAATTTGGTAAAAAATTTTTTTTGGTATGAAAAAAGTTTTACCAAGTAGGATTGCTCAATCTTACACAGATTTTTTTTTGCGTGTAGAGATCACCTTTTTTAGAAAAATATTTATGTATACAAAAGGTGGAATTTCAGGTATATATTTTATGAGTGTTAAGTCTCATCTTTCTAAAATTAAAAAAAAAAAAATACCTTGACCCCCCGCAATTTATATGTGCATCAGCACAGAAATCGTTTCAAGCAAAACCTTTTAATTTTTTTTTTTTTGATTAATTTTAATTTTTTTTTAGATTTTATTTATAATCATACTAGCACGCCCGCCGGAACTTCGGCTATGTTAAATACTGGATAATAAATTTTAGATCTTGAGTGAATAAATAATTTAATTGAAAAAGGGAAATGGAATAAAAAAACAAACATTCCTTATTGTATCCTGCTCTATTCCATTTTGTTCCTCGTTCCACACCATTTCATTTCCAACTCCATCTTCTTCTAAGGTTATTATAATAAGAACAAAAAAAAAATACCAAAAGTTACCTTTATTACCCTCATTAGAAACGAAATTTCCAAAAAGTACCTCTATCAAAATGTTTTTTCTTCACCGAAGGATCCTACACACAGAAAAATGTTTAGTTGGAATTCCATTATGAAAACGGAATTTTGATAAATCTTATAAATTTTTAGTTGTTATTGTTAATTTTTCATCACCATACCAAATAAATAACAGCAGTAATAATTAATAATCAATAGTGACCGAATGGATGTATCAACAACTATTAATTCGGTAAATATACCCAAACTAAAAACTAAAAAAAAATTTGAAAAAAATTTAGTAAGTACAACCGATTCTTTTAGTTTTATTTTCCCTCTCGACCAATAATCATTTGTTTAAAATAATAAATTCCAAAAACATTAGGTAATAGTATCCACAACTGAAAATGTTGGTTAACTTAACCAAATTTTCCATAATTTTTCATTTTTGAAAAGTTTTACTAAATTTTAAATTTGTATTGGTATTCTTAACTAATAATTGATATTTAGGATTTAATTTCGATTACAAAACTAAAACGTCAAAAAAATTAAAATAGAAATTAGTTAAAAGAAAAATGATATTGTGTTCAGACGTGTTTTAAATTTTAAAATAAAACTAATTTAAAATTCTGTGAAAAAAATTAAAAATTTTGACGGTAAGTTGATACTACGGCCGAAATACAAACAATTTAAATCAATAAATCTTATTTTAGATATTTGCGCACACAACTTTAATTTTGAGCCAACTATAAAAACCTATGGAACAGTTTCCAAGAAATCCATAGAGTCCAAAATATCCTGTGAGTGGTAACAAATTTAAGGTTTATAAATGCCAGAATATTGAAATTAACAAAGGTTTACCCAAAACTATTATCAGAATCTGAGACTTTTTCTGTAGGAAATATTTCTTAAAACCTAAGACTTTTTTCCGAATCTGAGACTTTTTCTATAGGAAAATTTTCGGACTTTGAGACTATTCCTCATTATCTTAAACCTTTTCAATAGGAAAAATTCTCAGATACTTCTACATTTTTTCTTTAGAAGATATTCTGTTTTATTTTCTAAGATATTCTTTTACAGATTCTGAGACATTTTTTCTGTAGAAAAATCCTCGGATTCTGAGATATGTTTCTATAAAAAAAAAATCTAGAAGTCTGAGATATTTTTTTAGATTTTTTCATTGACATCTTTTCTTAAGAGATATATTTTGACTTCGAGTTATTTTTGCTCTAGAAAGTCTCACAGATTCTAAGCCAATTTTTTTTTTTAGAAAAATTCTTAGATTTTAAATTTTTTCTATCAGAATTATCAGTTGTAATTTATTTTTTCTATTGCATGTATTTATTTCACTTTTTAAATTATAACAATTTTGATATCAAATAAATTAGTAAAATTGCTTGAAAAAATATTAAAAATTTTATTTCAAAAGAAACAGTCTAAAAAAAATATTGATTGGTACAACTGTATAACGCTTTTTAAAATTCGATCACTCTAACCAATGTCAATTTTAACATAAAAATATTCGGTTCTTATAATAGATATTTACCGGTAGAGACAACTGAATTGGCAGTAGAGGCAACTGAATATTGTGGTAGTTGGTGCAACCGCAAAAATTCAGTTGGCAAACAATTCAGTTGCAACAACTGAATCTGTTTTCTGTGTGTATAATCCATATTTCATTTATCTAGGATCATTGTTTCAGCAAATATTAAAAGTACAAAATGTATACTTTTTATCCCCGTTAAGAAACGGTATTTCCAAAAAGTACTTTTCCAATCTTTGTTTTTTCACCAAAGGATTTTACATTCCAAATTTCAAGTTTCTGTGAATTATATCAGGAAATAAATAAGTACAATTTTTTACCCCTTTTAACCCGTTTATTTTCCGTGTGGCGCACAGTGTTGTGACCTTGGCCATAAATGGTCAAACTAAATGTCTTAAAACATAAGGTTATATGGATTTTATTTTAAGAAAACATCATAAATATAACAAATCCAAAACAGTTTATAGATATCTTTAATAGTTTTAAAGTTACATGTCTCTAAAGTTGAACTTTTTGAAATATATCATTTTTTGATTTTAAAATCTTTGAAATCCACATGTACTTGTAACGGTTAAATAATTATATTGCATTTAAAATTCGACCTTATTGGTAATGAAGTTTTAAGTTAGACATGTTGCTTGTATGATAATGCTGTTTTGGTCGACATAACGTCGGCTTATTATTGTTTTGCTCCATACGCCAACAACTCGGTTTCGAGAAAAACGATAAAATAGGTTTACCACAAATTTTCTCGAAAAGTAATCGATGGATTTTGTTTTAATGTTAACCATTTGTTGCTACATACATATACTGCAAACAAAGCTTTAAGTTTTCAGACTTTTACATTCAATAGATCAAAAGATTTTAAATTTTTAAGAAAATAAGATTTTATGGTATTATGCTCCATATCAAATTTTGCTTACACATTTGGGACTTTTGTGTGACACGGAGCTAATGAGTTCTCAGTGCCAAACAAAATAACAATAAAACAAAAAAAGTTAGATCGATAAAACTGGGTATTTAGAACACTTATATAGTCAGGTTGCATAGTATTAAAAATGGGGATGAACGGTCAATGGACACGCCTACCTCCCACACAACCTAAATGACAAATGTGACTTTACTTGAAATGTTTAGAAGTTATGGTATTAAAACTTGGTATGTAGAATAGTACCAACATAATTAATCTTCATTCCAAAAATATGCAAGATCCGTTAATTTTTAAATAATCTAGAGCCTTTTCTATAACTAAAATTTTCAAAAAACGTCAAAATGGTATGTTTTTTCTTAGGAAATGCTGGATATCTCAAATTTGAAAAGAGGTTTTAAAAAACAGACTTTGGAATAAGAAAGAGGATATTTATATTATATATATTCAATTCCTAACTCATTTTTTTCAAAAATGGCGTATGGAGCAAAACAATAATAAGGCGACGATAAGTTAATCATATGGCAAGTGACGCTGTTATAAAGTGAGTTCCAAAGAAAATACTAATTTATTTTGCAAATTTCATATTTGATAGTCAGCCATTTTTGTGGCCCTCATTGGCGCGCTTAGTTCTTTGCAGAAAATATTGGTATAAGTATGTAGATTACATATAACAAAAGAACTCGTCCACGTTTTTCCACTTTTTTATACCCTCCACTCTAGTGATAGAGGGTATATATAAGTTTGTCATTCCGTTTGTAACACCTCGAAATATTGGTCTAGGACCCCATAAAGTATATATATTCATGATCCTCGATCGATTTTAAGACGATCTAGCGATGTCCGTCCGTCCGTCCGTCTGTCCGTCTGTCTGTCTGTCTGTCTGTCTGTCTGTCTGTCTGTCTGTCTGTCTGTCTGTCTGTCTGTCTGTCTGTCTGTCTGTCTGTCTGTCTGTCTGTCTGTCTGTCTGTCTGTCTGTCTGTCTGTCTGTCTGTCTGTCTGTCTGTCTGTCTGTCTGTCTGTCTGTCTGTCTGTCTGTCTGTCTGTCTGTCTGTCTGTCTGTCTGTCTGTCTGTCTGTCTGTCTGTCTGTCTGTCTGTCTGTCTGTCTGTCTGTCTGTCTGTCTGTCTGTCTGTCTGTCTGTCTGTCTGTCTGTCTGTATGTCTGTCTGTCTGTCTGTCTGTCTGTCTGTCTGTCTGTCTGTCTGTCTGTCTGTCTGTCTGTCTGTCTGTCTGTCTGTCTGTCTGTCTGTCTGTCTGTCTGTCTGTCTGTCTGTCTGTCTGTCTGTCTGTCTGTCTGTCTGTCTGTCTGTTTGTCTGTCTGTCTGTCTGTCTGTCTGTCTGTCTGTCTGTCTGTCTGTCTGTCTGTCTGTCTGTCTGTCTGTCTGTCTGTCTGTCTGTTGAAAACACGCTAACTTTTGAAAGCCTTTACGGAGGCTCCTGAAGTTTGGCATATATGTTGGGCATTTACCTGGTCAGGTTGGTATTGCAATCCAGCGAAATCGGTCGAGTGGTTCAAAAGTTATAAGCAAATGAGTGAATTTCGGCAAGGGTTTTTTTTGGAATTTACGAGATAAAACACACGGTAACTTTCGAACAGCAATTCTGAGGATGCTGAAGTGTGGCATATATATTTGTCGTTCTTCAGGTCCGGTTTATTTTAAATTTCAGCCAAATCGGTCCAGTGGTTCAAAAGTTATTAGCAAAACCGTAAATTTCAGATTCGCCTCACCTTAAATTCACGTGTTGAAAACCCGTTAAACATGTTTTAAAAACATTGGTAAGTCACAAAAATATTTTACATCGCATTTTTGTCACTCAAAAATATTTTTACACTAAAAGAAAAAAAAAATACACTCGAAAAAAATTTTACACTCAAAAAAAAATTTAGTAAATTATTTTTTTTTTTCAAAAATTAGTTAAAATAAAAAGTTTTTTTACACAAAATAAAATATTTCTAATCAAAAATGTTATTTTTTCACTCTAGAAAATTTACTATAACTTAAAAAGGGCATTGTGGAGGGTATTCATAGATTCGGCCAAGTCGAATTTAATTTTTCTACTTGTTTTTTAATCAATTTTTTTTTGTGGGAACCCGAATATAAATTTGGAAATTTTTTTAACGAAAACACCAAGATGCAGCAGTTGTCCTTGATAATTTGAAATGTTTTGCGAAAAATAGTTATGGAACTCATATAATAAATCGGAATGCAAAATGATTTGGTCGGTTAAATTTAAATTTTCATTTAAATTGGTCCAAGAACCATTATTTGTCATCCAAGCCTGACACAAATTAGATGCTTGGCTAGACACCAGTTGCACATTGACAGATGCAGACTTTTATTTAGAAAGATTTTGTAGAGGAAGTACGTTGTACTATATTTTTACTTGCTTATTTTATAACGGTCTTTTTGAGATAGGCATATCCCTGCTTAAACTTAAAAGCAATATTCAAAGTATTGTAAATACTACGTGCAAAAATGTTGTGAATTATTGATAGTTTTAAGATCAAAGGATTTCCTGAATTTTCTCAAGTCTTTAAAAAGAATATTTATGCGCTAAGAATATCCTAAGGATAGGTTAAGGATAATCCTTGCTTCAATTATACTAAAATAAGGTATTTTCAACATTATCAGAACAGAATTTCATAAAGTACGAATGATTTTTTAAACATTTTTTTAAATTTGTTAAGGACATTTTTAATTTATGTATTACATCCTTGCTTCAATTTTTTCATTTGATTAAGATTTAAGGTATATTCTAAGTGTTGCGGATGCAAAAATTCATGAAGGATTTTGAATTTTGACCTTTTTCTTGACTTTTTTAAAAAAGGACATTTTCGAGGAGGGCGTATCCTTGTTCCGATTTGCACAAATTTTGGTAAATACATTGAGCACATTATAAAAGTTGGATTTTCAAAATTTCATGAAATAACTTTAATTTTTACCTTTTTTCTGAACGTTATTTTAAAAAGGACATTTTTGAGCTAGGAGTATTCTTGCTCCGAATTGGACAAAATTTTGTAGAATAATTAATGGCATTATACGTAATAACTACAATAAATAACATGAAGATTTAAGCGTTAGTTTTCGTTTTAAGCCGTATTTTAAATTCAGGATATACGGGAAGGATACGAATCCTTGGGCGGATATTGACCAAATTCAAACATTTTCTTGATCTTATCGGTCTTAACAAGTGTTCCAAATTTTAATGCTCTAACTTAACTCCTTCTATTTTTGGCCACTCTTTACATGAAGACGCAACACTGTGAGGCGTACCTTTTCAAATTTCAAGTTTCTGTGATTATTATTTCTGGAAATAAAAAAAGTATACTTTTGGTACTTTAAACAAAAGGTACTTTTTATAGAAGGTACTTTTTATAAAAAGTATTTTGTATAAAAGGTACATTTATAAAAGGTATTTTTTAAAAAAGGTACTTTTTATAAAAGGAATTTTTAACAAAAGGTACTTTTTCTAAATGGTACTTTTTCTAAATGGTACTTTTTATTAAAGGTACTTTTTATAAAAGATATTTTTAAACTTTTTATAAAAGATACTTTTTATAAACGGTACTTTTTATAAAAGGTACTTTTTGTAAAAGGTACTATTTATAAAAGGTACTTTTAATAAAATGTACTTTCTAAAAAAGGTACTTTTTAAGAAAGTTACTTTTTATAAAAGGTACTTTTTATAAAAGGTAATTTTTATAAATGGTACTTTTTATAAAAGGTACTTTTTATAAAAGTTACTTTTTTTATACAAGGTACTTTTTATAAAAGGTACCATTATTTCACTAAATAAAAAAGTACCAAAAGTAAACTTTTTTACCCATTTTATCCCCGTAGAATCAATATTGGCAATAACCCAGTCTTGGTGAATCTTTTTTCCGGGAGCTGACCTACATTCCAAATTTCAAGTATCTAAGACTATTATTTAAGGAAATATAAAAGGTACCAAAGGTACAGTTTTTTACCCTTTTTGGCAAAAATCCAGCCTTATTGGATCTATATTCAGGGAGGTGAACATACAGTCCAAATTTAAAGTCTCTATGACCATTATAAAAGAAGATATAAAAAGTACCAAAAGTACAGTTTTTTACCCTTTTTACCCCCTTATAATCAACATTGACAAAAATCGAGCCTTATTGGATCTATATTCCGGAAGGTGAACATACAGTCCAAATTTCAAGTCTCTATGAACATTATATCAGCAGATATAAAATGTACCAAAAGTACAGTTTTTTTAATTTAATTAATTTAATCCGATTGACCTCAAATTCGTACCACATAAGTTTTAGACCTATGATATATGGCCAAATAATTTTGGGGCGCCGCACAGTGCCACATTTGGCCAATCTAGGACGACAAAAATCCAATTTTATTTATATTGACTGGAAATTCGCTATAAATGTTCGTTTTGACTTCAAAAACAACATTATTAAAAATATGGGAGGCCAGTTAACGGCCACGCCCACTTTTAAAAAATTTTTAATTTTGGTTGTAATTTCTTTAAACTTGGTATATATACTCTCAAGGACTGTAGAAATAATATCACAAAAAATGGGGCGGTCAGACAATTGCCACGCCCACTTTTTAAAAATATGTTTGAAAAATATGTAAAAACAAGGTTTACAGACGGTCGCAAAAGTTGGCCGTTGAAATAAGTACTATGGATATTGGTAAATATGTCTGAAAAAGTCCGGCAACCAATATAGACCAAACACAAAAGTTTTATTCCATAAAAAAAAAATAAATATATAATTTTCTTTTCAAAAATTTTTATTATGTTAAAAATTAAATAAAAAATAGAAAAAATTTTTAAAAAAAAGAAGAACAGATATGACTCAAAGCCTTTAAATATCCTTTAAAATTACCAAAAGTGTATAAATATCTTTTTTTGTTAAAAAGTTACAACAGTTTAAAATCGACTTAATTAATGCGAAATAATGAACACTACTTTCAGGATTTTACAAGATTCAACTTTATGCACCCACATCTTAATAACGAATAGAATTATAGTTCTTATATGAGTATTTCCATGTTATATGAGTATTATAATGTTATATAATACATACAAACAAAACATAAAAATCGGGGAGCTTTTATTTTTTGATTTTTGTCGTGCTAGATTGGCCAAATGTGGCACTGTGCGCCGGGCCAACAGGACCCCGACGGGAAAAGTTTGTAACTTTTTTTTTAAAACCTTCTATTTGACAACAATTCCTTGTAATTTTACAAGCTTTTTACCAATAATTTTGTAATTTTACAAATTTTACAAATTTTTTGACGCAATAAAACTTACAAGGAGGTTTTGTGTTGTTACTAGATTTTTTGCTACCTCCTTTTTTACGAAAATTCCTAGTAAAAATTACCAGCTTTTTCGTAATTTAACAAGATTTTTACCAATAAAATTGTAAGTTTACAACTTTTTTTGGCGTAATAAAACTTAAAAGGAAATTTTGTGAATTTACTAGATTTTTATTGTAAAAAAATTTGTAAAATTACAAAAAAAAATTGTAAAATTAATAAAAATGTGATTTTCGATTGAAAATTTTTTTGTTGAAAAACAAGGAATACTGTCAAGTATTGGTAAAATGGTATTACGAGACTTTTTCTAGTAATTTGAAAAGGTTTTTTTTGTGTGAATTTTTTTGTGTAAAAATTTTGGGGTAAAAGGCATGACATCGCCTTTTAAAAGTAATGAACTCTGAAAAAACTACTTCCCAAACCACTGTAAGTTATTAAAACATAGTTTTCTGTGTGAACGATCTTTTTTCGAATGCTGTCGTTTTTTTTTCCAATGTCTTCTTCCTTATTTTGAAAGCATTAATAGAAAGAAAAAAAAAACTTTTGGTTTAGTTTTACATTTTTAAGCATTACTGGTAACTACATAGTACTGGAGCAATAAGTAAATGATGATGATGATGGTGGTGTTTTGTCTGTTGGTTGGTGGGTTTAGTTAGCGGCTACATTGCTACTTACATATCGTGTACATAAAAGTGTTGCTACTACTTGGATTTTGTGACTTTTGTTACTTGTGAAAAATATTTCGCCAAAAAAAAAATATAAAAATCTGTTACAAAATTGTAATTCCAATTTTTTGAACTTATCTAAATTGGATTTTTTTTTATATTTAATTAATCGTTTATTTTGCCATCGTATAAAAATAAAGACTTTATCACGAAATGACAATTGTTTAGGTTTTTTTGTGCACCTCCATCTGGTTCTTGTTAAAGTTCTCGATATGATGCCAATTTTATATTTGTGTTGGTTTGTCCTTATTTTTTTATTTGTTTTTCTTTGCATTTTTAGGTATGGGAATTTTGTTTTCCTTGCTATATATCGATGGCATAAGGCAAAGGTATGTTTCAGGTATTAGAGATGTTATGATGATGATTGCTGCTGTTAAATATAAAGGTGTAGTGTAGGTTGCTTAGTTAATATGTATGAGTTTTTATAAATATTTTTTTTACTTTTCGTATCGTTACAAATTAAATTTACATCATAAATTGAATTTTTGTAAACGTTATTTTTTTTTTTTGTAATCGAAGATGTAGATAAAAATACCAATTCATGAAATGTTAGGTAAACACCATATTTCAATTTGGAATAAATTTGCACAAATATTTATTAGCAAAAATTAAATTTATGCAGAAATTTTGTGATTAAAAAAAATATATTTTATCAAGTATTGTAAATGGAAATTATTTTTAGGTTATTGGATTATTAAAGTTAAACCCAGAGATGTTATAAGGTAATATAGAGATTAGAAAATTTATACGTTTTTAAAAGCAGTTATAGCTGAAAGTAATATTTGAAATGTTTACTAAGGCCATCGATTAAATCTTTGGCCTACACGGATGACTTGATTTTAAAGACCCCATGTGAAATTTTATGCATGAAATAGAACACTTTTAGGTATTAAAAAAAAAAGGACAACAATGACCACTTAAAACAGAATAGATTACTATGGTCTAAGAAATTTTTCAGAAAAGTTTTAAAAAATGTTTCTAACAAGGGAAGTCTTCCTGGTGTCACCCTCCGATCTTCATGAAATTTGGAAAATTAATTCGACACATATTTTTTTAGCGGCCCAAACTCATTTTTAGGAGGGTCGATTTGTATGGGAGGAAATTGACCTTTTTCAGTTTTTTACGATTTACGTCTATTTAAACAAAATTAAAATAGGCATGAGTGGAATCAGATTAAAGGTATTAAAAATACCTATTTCGTGGTGCTAACAACGGGAAAGAAGATAATATTTTTCGACTTATTAACAAAATGTCCTAAAATTTTGGTATTTTACTCAATATGACGGAAAGTTGTGCATGTTTGGACACGTTCTTAGCACGCGTAGATAGGTTTTTGTTTGCATAATATAGGAGAAAAACGAAAAAAACTGAAAAATGACATTGTCTTCCCCCCTCCTTTTTACCCCCTAAATATGAATTTGGGCCGCTAAAAAAAATACGTGTTTTTTTTTGCTCTACAAAATAAAACCAATTCCATAACGATCCGCGGGTGACACTAGGGAGACTTCCCTTGTAAGTTAATTTTTTCTACACTCAAAAAAAAACCTTGTAAAATTACAAGAAAAATTTGTAACTTCTTTTTTGTTTGCTACCTCCTATTTGACAAAAATTCCTAGTAATTTTACAAGCTTTTTACTAATAATTTTGTTATTTTACAAGGTTTTTACCAATAAAATTTTAAATTTAAAAATTATTTGACAAAATAAACTTTACAAGGAGGTTTCGTAATTTTAATAAATTTTTTGCTACCTCCTATTTTAATTTTACAAGCTTTTTACCAATAAAATTGTAAATTGACAGTTTTTTTGGCACATTTGAAATTACGAGGAATTCTCGTAAATTTAGTAGATTTTTTTTGTAAAATTATCTTGGAAATTTTTAAAATTAAAAAAAAAAATGTTAAATTACAAAAAAAAATTAAATTTTGATTTGTTAAAAAACAAGAAAAACTGTCAAATATTAGTAAAATGGGATTACGAAACTTTTCCTATTAATTTCACAAAGTTTTTTTTTTGTGTGTAATTTCATATATTAGAAATTTAAGAAATGATCTAATACAGGGTGGTCCAATAACTGGTATCTTTTTAAAACATACAATGAAATGAACAATACTCAATAGTTTTGAAACCTTATGGCTTTATTTGAAAGAGCAAATATTCCCATTATTTATTGCAAACGACTTCATTCATGCCGTTGCCTGGGTTAGCTCCGCAGTAGCTCATTCTCGGCACCCATTTTTCTAATGTTTCTGGTTCTATCTCACGAATGGCTTGAACGATATTCGTCGAATGGGCCTAGAACATTTCTGGATTTCCCATGTTGCATGAATCTTTAACGAGAACCCTCAAAAAAATTTTTAAAGTTTTTAATCGGCAGCTCTGAAGTGATCAATTGTCACCGCGAATATGGCGAAAAACACGATTTCCGAACTAAGTGCGCAAAATATCGATTGTTTGATGGACTGTGGGACATATTGCGACATCCTTCTGAAAATAAATGTCATCCAAGTTGGTATATTCTATAACGGCCAACAAAAAGTCAGTAATCATGGCTATGTAGCGCTCATCTTTGACGAAAATGGGAGTTTCAGCTGTATTTTTGAAAATATTGTGTAATGATGCTGATACTCAAATCTATTGCTTTCTATAGATGAATTGGATTCTTTACAATACCTTGCGAGTTTTACGATCCCAAGATGTACCAATTTGTTTGTTAACATAACCTCATTTGAGTGCCTTATTTCGGTTAAAAACTTTTTTTCGAATCACGTGCAGTTTGGCAGCGCAGTACTGCGCTACAACGCGATACAGCGGAGCAAGCCGAAGACGCATCAATGAAGTCGTTTGCCATAAAAAACGGGAATGTTTGCTCTTTCAAATAAAGCCATAAGGTTTCAAAACTATTGAGTATTGTTCATTTCATTGCATGTTTTAAAAAGATACCAGTTATTGGACCACCCCTTAGTTTTTAAACAGTAGCCGACTAACTTTTCCTAAGCCCCAAACAAAAAATTAAATTTTTTAAAATACACTAGAAGAAATCCGCAATTTTTGAACTTCAATACTTTTGACCACCAATTTTTTGTAAACAAAGAAAAATTTAAATTATTTTAATATCTTATTACCGTCCATTATATGTACTTATATTGATAAACAATAAAATATTTTCTTTGTTTAAAAAAATTTGTGGTCAAACAAATTGAAGGTAAAAATGCGGATTTCTTCTACTGTATCACTGTGTGTAATTTTTTAAGTCATGGCAAAATAACCATATACGGACACCACTACGTGATAAAATACTAAAAAAAAAGACCTGTGTCTCCCAATTTTTCCCAAAGTCATGCACTTTTTTTTATTGGCTGCCAAAGATTTTGGGCCTCGGTATCATTTTCGCAAAAAAGTGATAATTTTCTCGGGCTCATATCTTGCAAACCGATTTACTCTCTGAGGCAAAGTTGTAGCTCTTGTCATAAAGAACAAAAATTGCGAACATATAAAATCAAAAAACTTCACCTTCCAGATCAAAATCGCAAAAAACTTAAAAAAATTCGTTTTTTTTTACCTTTTTTCCCGTGTTCAGGTCCATAGGTAGCAAACCGTTCAAAATTCAAGGAAACAATCAACTAAAAAAATTTACCTAAGATCTTAATAAACAAATTTCTAGAACATATAAACTTACTGGAGATGATTCTTAACACTGTTTAGGTAGCGCTCAAAAGTGAAAAATTTGCCTTCCAGATCAAAATCGCAAAAAACTTAAAAAAATTAGATTTTTTTTTACCTTTTTTCTCCTGTTCAGGTCCAGAGGTAGCAAACCATTCAAAATTTAAGGAAACAAGCAACTACAAAAATTTACCTAAGATCTCAATAAACAAATTTCTACAACATATAAACTTCCTGGGAATAATTCATAACACCGTTTAGGTAGCGCTTAGGTAGCCGCAAAAGTAAAAAAAGTGAGGCGGTGAAAGTTATATAAAGTGCTACAACATAATTCGTACACAACAGTGGCAACTGACAGTTTCAGTATGCAGTGTATAAAAATTTATTTATTTTGCTACGTTTGCGGTCATCAAACCAGAAAAAAAACATCTACAAGATTTCAAAAGGAAAATAATCTTTTAACTAGTGAATTCAAAAGAGCATATACATTGTTTTTCGACGAAGTGGACTTGGCCGGTGAAAATTACACACCTAATACAGTGTGTCGCCAATGTTATAACAATCTCATGGTTGAGTGGAGGCAGAGGTACTATGAAGTATTGTAAGCCGGTAAACTGGATTAATCGCCCAGGTGATCATGATGCAACCAGTTGCTATGCATGCGTAAATTACACATGTCGTCTAAATCGACATGCTGAGAAGAACAAAATTTATAAAGCAACTGCAACAGCCACACTACCAGTGCTTGCACCTGAAAATTTTGTATCACCAAGGCCGCCAACTCCAGATCGTACTACGGAATTTACAGCAATGAGTAGAGCAAGTGGTGTTACTTAAGCCCACTTCAGACTACAATACTGAGTCGTAAGAAAATACGTATCTTAAATCCCAGTAAAAACTTCTATTACCAAGTAATGAGGTTTTCGCCTTTAAATAGATGGTGGTAGTTAGTTACTATGTTGGTGAAACACTCATTATTTTAACATGGCGATGTCATTGGAGTAATGACCGCATACCCACTCGCTTACGAGAATGCTACTGAAAAACTACATACATTAGTACCACAAATAATAAGCTACTAGTAGCCCAAAAATAACTCGTTACCCACTACTTACAAAAATGCTACCAAATAACAGCATACATTAGTCCCAAAAATAAGTAGCTACCAGTTGCTCAAAAATAACTCGTTTCCCACTCCTTAAAAAAATGCTTCCAAATAACAGCTTTTGATTCTTTTAGTAAATTTTTAACTTGGAGCAACTTCCGCATATATGAAATTGAACAAGTTCATGTTGAACGCGTTTATTTCAAGAGCAACCAAGCGGGCAAATGCGGAAATGAAAAAGATTCAATGTGTCAACGGAACCAATGTTTACGTTGATATCCTTCCCTCCAAATGTTTGATTGTAAAATTCAAATATTACAGGACCGAAAATATATCTTGGAACCTCGTAGAAAGGGACATTTGGCTACTTAGGACATTACCAATAACTAATATACAGAAGCGACTGCTGCTCAGCCAATGGAAACCGCATTAAACACCATCTTAAGTCTATATAAAAGTGAGTTAGGTTTTAAGGGAAATACTGTCTGTGATGGTTTTTTACCTTGTTACCGGCTTTAACATAATTTAAAAAACAAGGCAAAAAAAGTTAAATTAAAATTTGGAGAACACCACAAAGTTTCTAGAAAAAACAATAACAATTTAGAAAAAGCCAATTAAAATCCAGAAAACTTCAATAGAAGTTATGTAAAGACTAATTAAGGCTCATAAATCACGATCAAGTGTCAGCTAGGTCCAGTTTTCTGAATATCAATTTGGTTTTCTAAACTTTTTTTTGTGGTGGTAAATTTACAATTTTTATTGTAAATATACCATTTTTTCTTATATTTTTTACCGTAAAACAAGTCGATTAACCAAATAATTTTTAAATTTACAATTTTTTTTCGTATTTTCTACTTAATTTTTGTAAAATTACACCTTTTTTATGTAAGTATACAAGTTTGTTTTTTAAATTTTCATATTTGTTTTGTAAATTTACAAAAAATTTGGTTTATTCACATATTTATTTTGTAAATTTAAAGGTTTTTTTCCATTGCTGCATCTTAGTTTTCCTTCTTCGGCAGCTGGAGTAGCACTTCAACAACCTGAAATGATTTTTTTTTTCACTTGAACACTTTTAACAAAATTTTTAAAGTATAACACTGCACTTTTTTATTTTTTTTCGACATTTAGTTTTTCTTAAGTAGAACATATGAGAATTGGGAAGGAGGCTACACACGAAATTTCTTATATTTTCAGGAAAAATTAGTAAAAAAATAACATGTTTTTGTAATTTTTAATTATTTCTAGAAGTATTTTTAAAAAAATCGGAAAAAAATTGGATATTGTAGATTGGATGTTTAAGTACCTGGAAAAATAAGAAAAACTTAATTTTTCATAATTGGCAGCTTTTTATTGACATTTTAGGTGCCAAATTTAAAAAGAAATTACCAAAAAAATTGGTAAAAAAATGGTAAAAATACAAAAAAAAATAGAACAATTATATAGTAGAAACACATAAAAATTGTGGTATTTTACTTAACGCAAATTACCAAAAAATGGTGTAAAAATTAATGTTTTTTCTAAAGTTTACAGTTAGTTGAAAAAACGTTGTGTCCGGAACTTAAAAAATTTCCAAAATTTTTTTTCATGAAATTTTTTATTAATAAAAAATGATTTTTAACTAAATTTTTTACTCCAAAACGCAAAACAATTCTGAACTTAGAAAATTTTTGCGTGTCCTATTGTTGAATAATTAAATTTATTTTGTAAAACAACATTAATTCTAGTAATAAAATAAGTTTTGTAAAATTACATTGGAATTTTGTACTTTTTAATACACACATTTCAAACTGAAAACCTTGTAAACGATCTTAAAAAAATGCTTGTAATAAAACATTTTTTTGGTAGAAAGACTAAATAACATCAAGTAAAATTTAGTTGTACAATTACAGTTTTCTTGTATAAAAAAACTAAACACCTTGTAATATTTTTTTAATTTGTAAAATAATTCACTTTTTTGTAAATTTACCTAAAAAGTTTGTAAAATAAATTTTCCCAACATATAATAGTAAAATTACGAACCAAACTGTAGTTTTCGTTTTATTAAATATACAACAATTTTTGTAAAAAGAAATATTGGTAAAATAGAATTACAAGACCTTTTACTTGTAATTTTACTTGTAATTTTTTTTTGAGTGTATACAAAAAGGTTTTACAATTTAAGAAAATGTTTGATATTTTAAAAAAATGTTTTCTAAAAAATTCTCAGCAAAAGAATCAGATTCTGAAAAAATTTTCTATTAGAAAATATATCAGATTTGCGATATTTTAAATTAAAAAAATTTTCTTGATTTAAAAATTATTCAGAGTCGTTAAAGAGAAAGTTTATGAGTCTGGGACATTATCCAAATACAAAAATTATGAGATTCTGTTCCATTTTGCTACAGAAAAGTTTTAAGAATTTATAAAATTCTTGCTTTTGAGAATTTTTTATACACTCTAAAAAATGCTTGTAAAAATACTACAATCAAGTGGGTAAATTTTTATGTAAAATAACACACAACGCCTAAAATTAAGCACAAAGTGTTTGAAACTTTTGTTTGCACACAAAAATTTTAAAATTACACACATTAGATAGTATTTTGTGTTTAAATAAATATATTCTTAAAACAATAAACACAAAACTTTTAAAATTACACATTTTTTGTTTATATTAAACATTTAATGCGTAATGGAAATTAAAATTGTCAAAACCAAAAATAATAAAAAGGAAAATAATTAGAAAATTTATTATTCTCACAATAAAAATAAAATAAAAAACGCGAAGAAACATTAAAAAAGAAAAAACAGTAAATAGAGAAGTGAAATATATAATGCAACGTTTTAAATCAACATTGATATAAAAAAAAGATAGTAGAACCATACCAGAAGCATTAAAACTTACATCAACAAAATTAAAGTTTCACATTTTATAAATTCGCAATGCTAAAGAAATTTGCAATTTTAAATCAGGTAAAGGTAAGTCCAACAAAATAATTCGGATTCAGAGAATTTTTCTTTAGAAAAATATTTCTATGTCAGAATCTGAGAGCATTTCTTTGAAAATCTCAAAGTTTTGTTCTAGAGAAAAAATGCGGAAGATTCTGCGAATTTATCAAGAAAAAAATGTATCGGATTATAAGATTTTTTACCCAGAAAAATATTTCTATAGAAAAAATGTCTCAGGTTCTGAGAATTTTTCTATAGGAAAAATTTAATTTAGACGAACTGTTCAATAGAAAAAAAAAAATCACAGACTCTAAAAATGCTTCTTTAGAAAAAAAGGTTTTACTTAGATTCTGAGTTTTTTTTTTCTAAAAAAATGTCTCAGATCCTCAGAATTTTTCTTTTTCTTTAGAAAAAAAATCTCTGATTGCGAGACGTATCTGGTAATTTTTCTATGTAAGAAATGTCTCAGATTCTGGGAATTTTCTATAGAAAATATGTCTCAAATTCTGAGAATTTTTCTTAAAAAAATGTCTCAAATTCTAAGAATTTACTATAGAAAAAATATCTCAGATTCTGAGAATTTTTCTATAAAAAAGTCTTAGATTCTGAGAATTGATTATTTCCATAGGAAAATTGTCTCAGATTCTGAGAAGTTTTCTATAGAAAAAACTTCAAAGATTCTAAGAATTTTTCTTTAGAAAAATGTCTCAGATTCTGAGAATTTTGCTATCTAAAAAAATAAGAATTTTTCTATAGAAAATATGTCTCAGATTCAGATAATTTTTTTATAAAAAATGTCTAAGATTCAGAGAATTTTTCTAATGAAAAATGTCTCAGATTCTAAGAATTTTTCTATAGAGAAAAGGTCTTCTTGAGAATTTTTTATAAAAAGTGTACATTAGTTTATAGATGAAAATACTTTTAACTCTTTTTTATATATTTCTATATACTTGCAGTTGACAGTACAACAACTGATGAAATCAGAATTCGGATCCCAAAAAATTCCCTGTTTATTGCGATTGGTTGTAAATATTATATTTATAAAAATAATTATAATGTACTTGTTAAAATATTTAAATTTGACACTTTTTATATATTTTCAGACACAGAGGACTCAGAAAAAAATTTTATTTTTTACAAGAAATCAAGGAATTAAAAAAACCGGGCACTAAAGATCACCGACTAAGAAATTTTTATTAAGATTTATTTAATTTTCAAATTCTTTCCCAAAAAAGTAAAAAAAATGTGTTTAAAAATCTACTCATTAGTTAAAAATGTCATTGTTGTTATTATTTTCCTTTTTTAGTTTTTAATACTATGCAATTCATTAAAAAAGTACGTTCAATTTAGATTATTCGTTATGCAATTTATATATATAAATAGTGCAAATAAAAACTATAAAAATAATAATTAAATGGAGTTTTTGGCTTAATTTATTATAGGAATACAAAAAATTCATGTTGTTTAATAAAAAACACATAAAATGTAATAAAACACATTTAATATGTAATTTTGAACATTTAAGATGCATTTTTAGGCACAAATATTTTAAAATTACACACTTTGTGTGTACAGGTAGAGAATTTTTTTATAAAATTAACCTGTAGGTGTACACACAAAATGTTTATTATTGTTGAAATTTAAACACATAGAGTATTTTTACCCACCTTATTGTAGGAGAACAGTTACCTACAATAAAGTGGGTAAATTTCAACAAAAATTTATAAGAGTGTATTCTGAAACATATAGAAAATGCTCAGAAACTTATTCAATTCTCCCACCAAAAAATTCCTATTTTAAGAAAAAATTTTCGATTAGATTTAGTGAGTTTTTTCCCATAGAAAACCTCTAAGGTTATGAAATATGTTTCTCTTTTCTATTTTTCTACCGCAACGTTCTTTCTTCACTAAAATTTTCAGGTTTTATAAAACTCAAACCAGAAAGTACCTATGATAAGAAAAATTAAAGACTTTAATGCCTTTAAAAAATTTTTGAGTCAATTTCCTAGGTTTTGAGACATTTTTCTAAAGAAAGCGTAAAGGTTTTTAAGACACTTTGCCTTAGAAAAAAGTCAAAGATTTTCAATCATTTTCTGAGACATGTTTTCTATTGAAAAGTCTGAGAATCTTAGAAATTTTTCATACAAAAAAATTTTAGACTCTAAAACATTTTTCCTACAGAACATGTCTTAGCATCTTAGACATTTTTCCTATAGAAAAAGTCTAAGAATCTGAGTCTCGGACATTTTCCTACAGAAAAGGAATCTGAGACATTTTTCAAATAGAAAAAATCTCAGAATTTAAGATATTTTCTTAGTTTCTGGGAAAATTTTTCCTAAAATCTTAGATTCTGTTTTTTTTTTTTTCTATAGAAAAAGTATCATATTCTGAAAAGGGAAGTCTCCCTTGTGTCACCCTCCGAACTTTATGAAATTTGGATATGTTGTTAAGAACGAAAATTAATTCGACACGTATTTTGTTTTAAGCGGCCCAAACTCATTTTTAGGGGGGAGGGGGGTCGATTTGTACGGGGGTAAATTGACCTTTTTCAGTTTTTTACGATTTACGCCTATTTAAACAAAATTAATATAGACATATGAGGCATTCCACTACCAAATGTCCCGCTACAGAAAAACAAGTGTGCCGTAAATTTCTGAATAGGTTGTTTGGATAGCCCTATATGAAACTAAGAAAATTGCGTTTTTGGTTTTTTAATTTTCAAAAACTGGGCTTAGAAGGCGTGGTCAAATATTGGAAAAATGGTCAAATTTGTGGCGATTTGCCTTGATTAAATATTTATCACATTAAAACGGAATGCACCACAATCTCAAAAATTTACATTCTTATATAGTTTTGTATGGGCTAACGAATAAAGTTTTTTTCTTTGGAAAATTTTCAGAACCCGTTCTGAAATTTTCCATTTTTTTTAAAAAGTAAATTTATCAAAAATCCGGCCACTTTTTTTCTTTTTTTTTTCTTTTTTTTTTTTAAGTTTAGATGTTTGTCCATCCTCACAAAGAAATTAAGAAACACGTTCTTCCTTTTTTTCGAGAAAATCGCATTTGAATTTTAAATTTCATAACAATTTAGTAATTTGCTTGTATTTTTTTTGTTTCAACAGACCTTATGAGAAATATTTATGCAATTGATAATACTCATTCGCAACGTTAAAACAAGAAAATACAAGCGGGGCCCCTGTAGGCTAGTTGGTAGCGTGCTAGCCTATGAAACAGGGGGTCGTGGGTTCGATTCCCACCAAAACCCTTGGTCGATTTCGCTACAACGAGACGACGGTCATTGTTACCAGTTCTCGGTTACCCATGTAAAAATGGATTAGATCTTATTTAATCTGTTTATATCTATTCATATATGATCATGTCTGATTAGATATAATTATATCTAAAATGACCAAAATCGAGATCTAATTATATCTCGGATTTGGCAATGTTGACCAAATCCGAGATATAATTAGATCTCGATTTTGGACATTTCAGATATAATTATATGCAATCAGATACGATCATATATGAACATATAGATCATAGATCAGGTAAGATCTAATACATTTTTACACGGGTAGGTAAAAATTATTTAAAATGAGTTGTAAATAAAAATTGATCATTTTCTTTTACTGATCATTGGATCAAAAAAAGAAAATACAAGCAAATTACAAAATTGTTATGAAATTTAAAATTTAAATGCGATTTTCTCGAAAAAAGGAAGAACGTGTTTCTGAATTTCTTTGTGTGGATGGACAAACATCTAAAAAAAATTAAAAAAAAGTGGCCGGATTTTTAATAAATTGACTTTTTTAAAAAATGGAAAATTTCAGAAAGGGATTTGAAAATTTTCCAAAAAAAAAAATTTAATCGATAGCCCATACAAAACTATATAAGAGTGTAAATTTTTGAGATTGTGGTGCATTCAGTTTTAATATGATAAATATTTAATCAAGGCAACTCGCCACAAATTTTTCCAATATTTGACCACGCCTCCTAAGCCCAGTTTTTAAAAAATTAAAAAACCAAAAACGCAATTTTCTAAGTTTCATAAAGGACTATCCTTACAACCTCTTCAGAAGTTTACGGTACACATGTTTTTTTTCTCTGGACATTTGGTGTGGAATGCCTCATATGTGGTATCAGATTAAAGGTATTAAAAATGCCTATCTCGTGCTGCTAACAACGGGCCAAAGAAGTTAATATTTTTCGACTTATTGACAAAAATGTCGTAAAATTTTGGTATTGTACTCAATACACTCAAAAAAAAAAAACTGTAATGTTAGCAAAAAAATGCTTGTAAACCTACAAGAAAATTTGCTGATTTTGAACCAACAATTTGTTTTAGTAAATTTAGCAAAAATGTTTTGCCAAAAATTAGTTAACTGAAATTTTTTTATTTCAACTTAGTTCATACACATTTGAGGACCCCATTGGGTTCGGACCGGATAGGTTCAGACCCCGATGGGCCTTAAAAATCGTCATAGTTTTTGATCCAAAAATTTGTGTCCGTTGCGCTCTACCTTGCTTAGTTTTTAAGATACGTGATTTTAGGGGACCACCGGGTTTTTGAGAATTACAAAACTCGGTAACTTCAAAACTATTACTCGGAGAGCTTTTGATTATTTTGCGGTCTTGTTCTATGTATTGAGAGCTTCAAAAATGCTTTTGGCCTTTTTGTTGTGTCGGCAATATTTTTTTGGATTAAAAGTTGGGATCCACACATGTGAAGAGGACCGGCGTTACCCGAGAACCAAAAATGGCCTCCATTTTGCTCTATCTGGCTTAGTTAAGCAAAAAAAAAAAATAGTTCAAATTTTGTTTAAAATTGCTAATGCGCTAAATGAAGTGTACAAGATATTTTTGCTAAACTAAAAATTTGCTAAAAGTTAGCTAACCAGCATTAGCAAAAAAAAAATAGTAAATCTACTAATGTATTATTTTGAGTGTATGACGAAAAGTTGTGCATGCTTGGACACGTTCTTAACACACCTAGATAGGTTTTCCAAAGACCTTTCATTTGGTATGTAACATGACTAGGTTTCTTTGCATAATATAGGAGATAAACGAACAAAAACTGAAAAATTACCTTTTCTTCCTTCCCCCTCCTTTTCACCCCCTAAATATGAATTTTGGCCGCTAAAAAAAAATTCGAGTGCCTATATTTTTTGCTCTACAAAATAAAACCAATTGCACAAAGATCGGCGGGTGTCACCAGGGCGACCTTCCTTGTTAGGCGGAAATCTTCATATGACTTTCTTTCTTAAGAGGGCAGTGTAGATGCACTTGCAAAATTTTTTCACAAATTTTCTCACAAGCAGCTGTTGAATTTGTTTACATCCTGTTAATTTTCTTTCTTTTATTTTACCTTTTCTTTATACTTATTCCTCTTATTTTTTTAAATCGCAATTCTATTCTCCTCTCCCTCCCAGCCCAACCATATTGGCTTACTCCCAATGGTAGAATTCATTTATTTAATAACCAAACCATACATAATTTTGCAGTCTATTGCTACTCCCATTACTGCTTATCAAATAAAACAATCAGATTCCAAAAATCTTTTTAAATAATATGCAAAAAGTCCATTATCTCTTCCAGCATATCACTACATCCTTTACACTAATATTATTCCAACAAACCATAAATTTAAACAAATAAGTCTAATTAGGAACTAAATGGATATTGAAATCAGTAAAACAGATCATGACAAAAGAGTTAAAAAAAAAAAAATAAACAATAATGAGAACAAAAATAAAAGAAAAATCAATTGCATTACAAAAATTGAAATTGTTTTAACATTTAAACAAAAAAAAAAAAACATTTCTTTAGTTTATTTAAATTTCAAAAAAACAACTTGCAACATTAGCAGGTAAATACAAATCACAAAAGAGTGGATCACAGCTGATAAGGATCACGACATTGTTACTGTTGTGTTGCAAATCGATTGATATCAGTTGGTTTAAATGGTTGAGGTTTTTGGTTGAAGATGTTGCAAGTTGCAATTTTTTTTTTTAGTACGAGGCATGCAGTTTTTAAATTTATTTTTTTTAAGACAAACTTTAAACAAAAGAACATTACGATTATTTTTTGAATGACGATGATAATAGAAATAAAAGAAGAACAATACATTTATTTTCTATACAATTTAACCCTGCTGTTAGGTTAGAAAAAACTTACGGATGTTAGGTTAGTGGACCATTTGGTCCATACTTAATATTCAAACAAAATAACAATTTAATATTATATTTGCATATATTTTGGATCATTTCTACCTAAATACGATTATTTTAAGCTTAACTCAACGTTAGAGATGGGTGCGTGAGTGAATTTTGGGTCACGCTCACGCAGGAAATATTATAATCGCTCATGAATCACTCACTCGATTTTTTTATTTACTCATGCTCACTTACTACTCACGTCAGTAAAACTAAAATAAGTTACGATCATGCGTTACTCACGTGATTCATAATTACGCTCATCCCAATTCACGCAATATTCACTTACAAATACACAATTTTAAGGAAATTAAAAAAAAAAATTTCATATATTAGTAGACCGTTAATTTGAATTTTAACTGATTGCTAAACGAAAAATAAAAATAAAACTATAAATAAAACTGAAAACAATACAAAAAAATTATATTGAATCACGCAAGAAAAATGGCACTCACGCAAAAATTAGGCTCGATTTATAATCACTCACACATAAAAGATTTGGAAGCACGCTTACTCAAGCATGATTCTCGTAATTAACTAGACTTTTGCTCGAGCGTAAGTCACGCGTGATTCACGAGAACCACGCAAATCACGTGACCAGTACCCACCTCTACTCAACACAGCTAATGTAAACATTTGTTGAAGGATTCCCTTTTTTCATATTCTTTACTTTAGAGATTGTTTTGTATTACAATTCAACAAAAGATACATATGTTAGTTTTGTTTTTCCTATAATTTCTAATGATTCATCTCATTTAGGTGGCGTGGATATTGCTGATCAAATGGTTGGTTCCTACAGCACGAAACGCGCAAGAAATCGATGGCCTAACGTTGTATTTGCAAACATACTTGATATCCCAGCAAAACCTTAAACATGGTAACGGTTATGTAATGCATTACCATGTAATGCATAGCCCAATAAAAATTAAAAAATGTGCACTAATTTTCGCCTACCGCTTACCATAGGCATTCACTATATTTATTTTTCATGCATTATGTAAAACTCATGCATTACTTTGAGTGACATCCCAAACAAAAAGAATCAATCAAGTATAGGGTATTATTGTAAGGTTGCCTTATTCTATACTGGATTAATGATTTTTGTTTGGGATAAGACTCAAAGTAGCGCATGAGTTTAACATAATGCGTGAAAAATACAAAAAAGTTATGCCTATGGTAAGCGATAGAGAAAAAGTGCATATTTTTGTTTTTTTTTTTTGCTATGCATTACATGGTAATGCATTACATGGCCGTCACCATTTTAAAAGTTTTGCGGAATACCCGCTTTGAATGCGTGCATCCTATTTTCTAAAATCGACGTTTCATGGGCTCCGGCTATCGAAATCGCAGGTGAAAATATACTGTGGACCAAATGGTCCCTTAACCTAAGATACGTAACTTTTTATTTTTCTCAGTCCTGGTTGAAGTCAGAACCTAGATTTTTTGTAAATAACATTGTTTTATAAAAAGACCCCATGAGCAAAAAATCTAAGCCAGTATATATCACCGTTCAAAAGTTACAAAGGAAACAATCCAAAAATTGGACCAAATGGGCTTAACCTAACAGCAGGGTTAAACTTATTTATAATTTTGAGATTTTTTTTTTTTTTGGAAATTGTCTTTTATATTTTTTTTGTTTGGCATATGCGACCATGCATAACAATAGGGTAAATAAACACTATTTACAGATGTAATTTGAAAAAGATTAATTGTAACACTGTTATACAAAATCCAACTTTCCGAATTGGAATGCGATGAGACCAAAAGCGAATGAGACAAAAGCAAATGAAAGTTGACATTTTACTTAACAAAACCCTCAACCATTTTTTTTGTTCAGAGCTAGATTTTTGTATACGCAAGTTGTTGATTTTAAAGAATTTAAAGATTGTGTGTACTAAACATGTTCTACTTTAGGGGCCCTTGATGGTGCCCTTGTTGGCCATGTGGGGTCCAGCGTCCAAACTTAAGCTTGAAATTGCGTTAGTTAGTATGAATTTCGCTGCAATCGGTCCAGAAACTACTTACTGAATAGTAAAATTATTAAAAAACAAGTAAAAAAGTTAAATTCGGCCTTGCCGAATGTAGTGATACCCTCCACAATTTCAAAAATATTTTTGCAAAAAACTTTATTAAAAAGGAAATTACTTTTGAAAAAAAAAAAATTTTTGAAAAAAATTTTCCGCGAAAAAAAATTTTGGTAAAAAAAATCCGCGATTTTTTTTTGTCAAAAAATATGTTCGTACTTGTTAAATACCATTTGGTGTTCAATTATGTTCACATATGTCAACCAGAAGCCGAATTAAAGCATTTTGTATTTTTAGGTTATGTTAAATGTACTGAAATTTTTGAGGTGTGCTTACATTTTCGTTGATAACTTTTGAACCGCTTAACCGATATCGCTCTAATGCAATACCAAACTTCTCGGGAGAACTTCCAATAAATATGTTAAGTTTCAGTCACCTCTGTGCAATATTTTGTCCGCGACAGCATTTTCCACAGACAGACAGACAGACGGACAGACGGACAGACGGACAGACGGACAGACGGACAGACGGACAGACGGACAGACGGACAGACGGACATCGCTAGAATGTCTTAGAATCGATCGGGCATCATGAATATATATACTTTATGGGGTCCCAGACAGATATTTCGATGAGTTACAAACGGAATGACAAACTTATATATACCCTCTATCACTAACAAGGGAAGTCTCCCTGGTGTCACCCTCCGATCTTCATGAAATTTGGATATGTTGTTAAGAACGAAAATTAATTAGACACGTATTTTTTTTTAGCGGCCCAAACTCATTTTTAGGGTGGGTCGACTTGTATGGGGGGAAATTGACCTTTTTCAGTTTTTTACGATTTACGCCTGTTTTAACAAAATTTATATAGGCATGTGTGGTATCAGATTAAAGGTATTAAAAATACCTATCTCGTGGTGCTAACAACGGGCCAAAGAAGTTAATATTTTTCGACTTATTAACAAAAATGTCCAAAAATGTTGGTGTTTTACTCAATATGACGAAAAGTTGTGCATGTTTGGACACGTTCTTAGCACACGTAGATAGGTTTTCCAAAGACCTTTCATTTGGTATGTAACATGACTAGGTTTCTTTGCATAATATAGGAGATAAACGAAAAAAACTGAAAAATGGCCTTGTCTTCCCCCCTCCTTTTTACCCCCTAAATATGAATTTGGGCCGCTAAAAAAAAATACGTGTCCCTTTATTTTTTCTGATCTACAAAATAAAACCAATTCCATAAAGATCCGCGGGTGACACTAGGGAGACTTCCCTTGTAAGTGGAGGGTATAAAAAAACTGTGCACCGTTGCGTATAATTGTTATTTAATTGCAATTACAAAATTAATCATACGCCGCTTTAGAATTTTCAAGCAATTCTTCTAATAACACAGCTCAACATGAAAATGCGTATTGGATTCTGGTAATTGAGTTAGGTAGTGTTTGTAGCGCTGATTCCAAATCTGCGACCCAAATATGTCTATCACGTCAGGATTTTGAGTTATTCGCGGTTAAAGTGCCGAAAAAGGTAATTTTGAACCCATTTTGAAAGCCTATAAAATAAAATCCTGACATGCGATTGACTTGGTATCAAGCCAACGGCGTATGCAGGACTGTTTTTTTCAGGGCCCAACAACAACAACAAAAAATTTTTGTTGTTTTTTTCGTAAGATTTGTGTTTTCCAAAACATATAAAAAAAATGCTTTTTTGTTGTTGTTGTTGTTGTTGGGCTCCCCCTCTGTATACGCCGATGTATCAAGCTCATTCAAAAGTATGTGATTTTCTCTATAAGACAAGATAAAATGTTCTTGGAATTTAATTTTCTAAATTGCTAAAAAAAAATCATTAACAAAAAACCTTCCATTTTTTAAATATTAAGTTTAATTACACAGCGTTTTTTAACAAATTTCGATACAAATACACACGTAAATATTAGATTAAAAGCACACGGTGAGCCTCAGCGATGTTCAGGTTGAACTTTAGTGTCGACGAAAGGTGTAAGCGCAGTTCGATTTCTACAAGATTAAATGTCACAAAACTGTTAGCAGCGAAATCATAGCTGCTCGCATTCGCGAGATAACGCGAAATTAGTGTTTTTGAATTTTTTAAAATTTTGACATTGAAGTTTTCTAAATATTTTTAAATACTGAGTACACAGTTTTAATTGTACTTATTTAAAGGTCACAAAACAGTAAACGTCAAAATCCTAACTTCTTTAGTTCGCGAGAAATCGCGAAATTAATTTTTTGTTGTTTTTGTTTTTTATATTTAGAAAGGGTTCTTTAAAATTTCTCAAAAACATGGTATGCAGTTTTACTTGTACTTGATCAAAGGTCACACAGCTGTTAACATCGAAATTGTAGGTGTTAAATTTCGCGAGATATCGCGTAATTATATAATTTTTTTTATCATTTATTTATATTTTAAAATCGGTTCCTGAGAAATAATAAAAAAAAGTGGTAAGCAGTTTGATTTGAACATGTTGGAAGAAATTAGAACTACCCACAAAAAAATTATAGCTGCTACCTTTAGCGAGAAATAGCGAAAAACAGCTTTTTGGTGCTATTTCTTGTTTTGATTAATAGAAGAAGTTTATTTAACATTGATGAAAAACACGAAATGCAGTTTGGTTTGCTATTGATTAAAGGTGATACGGCTGTTAACATTTAAATTCTAGCTGCTCAATTCTTCGAGATATCGCTAAAAAAACTCACTTAACTACTATTTATTCATTACTTTGTGTTATTTTTGGTCTGTAAAAACATTTCCTTCAATTAACGACAAAAATGTGGTATGCAGTTTGAATTCGAGGTTATTAAAGTTGACAAAACTGCAAGCAGAAAAATTATAGATGATCAATTTCCCGAGAAATTGCAAAATTACCGTTCAAGCTTTTATATTAATTAATTTATTTTTTTTCTTTTGTGTCTAAAATCAAAAAAAATTAAGAAACGACAAATATATTGTATGCAGATTAAATTTTATGTGGTAAAAGGTGGTAAAACTGCTCAAATCAATATCTTGACTGCGAATTTACGCGAAAAATATTTTTTTTTACAATTTTTTTTTTTTTTTTAATTTCGCGATTTCTCGCGAAATTGAGAAGATATGATTTCGATGTTAACTGTTTTGTGACCTGTAAATAAATACAATTAAAACTGCGTACTCAGTTTTGAAGATATTTAAAAACTTCATTGTCAAAATTTTAGAAAATACAAAAACACTAATTTCGCGATATCTCGCGAATGCGAGCAGCTACGATTTCGCTGTTAACAGTTTTGTTACATTTGATGAAGTTGAAATCAAACTGCGTTGACACTTTTCGTCGACACTAAAGTTGAACCAAAACATCGCTGAGGCTCACCGTGAGCAATTGTGGCTAATAATTTTTTCACCATTATAAAAAATTAAATTCCAAGAAGATTTGATTTTGATATCAAGTCATTCGCATGTCAGGATCTTATTTTATTGGCGCTCAAAAATGGCCCAAATGGGCCTTTTTTGACACTTTAACCGCGATTTTCTCAAAATTGTGACGTGATAGAAAAATTTGCGTAACCGTTTTGGAATCGGGAAACCAAAACCTATAAACTTTTTGTGGTTTCATTCAAAACGCAGCGACAAACCTCAGATTTGTAGAGCGGTGTAATTATAAAAAAAGATCACCAACTTCGAATGCGTGTAAAAAAAATTTAGCGCTAATCTAAAAAAAAAGCGTTGAGGGTTTTGTTATGGTATATTTTACTTTTTTTAGATTTTTTAAACAATTTTATTGCATTTTTCCAATCTTTAAATCAGGTTTGCTGCTCCAATGATGCGTCTTAGATAGGTCAACAGCAAGACAAACTACCACTAATTTAAACCTCTATAGGTTTTTTCCAAACAAACTGTCGCTGTTTATCCAATTTCTGAGGGGGCTGTAATACAAAATAAGTTTTTTTTTTTTAATTTCTCCAATCGCTCTAACTGATCTGTCCCCACAGTATTTTTTTTAAATAAATATTTTCTCAGAATACACCTACCCTCTTTCTTTAAACCTTAAGGTGATCTCCATGCAATTTATTTTTTATTTTATTTATAATTTATTTTCCATAATCAGCTTCTACGAGTCCAATGATGCGTCCTTGACGGGTCATTAGTGAAATCGACTCCCATTCAATTTATCTTCCAAATTTTTTGCAAAACAAACCCACTTAATGTGTTTGGGAGAACTCTTACGAAGTGGTTATAGGGGGTAAGTACATTTTGCAAAAATGTTGGAGGGTAAAATTTAATGGGGGAGTCTTACTAATGACCCCTCTGGGAAGCACCATTGGATCGGTAGCGGCTGATTAAATAAAACAAATAATTATAAATAAAAAATAAATTCCATAGGGACCTTAAGGGTTAAAGGTCCCCACATACCCTCTTTCTTTAATCTTAAGGGTTATTTCTTTAACCCTTCTGCAGCCCTTGCATATGTGCCCTTCCTATGATCCTTTGGGTCAATATGACCCAACATTAAAATGTAAACAAAATTCCATGTTTTAGTATCAAAAATAATCAAAAATAATGAAAACTTAAATAAATCAGCCCTTCCAGAGCAATTATTATAAAACATAAAATCAAATTTAAAATTCAACCTTTTTTACTTTGAGCCAACACGTAATGCAATGCATTGTGTTGGTATTAGAAAATGGGTTATGAGGAGAAGGAATGACGGAGTAGTTTGTGCACATTTAATTTGAATTTTTTCAAATTATACACATTCAAAAAAAACTTTTTCAAATTACTAGGAAAAGTCTCGTAATTTTACCATTTTACCAATATTTGACAGTTTTCCTTGTTTTTTAACAAACATATTTGGATCTAAATTTAAATTTTTTTTGAAATTATACAATTTTTTTTGTAATTTTACAAATTTCCAAAAAAATTTTACAAAAAGTCTAGTAAATTTACGAGAATTCCTTGTAATTTTAATTGCGACAAAAAACTGTAAATTTACAATTTTATTTGTAAAAAGTTGGTAAAATATTGTAAAATTACTAGAAATCTCGTAAAATAGGAATTAGCAGAAAATCTAGTAAAGTTACGAAATCTCCTTGTAAATTTTATCGTGTCCAAAAATTTGTAAATTTACAATTTTATTGATGAAAACCTTGTAAAATTACAAAATTATTGGTTAAAAGCTTGTAAAATTACTAGGAATTCTTGTAAAATAAGAGGTAGCTAAAAAAGTAAAAAAATGTTCTTGTAATTTTACAAGGTATTTTTTTTTGGAGTGTAGCTGACTGGGTAGACTTCTGCAGGGATTTAATTCCACATAGGGCTAGTTTGACTGATGAGAAACGAATTTTCTCTGTAATTCGTTGTGCAAGACATTGGACAGTAGACAACGAAAGGATGTGATCTGCTGGAAAGGCGCCCATCTCAGCTGAATACTTACCGTGGTTATATCTATATAACAATGACGCTCAACACATTCCGACTATGCTCCAATGAGTCAATAGAGCTGGATACCCTACTGTCGTTGATGAGCTTCAAGGCACTCCTTTGCACCTGATCAGATAGACCTTGAAGCACCTGCCCAGATATGCGAGTTGTGTTCCATTTTCGGTCGGATATAGATGGCATAAATAGTGAGCTCAGACGGAGTGAAGAAATTCTTGCACCGTTTTAGGAAATCAAGACACTTGAATGCTTCTTTCGACACTTGAAAAACATGTTTGTTCCAACGAACATCACATTGGATTTTCATGCCTGATTCCACCCATGGATACAGATGATGCTGATTCCACAAGCCGTCTGAGGGTTAAAACATAACATTGTGCCTTACGAGCATTAAGATCGATCCTATTTGCAAGACCCTACTCGGAGATTGTCGTAAGATCATGCCAACGAGTCTACGAAACAAAAGTTAATCGGACTCCAGATAATTTACCAAGTGGTGATCGATCATGCTCGTCATGACCTGCGAGAGCGTGAAAAAAAATTGCATTTGGGAGTTAGTTTTCTGGGTTTGTTACCTCACCCTTTTTTGGGTTTGGCGGACCTTTGCGGGTTTCTCAAAATCTCACCCACAGTACGAGAATAATAAAATTTTGAATGATAAAATAATTAACGAGAATAATAAAATTTAGAATGAAAAACTATTCAATGAAACCGATTTTATTGATTCTTTTACCGACAATATTGTTGATCTATCATTCTGAATGAAAATGAACCCAATTCAATTATATTCAGAAGGAAAAAAAGGTAAAGTAGAACTAAACTTGCATTATCGCTTGTTGGGTCATATTGACCCTAAGGATATTAAATGTCTGTAAATCGTGTTTTAAAATGTGGAGGGGGGAGAAAAAATTTAAATTTTATTATTTTCTTTTAAAACCATAATTTTCGGCCCTGTTATGGATAAATTAAAGTTTCACGTTGATATCTTATAACTAGGGATGAGATTTCCATGCAAATGCATGTTTTTTGTCGATAGTCTAAAAACGATGTTGACCAATTATCTTTCCAAATCAAGAAATTTGCTTTAAAATGGCATCGATTTGTTTTTGCATATTTTTGCATATTTTGGTTAAAACGCATATTTTTGCATATTTCGGTTTTAAGTGCATATATTGTGCATATTCCCAACTTTTAAGTGCATATTTTTGCATATTTTGATATAAATTAGCAAAAACACAAATTGAAATTTATTTGTTGCAAAAAATATTTTTAATTTTAAAAATTTATTATGAAAATAAGAAAAATTATTATTTTTTTTTTTAATTTTTTATAGATTGCCATAATTTCCAAAAAAAATCCTGGTTATATAAAGTTTTAAATGTTACTATTTAAGCCCGGTGTTATTTTTTTGCTTTTTTAAGAAGTTTTTCGAATGAAAACAAGACTTTTATTGCTCACATTTTATTTTTTAGTGCATATTTTTAGGTTTTTTAGTGCATATTTTGAATTTTTTAGTGCATATTTTAAGCGCATATTTTCGTTTTTTTAGCGCATGAAAATCTCATCCCTACTTATAACTAAAGGGAAAAATTTTGCGTTTGAAAACCAAAATTGGGTCAAATTGACCCAAGGAGTGCAGAAGGGTTAACCCTTAAGGTTAAAGAAAGAGGGTAGGTGTGTTCTAAGGAAACTTTTGGATTAAAAAATATTGTAAGTCGGTCATTCATTTGAAGGCTCAAGGGGAACTCTTAGGGCAGTTAGAGCGGTTGAAGCAAATTTTGAGAAATGACGCTTTGTATTGGAGTGCCCTTAGGAATTGTTTGAAAAAAAATTTTAGAAGTGAAAATTAGTGGTTGTCGATCCAGTTGTTGACCCCTCTAGAAAGAACCACTGGAGCAGTAGACCTGATTTAATAATTAAAAACTGCTATAAATATTTTTCAAAATAATAAAAAAAAACAAGTAAGACAGCTTAGTCGGTCAAGACCGACCATATAATACCCTACATCAGAGTGTCCCGGAAAATGGATCCCAAGTTCAAACATGAACCGATTTGATCTATCTTTTGCCAAAACGTGAATAAGTGTAAAAAACATCCCCAAACCAAATTTGAGTCAAATAGGCTTCTAGTTGTTGCCAATAAACCTATTTAACTTAATATCGGGCGAAATTTTCATAGGGGGCCTAAGTCCGAAAATGGTCCAACTATAATCGGATTTGATAAGGTTTTTAAAGTACGTGTTAAACAAACACAAACAAAATATTAATTAAATATTTAAAATTTTCATGAAGTTTGTATGGGGGCTACAAGAAAAACTGGTCCGATTTCTTTGAAATTCGAAATATAAAATTGAAAATACCTGCCATATTTCGATACGATATCTATTATAATATGTTTATTAGAATCATTTGAGCCAAAATTAAAGAGGACTTATGTATAGGGGCTAGGTCTAAACATGGACCGATCTTTTGCAATTTCAATAGGCTTTGAGATCGACTCAAATAGTTATTTGAGATCGACTCAAAAAGTTATTTGAGATCGACTCAAAAAGTTTTTCTGAGTCGATCCGTACAATAGGCCATAAATATTTTTTTTTAGAGCTGTAAGTGGTCCAGAAAGTTTCTATTGGGAGTCAAAATTATTCCAAGAAAATGTTGTGAAAATCAATAATTTCCTTCTGCACCAGGATTGCGGTTGAAGTATTGTTTTTGTGGAAATTTTTACCTATTCCGCGATTTGCATGTTTAAAGATTTTTTTGATTGATGAAGCTTCGGAGGAGGTATTTTTTTTTTTTTTTGATGAGACTTCGGAGGAGGCATTTTGAGTTCCAGCAGACATTTTTCTACCACAGCATAATTTTGTAAAGTAGCTTAACTCTGAGAGATCGCTAATGATGTTCAGATTTCGCTATTTTTTATTATTTAAAAGTTTCATAATTCGCGAAATTTTTTTTTTTTATTTTTGAATGTGATCTTGTCTCGTCATGGGAGATATATTTTTTCCAAATAAATAACACCAAAAAATAATACTTGCCTTCCTACAAAAAAAAAAAAAACTTTGTCAAATTACTAGGAAAAGTGTCGTAATTCCATTTTACCAATATTTGACATTTTTCCTTGTTTTTAATAAACAAATTTGGATCGAAATTTAATTTTTTTTTTTTAAATTTAAAATTTTTTTTTTAATTTTACAAATTTCCAAGATAATTTTACAAAAAAATAGTAAATTCACGAGAATTTCTTGTATTTTCAATTGCGCCAAAAAACTGTAAGTTTACAAGTTTATTTACAAATAGAAGGTAGCAAACAAAAAAAAAAAAGTTACAAGTTTTTCTTGTAATTTAACAATTTTTTTTTTTTTTTTTTGAGTTATAAATAAGATGAAATATGTAAATTTTTGGGAAGAAGAAAATTGTGTTTTCTAAAGATTAAATTAAATGTGGTTTTACCCTAGACCATGCCCAGCAAAAATAAATTGAGATTTTGGCGACACAGCATCTTTTTATAGCATACCGAAGAGCATCCAAAGAGCGTTCTTGAAGATGCAGTAAAAGTAAGGAAAAACAAGTGAGAGTGTTAAATTCGGCCGTGCCGAATCTGTTATACCCTCCAACATGCAAATAAATAAAAAAAAAAAAAAATTGCAGGGGCGTTTTTTTTTTTTGTGGGGGGGGGTCGGTAGTGGTAATTGGGGGGGGCATTTCTTCTCGAATATGTGTTTAAGAATTCATTCTTATACTTTTTGCTCTAAAGAAATACAAGTTTATCATTATTAAAAAAAAAAAAATTATTCCACGCCCATAAAAGGGGGGCGGACCGAAAAAACGACATTTTCTTATTCTGTGGGTCCAAATGCAGGACTTTGAACTTCTTGTAGCATAAAAATGTTGTATTTGTTAAACAAAAACAAAGAAAATCATGTAAAAATATGGTATTTTTCAGAGGTTGGTTTAGTTTTTCAAGGGGGAACTTTTTTCCCCCTGGTCCGATTTTGCTCCTTTACGAACTTAACCTGCCTAGGAACATAAGACATATTCGTGCCAAATGTCGGGAGTCTAGCTCTTTTATTTTGGACTGCATCGTGTTAACTACAGACGGACAGACGGACAGACGGACAGACGGACGGACAGACGGACGGACGGACGGACGGACATCGCTAGAATGTCTTAGAATCGATCACTGATCATAAATATATATACTTTATGGGGTCCTAGACCGATATTTTGATGCGTTACACACGGAATGACAAAGTGAGTATACCCTCATACTGTAGTTGGAGGGTATAAAAATTAAAATTTTTTGTTAAAATTTTTTATATAAAACTTAAAATTTAAAATTATATATTGATAAAATTTCACACATGCTTTCCTTTTAAATATATTTAACACTTTTTGAATAAAAAACAATGAGTTTTGGACAAAGACACATGATTTCACTGCATCATTCATAATACCTTTAACACATTTTGAATGAAAAAAAAAATTGAGTACACCATTTCCACTTTAGTTTAAGAAAATACAAATTATATTACAAAAAATGCCTAATCATATTTTAGACTCTCCAATTATATTTAAAAATGTCCAATTATATTTCAAAATTTCCAATATAATTGAAAATTTTTGAAATGTAATTAAATATATTTTGGGTATATTTTCGAAATACAATTGGAAATTTTTCCAAATGCTTGCAGGGAGTCAACTGATTTTCAGAATTAGTCAATTGTATTTAAGATTTTCAAATTGTATTCAGAAATAGTCTTTTAGGTTTTGTAATTTGTTTTTCAGAAATAGTCAAATGTACTTCATCTTTATTCTGATAAAATAGCTTTAAAAAGTTACCTGAATTCACTGCATCTTTATAGCGATTAGAGAGCATCTTAAGAGCGCTTTTTCGGTGTATCCAACTAGCGCTCTAAAGTGTGACATCGCCTTAGAGAATCATGCATGAATTCAGCAGGTTTGGATTCGCTCCTTGACTCGAGTTTCCTTTCCAAAAGCTGCTGCCAGTTCAGCAAAATTTCTGCTGGGTGGTTTCTGAGGTCACTTCTACGTCATCGCGTTATGTGAATTTTGCTATCCACGCAATTTTTTTGCAAACCAAGCATGCAGTGTTTTGAAATAAGTCCCTATTATTATATTAGCATAAAAAAATAACAATAAATCACACATCTTCTATGAAAAATTATAAAAAAACTGAAAAAATCCAAAAATAAAAAAGTTTGGATACCAATATCTCGTAAACCATTTTAAATTTCAAAATTTTAACAGAATAATTGAATTCAGCAACCCAAAATTCATAAGGGACTTAAATTTCAATGAGTTATGATGATTATTTCCACCCTTTGACCGGTGATTTTGATGTTCGATCCACTGTGCATTGGTTCGATTATCACAGCTGGATACAATTTATGTGCTAATGCACATTGCATTTTATGCATATATAAAATTCACGTTGATTCTTTAACTCACAAATCGAATCATCGAATTACAAATTTTGGAATTGCAAATGATCTTTTTCGAGTTTCACTGGTAAATGGTGTATTAATAAAGTGTTGATTGGCCATACCGAATCTATGGATGCCCTCCGCGGTATAAACAAATATTTTTTCAAAAAAAGATAAATAAAATTTTTGTTCCTTCCTGTCCAAGTTCAAATTCTACTAACTTATCCCCAAGTGTGCCCCACTTATTTTGCCATTCTTTTTAGCCCCTCTCTTGCAGGACCTTATTCTTATGCTGTTTAACAATTCCCATCATTGATCTTTAAAAAAAAAAAAATAAAAAAGAAAACACGACCAGTCAGTTGTTTTCATACTTGTTATAACAAAAATAAATTACAAATGAATGAATGCATTTGAACTCTGAACAAAAATTTCTAATGTTCCCGTTTGTGAATATGTTTTACATTTGGATTGTTTAAACATAAACTTCTACTGCATCTGTAGTTGGCCCAAAAAAAAAAACATAGAACAAAACCAATGTAATGATGTATGAGTTTAGTGGAGGAGCCCAGTATTTTTTTCTTTGTATGTTTTAGGGCAATTTTTTTTTTCTGGAATCTCATTCATGCACATGATGTACTTAAAATTCTTCTTTATTCTTTGGCAGATTTAATGCAAAAAAAATAAAATTTGTGTCCTTTGTCATCAACTTGTACGAGTACGACTGGTAGAGAAGTTCTGTATTTGATAATAACAACAGCAGCAACAACAATTGCAACAGCAAAAATAATGTGATATCAAGTAGAATAAATAAAAATATACGACCATAAAGTACTACATGGAGAGAGAATTCAAACTAATATCATCAAAATAGTATATGTAGAACATGTACATTAGAGTGGTGTGAAAAAGAGAAAAACCAAGTAGAAATTTTTATTTCATTGATTTTATTGACTTTATTTGAATCCACATCCTCATCAGTTTAAGACAGAATTTACTTAAGAAATAATTTATATTATTTCTATAATATTATTTTTTTACTTTTAGGGACCCCAAATCAAAGACTCTCAATTATAAAGATATCTGAAGTCACTCAAATTCTGTTAAACCCTCTCTGGCTAACTATTCCATTACAGAGGACGAATGAACAAACAAAAATAAAAATGAAAAAAAAACTTTGTCGCTTTTCCAACTTAATGGAGCGTTTTTTTGTATTTAGAGATAAAACATTTTTATTTTTTTATTATCGGGAAATCCAATGACTTTTTATTTGTTAAGAATTTGTTTAAAACACTTTGAAAGGTGTTTCTTAAATAACACCGCTCAACAAATCAAAGGTTTTTGGCTCCGGTTTGAAGTTTCATATAAAATTTTAAAAGATTTTGAATCGCTGATTTCAAATCTGTGCTCCAAATGTTTCCATTACGTCTAGAATATTAATTATTCGCGGTTGAAAATGCGAAAAAACAGGATTTTGGCAAAAAAATCAAAAAAATCTGGTATAAAGCGTTAGAGTAGAATTGAACTATGATCTCAAATATATGATCAAAAAAATTTTAAGTTGTTGCACTATTATTGGCCAAACATGTATTTAAAAAAAAAAAACATTGTGAAAAAGTTAAAAAAAGCACTATTTTTAAAAGGCTCTAAAGCAAAAACCAGATGATCAATCTTTACTGTGATGAGCTCAAAATTTAGGCAAAAGTTCATTCTTTCTTATAGACATTTAAACCCATTAAAGATATCTTCCGGTTTATATGAAAAATAACACAGAAAACTTAAATTTGTAAAATATTTATTTTTTTTTAGTTTTTCTTTGAAAATTACACCGCTCAACAAATCGAAGGTTTTTGAGTCCGGTTTGAAGTTTGAATTAAATTTTTAAAGATTTTGACTCGCTGATTCCAAATCTGTGCTCAGAATTTTTCCATCACGTCTAGAATTTTAATTATTCGCGGTTGAAAATGCGAAAAAGCCCGATTTTTGCCTTTTTTGAAAGCCTGCACAGCAGCCACTGTGTGGAATAAAAATCGGGTATAAAGCGTTAGAGTAGAATTGAACTATGATCTCAAATATATGATCAAAAAAATTTTAAGTTGTTGCACTATTATTGGCCCAACATGTATTTAAAAAAAAAACACTGTGAAAAAAATTAGAAAAAGCACAATTTTTAAAAGGTTCTAAAACAAAAACCTGATGATCAATCTTTACTTTGATGAGCTCAAAATGTTTGCAAAAGTTCATTTCTTCTTATAGACTTTTAAACCCATTAAAGATATCTTCAGGTTTGTACGAAAAATAACACAGAAAACTTAAATTTGTAAAATATTTATTTATTTAATTTTTCTTTGAAAAATATCCAAAAAAGCTAAGGTATCTATCTGCCTTATCTTTTATACCAAAATGGTAATTTTAACAGCATAATTTTAAAACGCAAGTGTAACCCAATCAAAAGCAATAATTAGAAAAAAATTATTTTCTATGTTGGAGACCATAGACAAATTATACTTTTGCGCTTTATACCAGATTTGTATTCCACTGAATGGCTGCTGTGCAGGCTTTCAAATAATGCAAAAATCGTAATTTTCAACTGTGAATAACCAAAAATCTGGACGTGGTGGAAAAATTTGTAGAACAGATTTGGAATCAGGAGATCAAAATCTACTAAAATTGATCACCAGAATTCAAACCGGAAAACGAGTGTTGAGCGGTGTAATTTTTGTTTATTTTTATTTTTATTTTTATTTTTATTTTTATTTTTATTTTTATTTTATTTTAAATAGAGAAAAAAAACAAATAAAATTGTCTAATGATTGAGCGGGCGACAGAAGTGCTGTCGCATCGCATGGAAAAAATAAAATTGTTTTATTTATTCTGATTTCAGGTTAGTCCCCCCACACTGCAAAAGACGGGTCCCTTTCTTCTCAAAGGGGGATTGGTTTTTCTGCAACAAAATTAACGGAGTGTGACTTTTTTGGATATGCTGTATTTGTAAGTATTTACATCTTCTTATCTCTTTTGGAGTAGGGTACCCCTTTTGAAAAGTAGGCTCTGTAGCCTGACGGTTCAAGCGACGTCCGCGCAGAAATATCCTTTCCTAAACTTTCCTCTTAATTTCTTTAAAAGGATACTTTTTCCTCAGGGGAAAAATCCTCACGAGTAAAAATTTTCTGATATAATCATATATAATTTGATACAATTTTATATTAGTTAATATGCTTCCGTATAAATTTATATAAAATTATATCAATCATTTTGATACGGTTAAGCCACTTTATATGGTTAGATATTGCTCCATATATGATTAGATTCGTATTTTGGTTTTGATCATCAATGTATAGAAATTGATATTATAAGATCAATTTGATATAATAAGATTTTCCCGAGTTAAAATAATGTAATATGATCGTATATACATTGATATAGTCATAATATTTCATATACAATCATGTGTGACACTATGTAGTGCGAGATCAATTTATATAATAAATTTTGATGTGCGATTTTTTAAGATATCGCCATACATAACTATATGTTGTAACATCTGGTCCCATTTCAAATTTCTTTAGTGTTTTATACAAAATTTTATATGTCTCCATTATTTTTTAATTTTTCTAAGTTTTTTCCAAGAACATATTTTTATCGCGAATATTTTCAAAGTGTTTTATATAAAATTTCATATGACTTCATATTTTTTTTTACTTTTATAGGTTTTTTCCAAGCACAACTTTTTTATCACGAATATTTACTAAGTGTTTTATGGGTCAGTCTTAGTGAAATCAATCAAAAATAGCTAAAAATTTTCGTGACCCCCTCCGATTTTGATGAAATTTGGTTTAGTTGTAACACTAAGTGATAAACTAATGCACACTTATTTTCAGCCCTCTTAGTGGGCGAAAACACGGAGGGTCAAAATGTCCCCCAAAATCTCCCAGTCGCGACACTTTGCACCGTAAAAACTTAATATCGTTGGTTCTATTATAGCTAGAAAGCCCATTTTTGGTTTGTTTTGAAGCTCATAATATGCTCTACAAGACCTACCATAACCAAAAAATTTTCGAAAAAAAATAAGGGTTACCTCCCTTATTTTAAAGTCGAGATATACGGAGGAGAAAATGGGGAGGATGGTATCCCCCGATTTTTTTTTTACTTGACAATCTTATAGAGAAAGTCTTAAAGAATATACTCTAAAATTTTTAAGTTGGGACAGCAATGGGATCGCTCAAAATCAAAATTTTTCACAATTTTCCCCAAAATCTCCAAATCGCAACACTCTTTAACCTTAAAAATTTAACATCATAAGTGCTTTTGTAGCTACAGAGCCAATTTTTTTTTGTTTTAAAGCTTATAATACGCTCTACAAGACATACCAAAACCAAAAAATTTTCCAAAAAAAGGAATTGGTGCCCCCCTTATTTGAAGGTCGTGGCACATGGTGGGGGAAATGGGGGGAAAGTATCCCCCGATTTTTTTTTTTGGGGGAAATTGTGAAAAATTTTGATTTTGGTCGATCTGATTGTTGTCCCAACATAAAAATTTTAGGATATGTTCATTAAGACTTGCACTTTGAGAATACCAAGTAAAAAAAAATCGGGGGACACTTTCCCCCATTTCCTCCACCCTTTGCCACGACCTTTAAATAAGGGGAGCACCCTTCCTTTTTTTCTAAAATTTTTTGGTTAAGGTAGGTATTGTAGAGCGTACTATAAGCTTTAAAACAAACAAAAATGGACTCTGTAGCTACAATAGCACATATGATATTAAATTTTTAAGGTTCAAGAGTGTTGCGATTTGGAGATTTGAGGGGAAATTGTGAAAAATTTTGATTTTGAGCGATCCCATTGTTGTCCCATCATAAAAATTTTAGAGTACATTATTTAGGACTTTCTTCTTAAGATTGTAAAGTAAAAAAAAAATCGGGGGATACCATCCTCCCCATTTTCTCCTCCCTTTATCACGACCTTAAAATATGGGAGGTAACCCTTATTTTTTTTCGAAAATTTTTTGGTTATGGTAGGTCTTATAGAGCATGTTATGAGCTTCAAAACAAACCAAAAATGGGCTTTCTAGCTATAATAGAACCAACGATATTAAGTTTTTACGGTGTAAAGTGTCGCGACTGGGAGATTTTGGGGGAAATTTTGACCCTCCGTATTTTCGGCCCCTGTTGACTTAGAGGGCTGAAAATTTGCATTTGTTAGTTTTTTACGTAGTGTAAGAACTTAACCAAATTTCATCAATATCGGAGGGGGTCAAGAATATTCATGATTGATTTCACTAATAATGACCCTTATATAAAATTTTTTATAATTTCACTTTTTGAAATTTTTTTTGGAAAATATTTTCTAAGTGTTTTATATAAAATTTAACATAACTCCATTTTTGGAAATTTTTCTAAGTTTTTTCAAGAACAAGTGATTTTTATTATTTTAATTTTTAAATTTTTTTATTAAAAACTAAAAAAAAACATCGGATTTATAAAATTGTATAAATTTTAATATAATTGGATATAATTTTATATCATTGGATTAAACCAAAACTCGTATCAAAGTCGATATAAAGTTATATAAACTGACATTATTATATAATATTCGATCAAATCTTATGAAACCATTTTTCGTATAAGATTATATCAAAATAAACACGAACCCATATAAAATTATATATTATGTCATATCATTTTTTTTTACTCGCCCGAGTAAAAAAAGTTATATGACGCAATAATTAATTATATATGAACAGATATGCTTTTATGTAAATCCATATTAATTTTGATCCGAATATTGGCGGATCGAATATTATACGATTATATCAAATTCTATTATTTTTGATAAAATAATATCAAATTTGATTAAGTTTGATCCCAAAAATGGGTCTATCTAATTGTATTAAATCATATCTTATCTGTTAAAATTAGATAAATTTTTATATAATTGGATGAATTCTGGTAAATTTTTTTGGAGTTTAAAACGTGAAATTAGAAATTATTTTATCAGATTGGATACATTACACAGCTCAACATAAAAATGCGTATTGGATTCTGGTAACTGATTTAGATACACTCAAAATAATTACTCTGTTAAATACTCTGTAAAATGACTGTAATCTCAATTCGACAGATATTTTACAAAGTTATCTGTCGAAATACAGATTTTAAGAAAATACTTTGTTTTCTTGTGACCGAAAAACAAAATTTTATCTGTAATTTTACTTTTTACTTTGTAATCTCTATTTTATAGATAATAATCAGAGTTTTTTTTTTGTTAAAATACGGATTTTAGAAAAATACTTTGTTTTATTCTCGTAGCCAAAATACTAAATTTCATTTGTAATTTTACTTATTGCTCTGTAATACAGTTTTTAAATAAAAATCACTTCAAAAAACTTCCAAATATGACCGATAAACATCTCTTTAAAAAGTGTCTTAAATTACAATAAAAACTGGTAAATTTTACGAAGATGACGTGTAAAATTGGAGTTACTCGTTATAAACTCGTAATATTCACAAAAATTAAAAAGTAAATTTACAATTTGGAAGCATTAAAATTTTAATTTTAAATATTTTTTCTTTTTAATTTTAATTAATGTTTTTGATGCAGAGAAGTTTTACTCATAAAATGGATTTAACTAAAACTTTGTAAATTTACAAAGTTTTTTTTGTAAAATTTTGAACTCATAAAATGCATTTAACTAAAACTTTGTAAATTTACAGAGTTTTTTTGGTAAAATTCTTTTTTGTTTTATCAATATTTTACAGATAATTCTGTAAATTTACAGTTTTAATTATCGAAATCATTTTACAGAGTTTTCTTCGTAAAATAACAAAAAATCTTGCTGGTTGGAAATCTATTGTATTTTCTGCTGGCTCAGCAGAGTATCTCTGTAATTTAACAGAGTGATTATTTTGAGTGTAGTGTTTGTCGCTCTGATTCCGAATCTGCAACCCAAATAGGTCTATTACGTCAAGACTTTGAGTTATTCGCGGTTAAAGTGTCGAAAAAGTCTATTTTGGACCCTTTTTGAAAGCTTATAATATAAGATCCTGACATGCGATTGACTTGGTATTAAGCTCATTCAAAAGTATGTGATTTTCTCTATAAGACAAGATAAAATGTTCTTGAAATTTAATTTTTTAAAATGGTAAGAAAATCATTAACAAAAAACCTTCCATTTTTTAAATATTTAGTTTATTTACACAGTGTTTTTTAACAAATTTCCATACAAATACCCACGTAAATATTAGATTTAAAGCACTTGTGGCTAATGATTTTTTCATCATTATAAAAAATTAAATTCCAAGAAAATTTGATTTTGACTTAAAGAAAAAATTACGCACTTTCGAATGAGCTTGATATAAAGTCATTCGCATGTCAGGATCTTATTTTATAGGCGCTCAAAAGTTGCCAAAATGGGCCTTTTTTGACACTTTAACCGGATTTTCTCAAAATTTGAGTGCCCATTTTAGAATTGGGAAACCAAAACCTATAAATATTTTTTGGTTTCATTCAAAACGCAGGGACAAACCTCGGATTGGTAGAGCGGTGTTATCAATTAGAAGAGTTTTTATTGCATTCTTCGGAATTTTTTCGGGACTTAGCAAATTATTAAAAATTTGTAATTTTTTTCTAAAATCATTTATATGGGATTTAAATTTTCCAAAAAATGTTTGTGTCTTAGAAAATTTAAAAACTTTTCTTCGGAACTCAAAATCTTTTTAAAAAAATTAAATTTCTCATAAAAACATTTTCAATGATTTTTTTGCTCCAAAAAAATTGCCAAAAAAATTTTCATAAAATTTTTTAGGACTTGAATTTTTTTTTTATTGTCCGAGACTTAGAAAATTTAGAAAAATTTTTTCGGGATATAATCATAAATAAAATCATATATCTTTTTATCTGCCATATCTAAAAATTCCCGACCTTATATGTCATATCAAATTTCATATAGATCAGTATATAAATAGATATGAATATGTATGCTATCATATTAAAAAACAAGGAAAAATACAATGCTACCCCCCGAGTAAAAAAAAGTTATATGACGCAATATTTAATTTTATATGAACAGATATGCTTTTATGTAAATCCATTTTAATTTTGATCCGAAAATTGGCGGATCGAATATTATACGACTATATCAAATTCTATTATTTCTGATAAAATAATATCAAATTTGATTAAGTTTGATCCCAAAAATGGGTCTATCTAATTGTATTAAATCATATCTTATCTGTTAAAATTTGATAAATTTTTATATAATTGGATGAAATCTGATAAAATTTTTTGGAATTTTAAACGTGAAATTAGAAATTATTTTATCAGGTTGGATAATCAATTAAAAGAGTTTTTATTGCATTCTTCGGAATTTTTTCGGGACTTAGCAAATTATTAAAAATTTGTCATTTTTTTATCTAAAATCATTTATAAGGGATTTAAATTTTCCAAAAAATGTTTGTGTCTTAGAAAATTTAAAAACATTTTTTCGGAACTTAAAAACTTTTCAAAAAATGAAATTTCTTATAAAAACATTTTCAATGATTTTTTTACTCCAAAAAAATTGCCAAAAAAATTTTGTGTCCGGGACTTTGGAAAATTTTCATAAAATTTTTTAGGAATTTTTTTATAATGTCCGGGAAAAATTTTTTCGGGATATAATTATAAATAAAATCATATATCTTTTTATCTGCCATATCTAAAAATTCCCGACCTTATATGTCATATCAAATTTCATATATATCAGTATATAAATAGATATGCATATGTACACTCAAAATAATTCTACAGTAAAAGGTTTAGTAAGTGATATTGTACCAAAATCTACTTATTAGTTACTAATTTTAGTATCTTCAAAGTACTATAATTTGTAATTTTGACTGGTTTTGACTAATATTAGTTAAAAATTTTAGTATTGGTTACCAATTTCTGCACTAGGTCCTTTTGGACTAAAATTAGTTAAATTTTTAGTATTGAATACCCACGTTTTTTTTTTGGGTGTATGCTATCATATTAAAAAAACAGGAAAAATGCAATGCTATATATAAACTTGTATGTCCACATCAAAGTTCATGCATAACCATATATAAATATAAATAACTATATAATAGCATATATGATTATATCAGATCTTTTTTACTCGGGCATATTTTGGTTTTGCTCATAAAATTATATAAAAATAGATATTATAAGATCAATTTGATATAATTAGATTTGACCAAATTCCGGATCAAATTGTATCAATTTTTACATTTTTTGATCTAAAGTAATACAATTAGATATTATTTGATACAACCATTTTACGGATCAAATTAGATCTATTTAGTAAAATTATATTTTTACTCGGGTATATATAAACTTGTATGTTCATATCAAAGTTCATGCATAACCATATATAAATATAAATAACTATTTAATAGGATATATGATTATATCAGATCTTTTTTACTCGGGCGGGTGACCGAATTCAGGATCAAATTGTATCAATTTTTATATTTTTTGATCTAAAGTAATACAATTAAATATTATTTGATACAACCATTTTACTGATCAATCTATTTAGTAAAATTAGCACAATATTTGTACTAGGGCTAGGATATTTCTCATTATTGGAAAATATCCTAGCTCCGTCTTTTTAATATACAAAATATATATTACACAGATGATCATGTGCTCAAACCATGTCGGCTGCGATCTGTTAATAATTTTCACATATAGAGAACTAGTGACTATTAACTGAATAAATTTGGCATTCAAAGTTTTCTGAGGATTATAATAACTGGATTATATGAAACTAGTTAAAACTAACCAGAATGTCTTAAATTTAGAACAACAAAAATTCGTTCACACTTTTCTAATTCAAAACCAAGTATAACAAATCAAAAAATTATAACACATTACTATAATTAGATCCTGAGCTCAACTGTCTTTACTGAAACAATTTTTTTTAAACATATTTGAGAGTATCAAAGATTCGGAACAGCCGATTTTACCATCTCACTTGTAAAAATTGTCTTTTCCAACTCATATCACTTTAAAAATATAGCAAAATAACATTTTTACGGCCCACTCTATTGTGCATGTTCGATAAATTTGTTTAAAAACACAGTAAAGGGCAGAAAATTAGCTTTAGTTATGTGGTTGATGTCACAATGGATCCTGGTAATAAAATATTTTACTATTTATGCTGATAAGAAATAATAATATAAATCAGAGGGGAGTAGGGAAATGACAATTAAAGGAATCACAATGGGCCTCATGGCCTCCGAGTGAATTCGCCAAATTGGCGGACTCCCATCCGACACAGAAAAAAACGAATTGTTATATTGACCCCCATATTTGTGAATACAATTAACTTTTTCACTGAAAGTTCTCCTATACGGAAATTTGTGATATCAACTAACGTTTGTAAATATTGATTATAAAAAATAATGTAAAATAATTGATAAACGAGTTTGTAATAGTTCTCTAAAATTATTATTTGTATTGACAAACGTACAAAATCTTAATTGTTTTTCAACAAAGAAATTTAACAAACACAAACACAATTTGTTGATCTGACAAACGTAAAAAATTTTTTTTTTTTTTTTCAACAAAGAAATTTAACAAACACAAAAACTATTTGTTGACATGATAAAATAATTTTGAAATAAAATTACTTGACTGAGTTTTTAAAAAACAAAATCGAAGTTTTGTACTATAGACTAACAGGCTGCTGTTTTCATTAAATGTTTGGTTGATATCATATTTGGTTGATTTAAAATTCCTGTTTGTTGATTTAAATTTGACGATTTTATTTTCTGTGTAACCTTTATTACACCGTGCAACAAATTTTGGGTCATCGCTTTGAGCCTCAATGCCTTCAACGCCATATGAAAGTGGACCATCAAATGGACAAAATCACCAAAGGGTTTTGCAAAGTCAGTTCGGATTTCTTTTTTATAGCCCACTGAAGTTTTCATTTTTTTTATCAAAGGCGTTTGGAAAATGTCAAAAATACTATAATAAAAACACATCTGAGCTTCAAAATATAGTTTGATGTCTGCAGTGAAATTGTATGGCGGTTCTTTTCTTAGAACGTTTTAACCCTCTAACTGCCATTTTAAGGGGTCATTTTAGTCCTTTTTTAACAACTAAACACAGAAGTCTAATAAAACGTCCATTTAGAGGGTTAAAATGTTCCACAAATATTTTCTTCATAAAATTTCACTAGGGGTTGCCAAATGGTCAAAGTTTGTGCGACATGCGCAAAATGCATAAAAAGGGTCAAGTAAAAACAATCAATGTTTGTTACTTTGTTTTACCAAAGCAGTTTTAACAAATATCGACAAAAAACAGTGCAAATATAAAAAATATATAAAAATGATGTTCTGATTTAAAACTTTATGATGATTCTTTTCTTTGAAAAAATTAACACTCTACAACCCGCTTTAAGGTGTCATTTTTGTCCTTTTTAAAAAGAAATGCAAAATAGTCTATAAAAAGGCAGTTAGAGGGTTAAAAAGTTCTACAAATATTTTCTGCATCAAATTTTGCTGGGGGTCGTCAAAGCCAAAAAATACTTTAGGACCATGTAAAATGCTAAAAAAAAAGTAAAGTTGTAAAATTTGCATATACAATTTTTTTATGTTCTACACAAGTTTTAAGACTTTAAAATTATACTTTTTTTACATTTTCTACAGCTAGGTGATTAATTTTTTTAATTTAAATTTAATAAAATTTAATAATAAAATAATAATTTAACCCATTCTGGACCAAGATTCAATTTTATTTTTATTTTTTGGAAAAATGTACTTTTTTAGAATAATTAGCACCCGCTGATCTCAAAAATATTGTCAAAAAAAAATTTTCAAATTGCTGTTATCCCAGAAAAGCATACATTTCAACTTTTTATGCAATTTTAATTTTTGGATTTATTTGCTATTTTATAAATTAATTTCATTATCTTCAAAATAAATAGTTTCAAAATGATTCAAATTAGTGGAATTTTATAAGTTAAATCTAAAAAAAATTAAAATTAATCAAAAAATTTAAAAGCCGAAAATCAAAAAATGCGAAAATTTCGTTTTCTGCTAGAAACAATTTCTGTGCTGATTTGAATTGCATTTAATGGATATATAAATTGCGGTGGTCAAGTGGGGATATTTTTTTTCAATTGCAGAAAGATGAGACTTAATTTTCGTAATCATATTAACCCGAAATTCCACCCTTTTCATACATAAATATTTTTTTTAAAAAAGTGTTCTCTACTGTTCGAAAAATCGAACAGAGGATCGAAATGGGTTAATAATTTTTTCACATGTAACAAAAAAAAAAGATTTTGTATTATATAACTATTTATATTTATAAAAACTTTTGTTTTATGTTTCGGCAAAAAAAATAAATAAAAAAAAATTTGAATACTTTAAAATTTTTAAGCATTTTCTTTATGCTGGACGAACTTTTTGTCTTAGAGCCCTAGTAAAGTTTGACGCAGGAAATATTTGTAAAACATTTTAACCCTCTAACTGTCTTTTTTATAGACTTTTTTGTATTTATTTTAAAAAAGGTCAAAATTGACCCCTTAAAACGGAAGCTAGAGGGTTAATTTGGTCAAAGAAAAGAATCATCATAAAATTTTATAAAACACATCAGAACAATTTTAAGCTCAAAAGTCTATTTGCACTGTTTTTTGTCGATATTTGTTAACACTGCTTTGGTAAAAAAAAGTAACACACATTGATTGTTAATACTTGACCCTTTTTAAGCATTTTGCGCATGTCGCACAAACTTTGACCATTTGACAACCCCTAGTGAAATTTTATGAGAAAAATATTTGTAGAACATTTTAACCCTCTAAATGGACGTTTTATTAGACTTCTGTGTTTAGTTTTTAAAAAAGGACTAAAATGACCCCTTAAAATGGCAGTTAAAGGGTTAAAATGTTTTAAGAAAAGAACCGCCATAAAATTTCACTGAAGATATCAAATCATATTTTGAAGCTCATATGTGTTTTTATTATAGTATTTTTGACGTTTTCCAAACGCCTTTGATAAAAAAATGAAAACTTTAGTGGGCTATAAAAATGAAATCCGAACTGACTTTGCAAAATCCTTTGGTTATTTTGTCCACTTGATGGTCTACTTTCATATGGCGTTGAAGCCATTGAGGCTAATTTTTCTTGTTGCACAGTGTTATTAATCAAAATTAAACAAATTTTGTATACATTTTTCGCTAAAAGACACTTGAGCACGACCTTAAAATAATTTTGAAAGAATTAAAAAAAAATATTTAAGACTATTTTGAACTTAAACTAACACAGTGAGACCAACAAAAAAATATTTTTTGTTTCTGGGCAGTCTAATATACACCCATTGGCTCCCCGTAGATCACTCCAATTTATTTCAGAATTCAAAATATATAAACTCTAACTTGGTTTGTTCCTATTTAAGTGATCTTTTCTGTATATGTTCTAATTTTTTTTTCTTATTGTAAACAACTTAAATATGTTCTTTATATATATGAAAGTATTTTTATTTTTTAGTTGTTCTGTGTCTTCAAGAAAATGTCATCTGTATGTATGTAAAGAACTTCGATAGATTGTATTGATAAGAGATATCAGGACAATACAATGGTTTTTGAAATAAAATTAACTTAAAAAGAAGAAGGGCACTAACGTTGATTGCATTCCAAATGAGATGGCGTAATGTTATTGATGTTGTTTTTTTTACTTATTTTTTTTAAATTTTAATATAATACAAAACATATTTAAAACTAAGAATGTATGTTAAACTAAATAAGATAGAAAATCTATGACAATACCTTTGGGTTGAAGTAATGATATGGAAAAGACGGTAAAAGATTTGAATTAATGGGATTTGTGGAAATTTAATATGTGTTTGGAAGAGAATTGCAATCTCCAGTTTTTCTTTTAAATGTTATAAATCTTTCCCATTAAAAAATTCGTAAAAAAAATTTTGCTGTTGGAAAAGTCTCAGACTCTGAAATAGTCTCAGATCTGAGATTTCAGATTTTAAGACATTTTTCCTGTAGAAAATGTCTCAGATACGGGAAAAAATTTTCTATAGAAAATTCTCATATTCTAGTACATTTTACCTATAGATTAGGTCTAAATCGGCTAAAATGTAGATTCTGAAACTTTAAGAGTTTTTCTATCGCTTAATTTTTTATATTATTAATTAAGATGTATTTTCTTAATATTAATTAAGATGTCAAAAAAGTAATTTTTCGTAAGTTTTAATTTATGATTAAAAAAAAATCCCACACTCATAAGTATTTATTCACTTGAATTATTTTCTATTCAAACAAAAAAATAAATAAAAATTTCTGCAATAACTTTTTGTAAATTTTTCTATTTTTAAAAATTCAAAAATTCACAATTCATTCAACAGAATTATTGACAGATTTATGAAAACTTAAATAAACTTTTTTCCCAGAAAAGTTATAAAATTTTAAAAGATTTTTATTTCAAATATGCAGAACAATTCAAATAGAAAATATAAATTTATATACTAAAATTAGGGTGACATTTTGCAAGGTAAATAAACATATTTTAAGTAAAACTGTGTTTATTTGGCCTATTAATTGTGCAGTGAAAGAGAGTTTATTCTAGTTCGAGGCCATTTATCTGAAAAGGGCAAAGTAAATGATATCGAATAAATTCTTTTTCACTGCACAATTAAAAAGTCGAAAAAACAAAAAAAAAAAAAAAAAAACAAGTAAGAAAATTATAGTCGGTCAAGACCGACCATATAATACCCTACACCAGATTTGTCGGAAAATGGGTCCCAAGTTCAAACATGGATTCGATATGGTTATTAAAGTACGCGTTTAACATACACAAACAGAATTTTAATTAAATATTTTCTGTTTTCATGAAATTTGAGAGATTTATGTGAAAATCGGGAAGGTGGTTTGTATGGGGGCTACATGAAGAACTGCTTCGATTTTTTTAAAATGTGATTTGTGTGGATGAAACATGATTACCTGCCAAATTTCGAAAAGATACCTATTAAAATGCGGCTATTACAGTCATTTGAGCCAAAACTAAAGAGGACCTTTGTATAGGGGCTAGGTCTAAATATGGACCGACCCAATTTCAATAGGCTTCGTCCTTGGGCCAAAAGACGCTTAAGTTTCACAGTTTACATGGACAGACGGACGCACAGTGTTGCGTCTTCATGTAAAGAGTGGCCAAAAATAGAAGGAGTTAAGCTAGAGCGTTAAAATTTGGAACACTTGTTAAGATCGATAAGATCAAGAAAAATTTTGAATTGGGTAAATATCCGCCCAAGGATTCGTATCCTTCCCATATATCCTAAAATTAAAATATGCCATAAAGTGAAAACTAAAACTTCAATGTTCATGTTATTTATTGCAGTTATTACCTATAATGCCATTAATTATTCTACTAAATTTTGTCCAATTCGGAGCAAGGATACGCCTACCTCAAAAATGTCCTTTTTAAAATAACGTTCAGAAAATGGATAAAAATTGAAGTTATTTCATGAAATTTTGAAAATCCGACTGTTATAATATGCCCAATGTATTTACTAAAATTTGTGCAAATCGGAACAAGGATACGCCCTCCTCGAAAATGTCCTTTTTTAAAAAAGTCAAGAAAAAGTGTAAAATTCAAATTCCTTCATGAATTTTTGCATCCGCAACATTTAGAATATACTTCAAATCTTAATCAAATGAAAAAATTGAAGCAAGGATGTAATTTATAAATTAAAAATATCCTTAAAAAATTAAAAAAAAAAGTTGAAAAATCCTTCGTACTTCATGAAATTCTGTTCTGATAATGTTGAAAATATCTTATTTTAGTATTATTGAAGCAAGGATTTTCCATAACCTATCCTTAGGATATTAAGGGCGAATAAATATCCTTTTTATAAAGACATGAGAAAATTCAGAGCAATACTTTGACTATCAATAATTCACAACACTTTTTGCAAGTAGTATTTACAATACGTTTAATATTATTTAAGGTTTGATCAGGGATATGCCTATCTCAAAAAGACCTTTATAAAATAAGCAAGTAAAAATATAATACAACGTACTTCCTCAACAAAATCTTACTAAATAAAAGTCTGCATCTGTTAATGTAAAACTTGTCTAGCCAAGCATCCAACTTATATCAGGCATTGGTGACAAATAATAGTTCTTGGAGCAATTTAAAAAAAAATTTAAAATTTAACCGACCGATTCATTTTGCATTCCGATTTATTATATGTGTTCTATAACTATTTTTCGCAATACATTTCAAATTATCAAGGACATCTGCTGCATCTGGGTGTTTTACTTTAAGCCGTTCGTTAAAAAAATTTACAAATTTATATTCGGGTTCCCACAAAAAAAATTGATTAAAAAACAAGTAGAAAATTTAAATTCGACTCGGCCGAATCTATGAATACCCTCCACAATATTAACCAAGGCATACATAGAATAAAAATAATTAGGGTTTTCACAGTGACGATTAAATTTGCCTTTTTTAGTTGGGTATTTGGCAAATTTGCCATTTTACTAAACGTCAAGCATTTGCCACCAATTTTTCTTTACATATCATGGGCGCACTTTTCGTTAATAATTTGCACAAAATAAATTTAATTAACTTTTTACATTCACAATTTTAAAATAAACACAAATAATTTGTATGCTTCTTTTTGTACAAATGTTTTTGTTGCCGCGTTCAAAATTTCAGCATAAACAATCACAACCATATAAAAGAAAAAGAACCCACGTGTAAACAAACATTTGGTAACTCATTTTTAGTTATAAATTAAAAAAAACAACAACCATCATCATCTTTACTGTATGACAAAAACTGCAACAACATCAACAATAAAATGGCGTTGTTTATATTGAAACTCACCTCAATATATTGACATACAAAAACAAAAAAAAAATAGCGGGTTTTTTTTTGACTACACTACAATAACAACGATAATACAAATGCAATCAAATAACAAAAAAATTAAACCACGTGGAATTTATTAAAACTCATATAACTTCTTAACTCCTTGACCGATTTTGCCATATTTAATACCAAAATGATCAGAAAAACGTAGAGAACAATAAAATATGTACCAATATTAAATTTTGCTCAAATATATTTACTATTACTTGAGATAAAGCATTTTAAAAATTTTGGGCAACACTACAGGTGCCACGCCCCATTGTCCAATCCCGCCCACATTTGGTGTGTGGGTTAGAAATGACAAAATAACAACATATACCAAGTTTGGTTCATATTCATTGAACAGATGTCAAGTTATACCATTTTTGTTTTGTGAAATACCCAAAAAATTTTGAGGTACCCTTACCTTTTTACTCATAACTTTTGAACCACTGGACCGATTTGGCTGAAATGCAATACCAACCTGACCAGCCGAATGACAAACATATATGCCAAACTTCAGCAGCCTCTGTAAAGCCTTTCAAAAGTTAGCGTGTTTTCTACGGACGGACAGACAGACAGACAGACAGACGGACGGACGGACGGACGGACGGACGGACATCGCTAGATCGACTTAAAATCGATCGAGGATCATGAATATATATACTTTATGGGGTCCTAGACCAATATTTCGATGTGTTACAAACGGAATGACAAACTTATATATACCCTCTATCACTAGAGTGGAGGGTATAAAAAGTGGAAAAACGTGGACAAGTTCTTTTGTTATTTTTAATCTACATACTTATACCAATATTTTCTGCAAAGAACTAAGCGCGCCAATGAGGGCCACAAAAGTAGCTGACTATCAAATATGAAATTTTCAAAATAAATTAGTATTTTCTTTGGAACTCACTTTATAACAGCGTTACTTGCCATATGATTAACTTATGTCAACCAAAACAGCATTATCATACAAGCAACATATCGAACTTAAAACTTCATTACCAATAAGGTCGAATTTTAAATGCAATATAATTATTTAACCGTTACAAGTACATGTGCACGCAAAAAAAAATCTGTGTAAGATTGAGCAATCCTACTTGGTAAAACTTTTTTCATACCAAAAAAAAATTTTTACCAAATTTTTGCTAATATTATGCTTGTCGATGTTAAAGTAACATAATTCATTTTTTATGTAAAATAACCAAGTAGCTTGCTCAATAACGCAAATTACCTGCACAAAAATTTATCGAAAGAAAACAACAAAAAAACAAAACAAATACAGACCGCCATTTTCATTTTGTATTTTTGTGTGCGTTGTTCGTTTATTTTTTGTGTTATAAAAACGTAAAAAGGAAATTGATATATAAAATAAAAATAAATTAATACATAAATAAAAATAAATAATTAGTTTTCTAAAAGATAAATAAATGTAAGATAAAAGAATGTTAAAGTTAATTTTGCTTTCATCACTTAAAACACCATTCAATAAGAAAAACCAATGGAGTCCCAGACGTATGTTTCGATGAATAACAAATGGAATGATAAAGTGAGTATACCCGCATTCCGAAGACACCAATAAGGTTTAATAGATTTTTAGTTAAAAATTAGTGTTTGGTAATAATTTTATATTTTTACATGGTACTGCTAAATAAATTTTTGAAGCTATGGAGAATCCTTCACTACAATAAAGAGCGTGGACACCAATCCTGCCTTTAGTTATAAAATTAAAACCTAAAAACCCAAAGCCAAGGGAGTCCATACCTGTTTTGATGAGTTACAAATGGAATGACAAAGTAAGTGTTCCTCCTTACCAAGAGACCAATGGGGTTAACCAATTTTTTAAATTAAAAATTTATGTTTTGTAATAATTTTCTATTTTTACAGGATGCTTTTAAATAAATTCGTGAAGCTATAGCGGATCCTTTACTTCAAGAAGAAGCGTAGGCAGCAGTCACTCGAAAAAATTGTACAAAAAGGGTCAGTTGGTCGGTGGTAAATTAAATCCTAAACAACATTTATTATATTAATATGGATTTATTCTGTGAAAATTTTAAATTCAACAAATATACAAATTTTTACAAAAAATTATTGAAAATTTATTTTAGCATAAATGTGGTAATTTTTAGCATTATTTTTAGTCAGCTTTTCAAATAATTTTGGTATATTTCACCATATTTCTTTTGGTATATTTTACCAAGTTTTTGCTTAAATAGCATTAGCATTTTCTTCAAAATTTTTTACATAAGTGTTTTGGCTAAATTACGAAAACTACTTCGTCGGTTGTAGTTTTAGCATATTTTTGGTAAAATTATGCCAGATTTTTGCTCACTCCGACACAAGTTTTTTTTTGCGTGTGGATTTCAAAGATTTTAAAGCCAAAATATGATATAAAATAAATAAAATAAAATTCATATAACCTGAAGTTTTAAGACATTTAGTTTGACAATTTATGGCCAAGGTCACAACACTGTGGGACGGACGGTCGGACATCGCTAAATCGACTCAAAAAGTGATTCTAAGTCGATCGGTATACTTAAAAGTGGATCTAGGACCAATATTTCGGGTAGTTACAAACATCAGCACAAACTCATTATACCCTGTACACTCAGAAAATTATGTAAGTTACTACATGTTAGTTATTTGTATATTTTACAGTAGTTAGTTGATTTCAACTACAAAGTCAGTTGTTTTTGTATGCAAAATATCAAACAACTATTTCTGTTAGTTCTTTAAGTCGTTTTTTTGAACAACTAAAAAAAAAGTACTGTGATGTAGTAACAGTTATTTAAAGCAGTTAATTTTATTTTTTTATCTCCGAAAAATTTCCAGTTTTTTTCCAAAAAATTTAAATAAATTTTATTTTTTTTATTTTTCACAACTTAAAAAAAAAAAAAAAAAATTGGAAAAATTTGGTTTTCAATTTTTTTTTTTAATTTTTTGAAAAAAAAAAAATATATATTAATTATTTTATTGTAACTACATTTTAGTTGTTTTTGACTACAAATGTAATTTGTTTTTACTAAATAAGTCAGTTGTTTTTTGGCAGTTAAAATAACTAGCATCCCAGCAAAACTTAGACTACCAAATAAGGTATAAAATAAGGTATAGGATCTCTTATTTTATACATTGCAGCATTGATGATTTTAACAGGCGATGAGACTCAAAGTAATGCATCCACATTATCACAAAGAATACCAGTAAGGTATAAAATAAGTCATAAATTTATAACGAAGAATACGAGTAAGGTGTAAAATATATGATATTTTATAGGTTATGAGAAATGAAATAATATAGCATACCAGAAGATAATATATAAGGTGTTACGAGTAGTGAAAAAGTAATTTTGTATTAAATTTACTCACGTGATTGTAAGTGAGTGTAAGTAGGTAAAATATGGTCGTAAGTGTGTGTCGTTAGAAATTTCCTGTCGTGAGCCCATCTCTAGTTTAAACTTATGCATTTTTTTTATAGAATATTTATTTTTTATGTTATTGTTATGCATTATGCATCAGATTATAAATAATGCATTATTTCAAACTTTCAAATAATACATAATGTAACCAAATATAAGTCATCCATGATTTAATGTTTAGAAATAATATATATGAAATACATTTTTTCCAATAATCTTTAATGTTTAGAAATAATATATATGAAATACATTTTTTCCAATAATCTTGCATTACGTAGCAAATTATTAGTAATGCATTATTTTTCACTTTAAAATAATACGTTGTGGAACAAATGTTTGGTAAGACATCCATTACCTGGTAATGTGTTATATAATCACTACCCATTACCAAAGTTTTGCTTTGATTGTTAGTTGATTTAACTGAAAAAGTAGTTGACCCCAAAACAACTTACAAAGTAGTTATTTTAACTGACATTTTCAGTTGATTTTACTAACATAATTTTTTGAGTGTACCACAGTGTGGTGTAGGGTATAAATATTTTTAACAAAAATTAAACAAAATTGACCTTTTAGAAGTTTTTTTTTTTAAATATTTATTATAAAACGATTCTTTAATTCGTTTAAATTTTTAACAATGCCACCCTAGTGTAAATAAGTTTCTTAAAAACTAATATGTAAATGACCTTTTGTATCAAAATGTTATGAAAGGATGTCAAACAAAATAAGTTCTAAAAAATCCAAAATGTATTCCAAAATACCATTTTTAAGATTTTTTCATTCAAAATTTAATCAATTTATTCAAAATATTAAAAAAAAAACAATAAATAAATAAATTCAATAAATTTTTCACACAGTGTAAGCGATCCTCATATAAGAACAACGAAAATTCGTTTAAAATAAACTTTCTAACAAATATCAAGTGTCAAACAAAATTTTCAATCAACCACCTACAATTTGATGATTGGTATAACAATTTTTCTTAATTGGAGGAGTTTCAATCAAAAAATTTATTGAATCCGCGTTTTTGTTGATTGAAATTCGTTTCAAACTATTTCTGTGTAGTGAACTATTGTAATTACTTGAAATCTCTTAAAGATGCGTATACTTAATTTCGTAATTTCATTTAAATAACAGTCATACGCAACGGTGCCCAGTGGCTTATTTTAAATTATTCGGCCATTCAGTAAGTACTAGACCGATTGCAGTGAAATTCATACCGGTTATAGCAAAAGTAGTTTTCGAACTTAAGTTTGGACGCTGGACCCCATATGTCCAATAAGGGAACCACTATCCCATTCCGATTCGGAAAGCTTAATTTTGTATCACTTCGAAAAAACCTGAAAAGGTTTATAAGATAGCCCTATATGGAACTAAGAAAATTGCGTTTTTGGTTTTTTTAATTTTTCAAAACCGGGGCTTTTGAGGCGTGGATAAATACTGTCAAACTCGGTTATAACGAATTCTCGGTTATAAATAATTATAAAGTCCCGTTGTTTTGGCATTAATTTTCACCCAAAAGACTTATTTTATAACGACCTCGGCTATAACGAATCCTTGGTTGAAACAAACTACTTATTATGGTCCCACTAAACCCATTTCAAACATAATATGTTTTGAGTAGGTTTGTTCTAGCTCGAGGTCATTATTTCCTTTATTGAATAAGACTATGATATTTTCAAATTCCGAGACATAAATAAATTTAAAACAGGAAAATAATTTTCTTAAAAAAATTATTCTATAAGAATATCATAGTTTTAATTAGTAAAGAAAGTAATGACCTCGAGTTAGAATAAACATACTTAACATATGTATATTATTTTCTATATTTATTTTAAGTTTAGATATTTATCTATACACAAAAAAAAATCAGAAGCGCGTTTTTCGTTTTTTTTTTTTTTAATACCCTCCACTTAAGTTTGTCATTCCGTTTGTAACTCATCGAAATATCGGTCTGGGACCCCATAAAGTATATATATTCATCCTTGATCGATTTTAAGAAATTCTAGCGATGTTTTTCTGTCCGTCTGTCCGTCAGTCTGTCTGTTGAAATGGTGATCACGGAAATGGTGTCTGTGGAAATGGTGTCTATGGAAATGGTGATACTGAAACTTAACATATATATTGGAGCGATATCGGTTCAGAGGTTATAAGTTATGAACGAAAATTTAAGGACACCACAAAAATTTTAATACACTCAAAAAAATAAAACTGTGAAGTTAACAATTTTTTTTTAGTTAAGTTGAGTTAACTGGCTTTTTAGCAAATTTTTAGTTAAAATCAGCGTTTTAACTACTTTTTTTAGTTAAGTTCAATTTACGAAAATACCAGTTTTGAACAAATTTAGAATTAATTTTTTTTGTTGACTTTAAAACTGAGTTAACGAATTTTTACTAATTAATTTGCTGATTTTTCGTAACATATTTGTTAAGTGCAAAGATTGATTACAATTTAAGAAATCTCTTGTGTAGCCTCCTATGCAAATCTCATAAGTTCTACTTAAGCTGAACTTAATGCTGTGAAAAAATAGAAAAAAATAAGTGAAGTGTTAGTGTTAGTGTTTAAAGTGTTCGGTGAACTAAAAAAATTTCAACCTAAAAATGTAAAAAAAATCAGTGTTGGCTACCGTTACCCTTTCAATACCGTTACCGATTAAAAACCCTTTAATATTGACTACCGTTACCAATACAGAAATAAAAAATTTTAAATACCGTTACCGATAAAAAACCATTACCTTTATTAGGATTTTTTTTTTTTTTTTTTTTTTTTTTTTTTATTTGTTATAATTGTGTAATATAAAAGCCATTAGTGGCCAAAAAACATATTACAATTGAAAATAATATGGTAAATTATACAGTAACCCAAAAAAAAACTTATAAAATAACTATAAACTAATGTTTTGTAAACAGCTTCAATTTGCAACACTACATACCACTCATAGAAAACAAGAACATAAGTCCACAATCAACGATGGAGCAGACAAATACTATTAGATTTGAATTTGAATACGATTCAGGTGTTTAGTTAATTTTTCACGGAAAACTGGTTGAGAAAAACCGAATGTTCGAAGTTCATCAGGCAGGTGATTCCAACTGCGAGCAACAGTAATAAGAAAAGATTTTTCAAACAGTGAATAATATATTCTAGGAATAAAAATTTGAACATTTCTGGTGGAATGCGTAAATCTGAAACGGTGTAACAGAAATTGTGGCGTTGCATTTTTGATGAGCTTGTAAAATATTAAGATATACCTCATAATTATAAAATTTTCAAAAGAACATTTTAGAAAACGATTTACATGTGGTGATATATGATTGTATAAATGATCTTGATCACGATTTTGATCTTGATTTCGATTACAAAGCCTTATGCCAAAAACAAATCTAACAATTTTATTTATTAGAAGCTTAATCCTATTAATGTTACCAGACGTTGTGCATAAATATACTTCCATACAATAGGATATTTGAGACATTAATAAAGCATGTGCTACTTTACATCTAACTTGATATGGTAAATACATGTTGAGACAATATAACCGACGAAGAGTAAAGCACACTCTTGAATAAATATTATCAATATGAAATGAATAATCAAGTTTGTTGTCAAGTAAAACACCCAATATTTTAATTCTGTCTACAAATTCTAGCTCCCTTTCTGACATTCGAACCGTAATATCCTGCAAATGTGAGAAACCAAATCTTATTATTTTAGTTTTTGAGACATTTAATACAAAAAAATTTGATGACATCCAAGATTCAACTCTTACTAACGTACTATCTATTCCTGACTGTAACTCTTCTCTTAAATAATTCCCACGGAATAACAATTGAATGTCATCAGCGAATGCATAAACCGAACACATTTCGGATTCAATTGCATTAAATAAGTTATTTAAATACATTGAAAACAATAATGGCGCAAGAACTGACCCTTGGGCGACTCCAGATCTTACTCCTCTCAACTGTGATTCACGACCTCCAAATGACACAAACTGTTCCCGATCCGACAAATAGGAATTAATCAGTGTACATGCTGAGGTTGAAAACATGAACTCGTTTTTAAGTTTTTGTATTAGTTTTAAATGATTAACACGATCAAAAGCCTTAGACAGGTCTAATGATACTAAAATACTGGTTTCTCTTTTATTAACACTGTCTCTAATAGACTCTGTTAATCCTAACAAGGCAGATGACGCACTGCAACTACGACGGTACCCAGTTTGTCGATCATTTAATAAAGAAAACATCTCAATATGTTCTAAGATTTGAATTCTTGTTACATGTTCAAACACTTTAGATAAAATTGGTAAAATACTTATAGGCCTTAAATTATCCATATCATATGAAGTGCCAGATTTTGGTATTGGAATGACTTTGGCAATCTTCCAGTTCTGTGGAAAGACTGAAGTTGTTATAATGCAATTAAAAAAATGCAAAATGTAATCACTTATTAATAAGAAAATTATCTTGAAAAATTTTAAAGGTATTCCATCAACACCACAGGCATTTGATTTGACACTGTGAAAAGCTTTAACCAATTCTGATAAATCAATGCTGCGAAAAAAAAACATTCCATCCAATTCATTAAAGCTTAAATTTTCCAGCTCATTATTCGATTCAATGTTTAAACCATCCAAGAAGTAGTTGTTTACTTGATCAACATCTAACTCCGCATTGGAAGGAATTGTGTCATTAGCTCCTGCTACTCTTAATTGACTCCACATTTCTTTTGAGGTCGCATCACTAAATAATCTACTAAAATAACCCTTCTTAATTCTACGAATTGTTCTTTTAGCTCTGTTTCTGTACTTACAAAACACTCTCCACTTAGATGATGTAGGATCCCCCATGTATGCTTTGTAAGCAATATCCCTGAGTGATTTTGCATAAATGATTTCGTGAGATTTCATCCAATCTGTTGTCTTTCGTTTGATATGAACTCTTTTTACAGGTACTAAGGAAAACATTTTGGATATTAAAGAATCCAGTATAGAAATTTGTAAATTTACGTTAATTGTACCATAAAACAGAGAAAAATCTTGTTCTAATACACATGAGACTAGATCACCTACATCAACTGATGCGTAATCACGGTATTCAATAAACTCATTTGAATTACTACCAGTATCAACCAAAGGCAACTCGAATAATGCATAGATAAAAGCATGATGAGATGATAAAAATGGAACTTGCATTTGTCCAGTTGTTTTTAGGAGTGGTTGGCCACTTATAAGAAAATAATCTAAAAGTGTTGTGGTATTAAAACGTATATCATGATGTGTTGGAATTGAATTGTGCCTTATAGAAAGATTAAAGCGATCGCATAAATTTCGAAATCTTCTTGCTTTTACAGGATCATACAGATCATTATTAAAATCTCCTACTACAATTATATTATTATATCTTTCGAACATATCAGACATAGCAGATTCAAAAATATTCAAATTTCCATTTGGTAGATACACAACTCCCACTAGCACAACGATACCACCGGTTGTTATTTCAATAAAAAGTATTTCACATTCACCATAATGTGATTGTGTATTAACTACTTTATGCGTAATACTATTTGACACATAAATTCCTACTCCTCCAGCTCCACCATTCTCTCGAGGACGATCATTTCTACAGAAAACATAACCGTCAATGTCAACTACACCATTTGGTACTTCTGGCTTTAACCAGGTTTCTGTTACAGCTACGATGTCAAAGGTTGTTCCTTGTATAAGGTTTTTAAATTCATCAAATTTAACTGAGTATGGAGCTGGACAAATACTTTGACAATTACAGTGACCTATTTTTAATCCATTTTCAAAGCCCCCTAATTGTATATTTGCGTCACGTCCATCGCTGACAACTGGACCTAAATTCAAGTTAACGGAAGTCATATTTGTACGTTACAAATTGAAGCCATATAAACAAAACATATCTTAAAACTAAAAGCACTAATATAATTATTTCGATACGAATTAGTATAAATTGCATTTCTGATTTTTATATTATCATTAACAATTCAATCTAAATCAGTCAAAAAATTTAATTTTACAAAACTAAAATTGAATTAAGCATGCGAATGAATTGTATCAAAGATGCAAATTATATTGGAAAAAATGTAAATATATTGCCATAATTCAATGAAATTAATTGCATCTTTAATACATGTGATCAATGCAATTACTATAACACTAGGTTTATCAATGGGTATATCTATTACTCCAATTAAAATTAAAAGACATGCAATTGTATAACTCATTTAATTATTTAACATAACCAAAATAATATTTATTGACAGTGACAAATAAAATAACCCCACTGTATTCCCAGTGTTAAATATTTATATATTACTTTTACTTTACATTCCATAAAAAAGGGAGAGAAAAAATATAACAACGAAACAATATTTTAAATAATATTTTTTGTTCTTTTTATTTGTTTTAAATTCAATTCATTTCTTATTGTTTTTTATTGTGTTCCTTATTTAAATTTTTTTTTGTTGTTATTTTTTATTTTATTAATATTTTCTATATGTAATTCACTTCGTTTTATTTACTATTCTCCTTATCCCATAACTGAAGGAGATCATAATAAGAATTTATCTACATATAGTTATGGTTAAAGAGAAAAAAATATAAAAACTGAGAAATAAATTGAAGTTAAAGAGAAAAGAACATTAGGAAAAAGGGGGAAAAAGTTGTATAATAGAATAAAGATAATAACAATTAAAAGTAGAAAATACAAAAAGTTTACAAAATGTTTAGTAAAAAATGTAGAAAATACAAAAATATATATTTTTTTTTTTATAACTCTGTAATGGTTTTAACAAATATAAGTAATAAAAGATCTATGATGTTTTAAACTCTGGGAATATGTCCATTAAGTTGAATATGTCTACCGTTTTTTGTGTTCCATCTCTCATTTTTAAAACAGCATGAGGATCGTTACCATTACGAAATTTAAATCCAGTAATCCTCTCGTTCTTTTTTAATTGGCGACAGATATAACAAAGCTTGCTGGCCATGGGAGTGAGATGGTCACTAAGAAAAACTCTTGCTTCAAGATCAGCACCATCTTCATTATCTTCCTGACTTAGCAGGTCTTTCAATGTTAATGTACGAGTGTCATAATATTTTTTTATTATTGCATCTCGAATAGCAATGGAATGAAACTGCACCAGTACCTCCGAATTATTTTTGATACTTGTGTATTGTTTAATATCGTTTTCACCAAAAGGGACACTATATACTTCTGCCAATCGTAAAATCATAGTTTTTGTCTTGGGTGAAGCAGCTGGTAACCCAGTGACAATAACATCCAATCTATTTAGCCTTCTCATGATTAAGTTTTGGGACTTCTCCAGTTCAATAAATCGGCTTGTTGTACTTTTGTCAATCTGCTTTATGAATTCATAGCAGTGGTTGACATCTGATTTCACTTTGTTTATCTCCTCAAGAAAATCTTTGCGAATTTGAGACACCAATTCATTCAACTTAACCTCAAAGTTTTTAATTGTTTGACTCATGTGAGCTTCAGTGGATTTACGGTGATCTTCCAATTTTGTATCAATATTCTTATTGATTACCTCAATTCCCTTCTGTAGTTCAGCTGCAAAATCAAGTGAAGCACTTTTAGGAGGCATTATGATATTTTATTTAAGAAATATATTTTAGAAATTATAGTTTTTTTTTTTGTTTTTTTTATTATGCTATTTTTTTTTTTTTTCCTTTTTTTCTTTTACTTTTTGACAGTTGTTAATTGCCAATTTTCACGTGTTAAAGATGAGTTTTTTTTTTTGTTTTATTTTTTAATAAAAGATTAAATACTTTTTTTATTGGTTTTGTTTTTTTTTTTTTTTGCTTAACTTTTAGAATATTTAAATATATATTTCTAGCATTGATATAAATTAAAACAATTTTAGTTTTATTTTTTATTAAATTTTTTTGACCGACACAAATTTTTCACTACTCTTTCATGGCAGGGTTACCATCATTTTCAATTTTTACCGGTATTATATCGGTTTTGATTCGGTTGTCTTAATATTACTTATTTTAAATTTTTTTGATAAAAAACAAAGTAAAATATTCTAAATGTACGTAAAAGAAAACAACATATTTTTGTTAATTGAAAATAGTATTGTTATTTGAACAAAAACAATGAGGAAACCGGTCCAAACAATGATCACATTCGCAATTAACTAAATTCAGACAATGAATATGTCGAAAACGGCAAAACTTTTAACAGATAAATATAACAGAATTTTGTCGGTATTTTTACTGACTCTGTTTGTTTATTAAAAAATCTGATTTAAGCAGATCATTTTGTAATTTTACAAATATTCTTTGTTGGTATTTTTTTAATTTTTGTTTAATTTTAACTAAAAATTGTTCAAATGTAAAAAAAAAATCAGCTTTTAATTTTTTTAATGTTACAGAAGTATTTAGTTGTGATGTTTTTAAAAAAAATTTACATGAAAAAAATGTTATGGAAAAATTTTGTTTAAAGTTTAAGTTAGAAAATTGATTTAATACCGTAAAATCACCGCTGAATATGTTCTAGAGCCTATTACAAAAGGAATAGGTTCCAAAAAATTTTACTGGGTAGGCTTTTATTTTGACCCTGATACTATTAATCATGTTGGGTGCAAATTCAAGAGAGATATTTTTACTGCTTATTTGGTGTAAAGGCAAAAAAAATTTTAAATTGTACACTCAAAAAAAAAACGGGGGTATTCAATACTAAAAATTTAGCTACGAGTACTAATGTTTTAGTCCAAAAGGACCAAGTGCAGGAATTGGTAATCAATACTAAAATTTGTTACTAATTGTGAAATTATAATTAAATAGTGTACTCTTAATTTTTGCTGTCTGCTGCTTGCTGCTGAATTGTGAAGGAGCATTTGGTCGCAGTGTTGACATTATCAATATGAAAAAAAAAAAAACGCAAAAATCGTAGGAAAAGGGTTAAAATTTACCAAACAAAAATCAGCGCCAAGAAAAAAGAGAAACTTAAAAAAAAATGGAAAATGTGCTTTTTAAGGTAAAAAGCATAAAAAGCAAAAATAAAAATATTTGTTTTTATTATAAATTAAATAAATTAGCTGATACAATCAAAAGTAAAAATAATATTACATTCATATTACTCAAATAATATTAAGATAATGGTTAACATTAAATTTAAAACAAACTTTTTTTATTACATTCAATTATCAAGCCACAGAACTGTTTTAATGAAATGTTTGGGTATTTTATCAGTTTAATTTTTATGCATTTTACTTTATTTTGACAGTAAACAAAATTGTTTAAAAAAATTAAATTAATTAAATTAAATATTTAAAAAAATACGTAGTTGTAAAAAAATTTAGAAAATATGTACCAAAAAGTTTTTACACAAATACAAGTAGGAAAGTCCAACCATGGACCCATTGGATATTTTTTTTAAGATCTTTAATTACTGGAAAAAAACACATATAAAACAATTTTGAGAGAAATATGCTTCTTTTAACTGAATATCGGCGACTAAATCTACTGGGAGTAACGGTATGCATTACCATGTAATTAGTGTTTGGGAATTCCCGGACTTTTCAATTTCCCGGGAAACGGGAAAAAAATAATTTATTTCCCGGGATTCCCGGGAATCCCGGGAAATTTTCATTATTAATGTAAATCATAAAAAAACATTAAAATTTAATTATCTTTTCATTAAAAACAGTTTTATTAGAGATAAACAATTAATTAAAACATAAAAAATCAAAACATAAGAGTTAAAAATCCTGAAATACAATAAAACAAACCAAAAAAAATATTGCAAGTTTTTCCTTCACAAAAAATCGCAAAAAAATTAAAACTGCGTTATTTGAGAAAAAACTAATATGGTTGGCAGCACTTTTAATATTTATTCTGGAAATGTTAATTCTAGGTTCAAAATTTTTATATTTTTTTGACAGTCTTAGCAAAATTATCATTAACCGACGTATATTTTTTGACTTTTAAGTTTTTTTCATGATATTAACATACTTTTTACACTTGGTCAGTTTTCCTATAAATATATATTTGCACTGTTCTTCCAAATAGAAAAAATACAAAAAATATCAATTTAATTATACCTGTGTGTAAAAAAAAATGGTAAAAATTTAAGTAAAATAAACGTTTTTATGTAAAAAGGTTTATTTTACAAAATTCCCGGATTTCCCGGGAAAAATTAAAAAAATTCCCGGGAATTCCCGCCAGTGTTTTCCCGGGAATTCCCGGGAAATCCGACCCGGGAATCGGACCCCAAACACTACATGTAATGCATAGCCACAAAAAATGGAAAAATATGTACTAGTTGTTCCCTACCGCTTACCGTAGGCCTTAATTTTTTTTTTAATTTTTCATGCATTACGAAGGTTCATGCATTATTTTGAGTCTTATCCCAAAAAATCATTAATCCTGTATAGAGTAAGGCCACGTTCACACTACATGAACTTATACCTAAGTCACACCTAAGATGAAATCACATTCGATCACAACGCATAGCGTTGTTCAAAATTCTGTGTAAATTGGTTTTTTAAAAACAATAAATTGTATTGAAATTTTCACGAAAATAAACCCCAATTTTCTTTATTTAACTCTATCAAAAATACATATTTTGATTGCGTCATTACAAAAATACAACTCCATAACCAAAAATTTAAATTAGCCGACGATTGAGAGCAAACGCCGCCGTCGGCAAGCAAATGGGGCGAGTCGCCACAACCGAAAGTTCCTCGTCGGCACAATTTAAATCAATTGTTAGTCACTTAATTCAAATTTAAAGGGGTTGTTTGTATGAGGCCAAGGTCCAAACATGGATCAAATTTTCCCAATTTCATTAGGTCTTGGGCTTAACTTTCAAATTTCAGCAAAATCTATTGATAATATAAAAATCACAAATTAAAAAAAATCGAAAAAACACCGTAAATAAATTAAAAACCTAATAAATTACTGTATATTAGTACTTTTATGAACTAAAAATAGTAAAAAAAATTAGTAAAACCAACTACCAACAAAAATTACTCATAAACAGTAAGAAATACTAATTTTAGCACTTTGAAGATACTAAAAAAAACTACTGTAATACTGGTAATTGGTAACTTATTAGTAGATTTGGGTTACCAACGCACTTACTAATTTTTTTACTGTAGAATTATTTTGAGTGTATATTATTCAAGAAAATTACATTATCCAAACTCTGAAATTTTAAGTTCGATTTTTCTGGGTACACCATTACTTATGAGTAATTTTAAATAAGAAAATAGTATTAATCATACGCTATGGTGGTCAGAAAATAAAAAATGACAATACATTCATATTAGATTGATTTTGATTTTCAAAAAGTGTTCGGAAATAAATAAAATAAAAATGTCTTGCGAGTTATCATATTTATTTATTTTGATGCTTTGAACACAAATATCAAAAAAATTAAAATCGGTTTAAACGTTTTGAAATAAGCCCAAGAAATTAAAAAAATAATCTCAAATTTTTTTTTACCCTTTTATAGAGCTTGCTACAAACTTTCATTCACAATTTATTTTAGTAAATTCAATCATCTAAACCTGCGGCACTCTTCGTTCAAAGATGTTTTGCTTTTATTGAAAAATGTTGACCAAAAACTATAAACTTCGATCGAAGGGTGCCATGTGTTCAAATGCTCTGATTTGGCTCAAATAAGTCTAAATGAAAGCTTTTATCAATCTCTATGAAAAATTTAATAGTAAAAAAAAAATATTCATGGATATAGAAAAAACCTCAATTTTGTGGAAATTTTTTGACAAATTTCAAATGGTGATATCTTCCCAGCAAAACTTAGATTACCAAATAAGGTATAAAATAAGGTATATGATCTCTTATTTTATACATTGCAGCATTGATGATTTTAACAGGCGATGAGACTCAAAGTAATGCGTCCACATTATCACATAGAATACCAGTAAGGTATAAAATAAGTCATAAATTTATAACGAAGAATACCAGTAAGGTGTAAAATATATGATATTTTATAGGTTACGAGTAAGGTATATAATATAGCATACCAGAACGTAATATATAAGGTGTTACGAGTAGTGAAAAAGTAATTTTGTATTAAATTTACTCACGTGATTGTAAGTGAGTGTAAGTAGATATAATATGCTAGTGAGTGTGTGTCGTTAGAAATCTCTTGTCGTGAGCCCATCTCTAGTTTAAACTTATGCATTTTTTTTATAAAATAATTATTTTTTATGTTATTGTAATGCATTATGCATTTAATTATAAATAATGCATTATTTCAAACTTTCAAATAATACTTAATGTAACCAAATATAAATCATCCATGATATAATGTTTAGAAATAATAAATATGAAATACATTTTTCCAATAATCATGCATTACGTAGCAAATTATTAGTAATGCATTATTTTTCACTTTAAAATAATACGTTGTGGAACAAATGTGTGTTAAGACATCCTAAAATAATGCTACAAATAAGGTATATACATTACCTGGTAATGTGTTATATAATCACTACCCATTACCAAAGTTTTGCTGGGTTGAAAACCGATAAACCAATTTAAGACATTTTTTAATATTTAATCAGCACGCCAAAAATTACAATGTGCAACAAGAAAAATTATCCTCAATGGCTTCAACACCATATGAAAGTAGACCATCAAGTGAACAAAATCACCAAAGGATTTAGCAAAGTCTGTTCGGATTTCTTTTTTATAGCCCACTAAAGTTTTATTTTTATCAAAGGCGTTTGGAAAACGTCAAAAATACTATAATAAGAACACATCTGAGCTTCAAAATATGATTTGATGTCTGCAGTGAAATTTTATGGCGGTTCTTTTCTTAGAACATTTTAACCCTCTAACAGCCATTTTAAGGGGTCGTTTTAGTCCTTTTTCAAAAACTAAGCACAGAAGTCTAATAAAACGTTCATTTAGAGGGTTAAAATGTTCTACAAATATTTTCCTTATAAAATTTTACTAGGGGTTTTTAAACGTTCCAAATTTGTTCGATATGCGCAAAGTGCTTAAAAAGGGTCAAGTATAAATAAGCAATGTTTGTTATTTTTTTTACCAAAGCAGTGTTAAAAAATATCGACAAAAAAAGTGCAAATATACTTTTGAGCTAAAAATGATGTTCTGATGTGTTGTATAAAATTTTATGATGATTCTTTTCTTTGACCAAATTAACCCTCTAGTTCCCCGTTTTAAAGGGTAATTTTTGTCCTTTTTTAAAAGAAATACTAAAAAGTCTATAAAAAGGGGCAGTTAGAGGGTTAAAATGTTTTACAAATATTTTCTGCATCAAATTTTACCAGGGCACGTCTAAGACAGAAACTTTGTCCAGCATATAGAAAATGCTTAAAAATTTTAAGGTATTAAAATTTTTTTTTATTTTTTTTTTTGGGCCGAAATATAAAAAAAACAAAGCAAAAAAGTTAAGTTCGACTTTGTCGAATGTATTGAAACCCTCCATAATGTAAAATGTTTATTTGCAAAAAACAAAAAAAAATTGTTTAAAAAAAAAAAAACAACAGGGAATAAAATTTTTTGGTAAAAAAAACGGCAATGAAAATGTTTTTTTTTTTTTATATGTTTGTTCTTGTTTAAATACCATTCGTTAATCAATTCTGTTCACATGTGTCAACCAGCAGCCAAATTAAAGCATTTTGTGTTTTTAGGTTATGTCGGGCCCTTTTTTTGACTCAAAAGTAAGCTTAGGTCTTTTCTCCACCTAATTCTTCTTCGTCCTCAAATATATTTTTGCTCCACCAACAAAATTTCCGCTAGAATAACAACAAATTTTTTTTTTTTCTAATTTCAGTAACTAATTATTAGCAAATCGTTTTTGCTAATTTTAACAAAATAAAATTGTGGGTTCAAAATCAGCAAATTTTCTAGTAAATTTACTAGCTTTTTTTGCTATCATTACAGTTTTTTTTTATTATAGGTACACCTCAGCGTATGAGTAATATTTAACAATTGTATTTATTAATCATACGACATGTTGAACTGAATTTTAAATAAGTAAAAATATATTTACAAACTGCTATTTTTAGACTTTTTTGTCCACTTTTTTAAAATTCTGTCTAGTAATAGAACCTCAAATTATTACTATAGGAAAAAGTCTAAAAATCTGAGATATTTTCTATAGGAAAAAGTCTAAAAATCTGAGACATTTTCTTTATGAAAAATGTTCCAACGAAAATACGCTTTGAGAATTAATAAAGTGTTTTATATAAGATGGGTTTAAGAATCTGAATTTTTTTCTAAAAACAAATTTTTCTCAACATCAGAGAAATTTTGTGAAGAACATGTGTGAGAAAATCTAAAACTTTATTGAAATTTTTTTCAGAATAATGGACTTTTTTGTAAAAATTCTTTTATATTTTTAAAGTCTTGCAATTAAGAATTTAATTTAGTGTTAAAGTTTTTCCCTAAAATACATTTCTATTAAAGTTTCTATTTTCCATAAAATTTGTTCTCCAACAAAATATCATGTGACTCAGCAAATTATTTTAAATGAACGCTTATAAACAATGAACTTGAATTTAAAGGATATAACAGTGCATTAGAAAAAAATGCCCGATTTGAGTAAAGAACTTAAGACACTTAAAGTTCAAACACAGTTTTGATGTTTGATGCTTTTGTAAGTTAGTGAGAGAAACCGAAGTTTACACTCAAAAAATTATGTCATTAACTGTTTGTAGTTTATTTTAAAAGTTTTCCGTTTAGTCGTTTTTAAAAGAAAAAGCATTTGTTTGATGTTCAGTTTTTATTAATGACTACTTCAGTCCTTTGTTTTAAAAATAACACACTAAAAAATATAGACTTTCATTTGCATTTAATTTTTAAAGTCATTTATTTTTGTTCTGTAAGTAAAAACTACTGATTATTCTTTAAATTTTTAATGATTTGTGTAAGTCATTTTTTTTAAATTGTTGGTATTTTTTAATGAAATATCATTAGTTTTTACCTACACAAGTCAGTAATTTTTTGAAAAAAAAAAAAAAACAAAAAATCATTTATAGAAATATAAAAACATGTTTGTATCAAGTGACTTTGGCACGATGGTTAGAGTGTCTGGCCAGAATGTAGTTGGTTGCGGGATCGATTCCGCAAAATTTTATTAAAAATTTTTAAAAAAAATATTTCAATAGAAAATTGTATAAAATAACCTACGAAATCATTAATTTTTAATGTTTTCGTAGGTTATTTTTTTTTGGAATTTGTTGGTAAAAATAACAGAACTATCATTAATTTTTAATGTTTTCGTAGGTTATTTTTTTCGAATATGTTAGTAAAAATGAGTGAAAAAACCGTAATTTTTTAATGTTTAATGTCATTTATTTTAGAAAATTTTGTCAACAGTAAAAAATAAATGTTGATGTTTGTTTAAATAAATGAATAATTACTGGGATGGTTTTCAATTGTTTATTCACTTGTTTTAAGTGTGTTTTTCATTTGTTTTTGCCTACAAAATATTTTGAGTGTAGCTCTATTTATAAAAATCTGATTTTTTTTTAGCCGTTGTGTTTTTCTGGTCCGCACTGTATAAGTACCTAAATTCTATATACAAATAACTTTTTGTATATGACTTCCTCACACACATAAACTCTCTACATAGTAAGCTCTAAAATAATGGTCTTTGTAGAAGTTTTTCAAAAAAAAAAATAAAAAACTTTTTTTTTCAAACATTTATTTTCCACATATTCGTAGTTAAATTGAAAGTGAATTTAAAATAATTCAAGCATAGAAAATTTCACAAAATTACGCTCGAAAACAGAAGAATTAAGTTATAGGAACTGGAAGTTTAATATCATTCAATTTAACTACAGCCATATCATTTAAAAAAAAAAAAACACAAATAGAAAATAAGCTTATTTTCCACACCATAAAGAATAGAATAAAACAAGTAAGGAAATTATGGTGGATTTAGAGCGATTGCATAATACCCTACAGATGTTTTTGGTGTTATTAAAGGAAAATTGTAAAAATCTTGTAAAATTACAAACAATTTATAAGATTTTTACCAATAAAATTGTAAATTTACAAATCTTTTGACGCGATAAAAATTACAAGGACTTTTCGAGAGCTTTCTACACCATCTCCAATTGTATTTTAAAAATTTCCAAATGTACTTAAAAATGTCCAAATGTATTTTAAATTTGTCCAAATGTATTTGAAAATTGTCCAAATAAATTTTAAAATTAGCCAAATGTATATTAAAATTTTCCAAATGTATTTTAAAATTGTTCAAATATATTTTAAAATTGTCCATTTGCATTTTAAAATTGTCCAAATGTATTTAAAAATTGTCCATATGTAGTTTAAATTTTCCCCATTGTATTTTAAAATTGTCCAAATGTAGTTTAAATTTTTTCAATTGTATTTTAAAATTGTCCAAATGTGTTTTAAAATTGTCCAAATGTATTTTAAAATTGTCCAAATGTGTTTTAAAATTGTCCAAATGTAGTTTAAATTTTTCCAAATGTTTTTAAAAATTGTCCAAATGTATTTTAAAATTGTCCAATGGAGTTTTAAAATTTTCCAAATGTATTTTCAAAGTTGTCCAAATGTATTTTAAAATTATCCATATGTATTTTAAAATTGTCCAAATGTAGTTTAAAATTTTCCAAATATTTTAAAAAAATGTCCAAATGTATTTTAAAATTGTCCAATTGAATTTTAAAATTTTCCAAATGTATTTTTAAATATTCTACACAGAATTCTACACAGAATTCTACACAGAATACATAGAATATTTTAAAATACATTTGGAAAAATTTAACATACATTTGAACAATTTTAAAATTCATTTGGACAATTTTAAAATACATTTGGCCAATTTTAAAATACATTTGAACACTTTTAAAATACATTTCGACAATTTTAAAATACATTTGGACAATTTTAAAATACATTTGGAAAATTTTAAAATACATTTGGACAATTTTAAAATACATTTGGACAATTTTAATATAAATTTGGAGAATTTTAATATACATTTGGATATTTTAAAATTACAATTGGATATGGTGTAGATTTTGTGCTACCTCCTATTTTACGAGAAATCTAGTAATAATAACGAGATTTTTTTTTGTAATTTTACTAGTTTTTTTTACCAAAAAAATTGTAAATGTACAAATTTTTTGATGGAATAATATTTACAAGGAATTTTCGTGACTTAACTAGATTTTTTTTGTAAAATTACCTTGAAAATTTGTACTTTTACGAAGAAAATTGTAAAATTACAACGAAAAATTGTTTGTCAAAAAATAAGGCAAACTGTCAAATATAGGTAAAATGGAATTACGGGAATTTTTCAAGTAATTTGAAAAGGATTTTTTTTTTGAGTGTACTGTGACAATTGTTCTCCTACCAACTGTTATACGATTGAACTATATATGGGGCATTCCATGTCAAATCTAACACTTTGAAATTTTTTTTTTTAGATTTTTCCAATCCAATCCAGAATACATAGAATATTTTAAAATACGTTTGGACAAATTTAACATACATTTGAACAATTTTAAAATTCATTTGGACAATTTTAAAATACATTTGGACAATTTTAAGATACATTTGAACACTTTTAAAATACATCTCGACAATTTTAAAATACATTTGGACAATTTTAAAATACATTTGGAAAATTTTAAAATACATTTGGACAATTTTAAAATACATTTGGACAATTTTAATATAAATTTGGAGAATTTTAAAATACATTTGGATATTTTAAAATTACATTTGGATATGGTGTAGATTTTGTGCTACCTCCTATTTTACGAGAAATCTAGTAATAATAACGAGATATTTTGTAATTTTACTAGTTTTTTTTTACCAATAAAATTGTAAATGTACAACTTTTTTGATGGAATAATATTTACAAGGAATTTTCGTGACTTAACTAGATTTTTTTTGTAAAATTACCTTGAAAATTTGTACTTTTACAAAGAAAATTGTAAAATTACAACGAAAAATTGTTTGTCAAAAAATAAGGAAAACTGGCAAATATATGTAAAATGGAATTACGGGAGTTTTTCAAGTAATTTGAAAAGGATTTTTTTTTTGAGTGTACTGTGACAATTGTTCTCCTACCAACTGGTATACGATTTAACTACATATAGGGCATTCCATGTCAAATCTAACACTGTGAAAAATTTTTTTTTTAGATTTTTCCAATTTGTTTACAGGTTTTAGTACCCTTCGAAAACTCCTTCGTGGTAAATTTTCAGATTTTTTTGATGAACCGTTCGAAATATATCGAATTTTTAAAAATTGGTAGTTTGTTCCTTTACTCAAACTTTTTTTACTCATAACTTCTTCAATAATGGTCCAAATTTCATTTTTTTTTTTAAATTTTAGATTTTTTACGTACTTTTTATAAAAAAAAAACCCGAAAAAATTCTTAAAAGCGCTACCGTATGCGATTTTTAAGTTTTAAAATTAAAATCTCATTTTTGAAAATGTATGTACTCTTAAATTTTTTGAAATTTTCTTGTGTAAAGCTTCTATCGATTCTACAATTTTTTTGCCCAGGAGGATTGTGGGATAACGATTATTACTATTTTTTAAAATTTTTTGAAAAAATTTTATTGTAATTTTCCAATCTTAAAATCATTTCTACTGCTCCAATGGTGCGTCATAGAGGGGTCATTTATAAGACCAACCCCCAGTAATTTTTACGTCTGAACATTTCTTTGGAACAAACTAATACCATATCTCCAATTTCTAAGGGGGCTCCCACACAAAACGACAATTTTTTAAATTTGCTCCAACCGCTCTGACTGCCCTAATAGTGTCCTTAGAGCAAGAAAATGTATGACCGACCTACAATATTTTTTAGTCCAAACATTTTCTCTGAACACACCAACCCTCTATCTTTATTTGTTAAGGCGGTCCCCATACAATTTTTTTTTATTTTTTGTAAATTTGTTTGATTTAATCGGCTTCTACCGGTCCAATAGTGCGTCCGAGAGGGGTCATTAGTGAGACTGACCTCCATTTATTTTTACCCTACAACATTTTTTTGAAACATACCTACGTCCTATTTCCACTCCAAAAGCAGGCTCCCATACAAATAACAGTGGGAGTAAATTTTTTAAAAATTTTATTTTGAATTGAAGCCTACATAGGGAGTGTGAGATATGTATATTAGGGTTAGTACTTTTTGCATTTTTTGCAAATATGCAACCTCCATCCTCGGAATCGTGTAGGGCATGGAAAATAACTAAAAACTGTTAGTTTAGTTTTTCGCGATCGTGAAAAAACTTCACGCACCAAATGCATTGAAGTTTTGTATATACGATTTTTTTATTTTTTTTATTAAAGTTTCACATTTCTCTTAATAACCAAGTTTTTGTGGTTCACTGCTTACAAAACCCTTACATACAATTTTGGAGATGAAAGTTTGACCAATTCGCGCATTTTTCTGCAAATACAAACTTTATTTGGAGTAAAAAACTTAAATTATGTAAAATATTTTAATCGCTAAAAAAATCACTTATATCGCGAATTATCGAAACTTTCGTAATAAAATGGTGTGAAACACATTTGTATGTAGGATTATAATAAAAAACAACAAAAATTTTAGTTAGTTATCACTTTTATTAATTTAAAAAAAAAATTGTTTACATAAAACTTCAATGCGTTTGGTGCGTGAACTTTTTTCACGATCGGGAAAAATCATAAGCATATTTCTTAGTATTTTTCCATGCCTTACACGATTCCCTGAATGGAGGATGTCGCAAAAAAAAAGTCATAACCCTAATGTATATGTGTATTTTAAAAACATACATATCTCACTAATGACCCCTCTAGGATGCACCAATGTCGTTTTGTGTGGGAGCCCCCTTAGAAATTGGAGATAGGGTATTAGTTTGTTCCGTAGAAATATTAAGACGTAAAAATTAATGGGGGTCGGTCTTATAAATGACCACTCTATGACGCACCATTGGAGCAGTAGAAATGATTTAAAGATTGGAAAATTACAATAAAATTTTTTCAAAAAAATTTAAAAAATAGTAATAATCTTTATCCCACGATCCTCCTGGGCAAAAAATTTATAGAATCGATAGAAGTTTTACACAAAAAAATTTAAAAACAAGTAAGAGTGTTAAATTCGGCTGTGCCGAATCTTTTATACCCTCCAACACGTTTAAAATAAAAAAAAAAAATTGCAGGGGCGTCTTTTTTTGGTGGGGGGGGGGGGATGGGTCGGCATTGTTGGTGGGGAAGACCTGTTCCCCCGCTTTATATGTTTACAAATTATTTGTTTATGATATTTACGCTTAAATAATAAATTTGTATCGTTATAATATCGTAAAAATATCGTATTTTTCAGGGGTCGTTTTAGTTCTTCAAGGGGAAACTTTTTTCCCCCTGGTCCGATTTTGCCCATCTTCGAACTTAACCTTACCAGTAAAATAAGAGATATTCTTGCCCAATTTCAAGGGCCTAGCTATTTTGGTTTGGACTGCATCGTTATTTCTACAGACGGACGGACGGACGGACGGACATCGCTAGAATGTCTTAGATTCTATCATGGATCAATATTATATATACTTTGTGGGGTCCCCGACCGATATTTCGATGTGTTACACACGGAATGACAAAGTGAGTATAACCCCATACTGTGGTTGGAGGGTATAAAAAGCGAAGAGTACAAACATTTTCAAAAATAAGATTTAAATTTTAAAACTTAAAAATTGCGTACTAGAGCGCTTTTAAGAATTTTTTGGGATTTTTTTTTTTTAAGTATGTAAAAAAACGAAAATTTTGAAAAAAAAATTTTATTAACGAAGTTATGAGTAAAAGAAGTTTAGGTAAAAGAAGAAACTACCAATTCTAAAAAATTCGATATCTTTTGAACGGGTCATCAAAAAAATCTGAAAATTTACCACGAAGGAGTTTTCGAAAGGTACTAAAAACTGAAAACAAATTGGGAAAATCTAAAAAAAAAAATTATTCAAAGAGTCCGATTTGACATGGAATGCCCCATATATAATTCAATACTTTTCTATCTAACCAAGAACTTTATACGGTACAATCGAAAACCAAAAGAGCATAAATATTGTAAAATATTACATAGTGAAATTAACATTGTAAAATCAACAGAAATAAAAGCAGCATCGGTAACGACTTTTAAGAAAAAAAGCAACAAAACAAAAAACTTTGTCAATAAAGACATTTTGAATTGCAATCAAACTCAACACTTCAATTCGCACAATTCTCTTTTATTTTGAAAAGTTTACGAAAAATTCCATTGTAAGTAAAACTCAAGTCTATTATGCAATAAAAAAAAAATTCATTCTGTTTTTCAAATGATAAGAACAGCAACCGTAAGTTTGAAAGAAGATTCTTAAAGAAAATCCTATTTTATTTAGTGTTGTCAATTTTGTTGGTTAGAAAAAAAAATCGCTCTTAGTTATACCCCTAAAAAATATTTGTAAAATAACGAGAAAAATTTTTTATTTTTAAATTTTGCTACCTTCTATTTGACAAGAATTCCTTGTAATTTTACAACCTTTTTACTAATAATTTTGTTATTTTACCAGCCTTTTACCAATAAAATTGTAATATTACACATTTTTTGACGCGATAAAATTTACAAGAAGGTTTCGTGTTTTATTAGATTTTTTGTTACCTCCTATTTTATGAGAATTTTTTGTAAAAATTACGAGCTTCTTGTATTTTAACAAGATTTTTACCAATAAAATTGTAAATTTACAACTTTTTTAGCGCAATAAATTTTACAAGGAAATCTCGTAAATTTACTAGATTTTTTTTGTAAAAAAATTTTGAAAATTTGTAAGATTACAAAAAACAATTGTAAAATTACTAGAGTCCGACCGAATATTCGGTTTCGGTCTCGGTTTCGGCCGAATAATGGGGTTTCGGCCACTATTCGGTATTCGGCAAAATTTTGGCCGAATATTAGCCGAAACCGAAACTTTTTGGTATTTTAAAAAATATGTTAAAAAGTCGCTGAATTTTTTGATTTCGTATTTCATTACACTTGATTCAGTTCAATTGAAGAAAATGTTACAAGTTTATGCAATAAATGTAAAACTGTTTCAGTTCAAAAATTATTTTCTCCTAATCTTCAAACGAAATATACAATTTTTTTGTAAGTTTTTTAAAAAACATATTTTTTTTTTTTCAAAAATACAACATTCCTATGGTTTAAAAGCATTATTTGCTGTATATTTATCTTTAACAACTTTTTAATAATTTTATTCATACCAGGCGGTAATTTTTTTAAGTTTCGGTTTCGGTTCGGTTTCGGCCGAATATTACTTTATCGGCCGAATATTCGGTTCGGTTTCGGTTCGGCCTCGAAAACTGGTTTCGGTCGGACTCTAAAAATTACAAGAAAAAATGTAAATAACGATCAAAAATTTGTTGTTAAAAAACAAGGAAACCTGTCAAATATTGATAAAATAAGATTACAAGACTTTTTCTAGTAATTTGATAAGGTTTTTCTTTTGGGTGTACAGAAAAGTTCACATTTGATTTTTTTTTACTTTGACCCAACACTCGCAAGCGAATTATATATACCTGGTGTCACCCTCCGAAATTAGTGAAATATGTTGTTCAGAAAAAAAAATAATTCGACATGTTTTTTTTAGCGGCTCAAACTCATTTTTAGGTCGATTTGTACGTTCAGAAATTGACAACATATTCCAGATATTTGGTAAATTTATCCAAGTTTCTCTTTCTTAATTCTCCATTTTACTTTTCAGCCCCAGAAATCATCTTTATTTTATTATTAACGCTTTTTCTTTTAAAACTCGAACCATCAAAATTAACAACACTGTTTTTCGGTAACCGTTTGGCGCGCAAAAAAGTTTTTTCTTTTTTCTTTAAAAGTTTTTCAATTTCTATTTTCTTTTTTTTTATGTTTTGTATCGGTGAATGAGTTTTACGTGAATGTATTTTAAAGATGAACAGTTTTTTGTTTGTTAGTCTTTTGTAACAGACAAGTGTTTTATTTAATGAGGTTTTCTGCCCTATTGAATGTGTAATAAATTTTGACGTTCAAAAATTTTTAAATGATTTCTTAACAGTCATGAATTCAAATTACATTTACTTTTGTTTAACATAAATTGTTGGTGTTTAGTTTATTTAAATAATCGCTGAATTGGAAAATATTGTTTAAGATATAAATTTAATTTTTTTCTAGCAGTATATTTTAAAATACACTCACAATCAGTTACCAAAATATACATACGGTAAATAAAATGATGTTTTCTTTGACAAACGTGTCAATTTTTGACATTTTTACAGATGAAATTAATTAGTAGCCATGTAAATAGAATTTCGACTACATTAAATAAAATATTTTTGCAATTGCATCCAAAGAACATCCGAAAAACTTCTAAAATGCACATAAGCAAAGTTATATAAATATACATACGCCGATTTTATTTCAATGTTCCGTCATTGCAATCGCTCGGAGTTTGATGAAGTCACATATTCTAATATAGCTGTATTGCTAGCTTCTAAAAATTTCGCAGATACGCAATTTGTGTGCTAAAACTAGCCACCAATTGGCCAAAACGAATATTATTTTAAGGGTGCTTACAGATTAGTCTTAAAATCGGCTTATAATGTCGAATATCTGACAGAAATTGTTCAAACAGTATATTAAAACAAAAAACAACTCAAATTATCATCAAAAACTTTAATGATATTAGTTATTGTACTCCCAAAGCACAAAAAGATCATCCTTCAGAGCATAGCATCAGGATAAAAAAGGCTGGTACAAAAATCAATTAAAATGTATGGTCCGTATCATTAAGGGAATATTGCCTGATCATGTTGTGGTGGTACGGTATCAAAAAGTTTTCTGGCGTCTTCACAAAATGAGTGCAAAGTTAGACTTGCTAAAAGTAGGGTATTTTAACACTGAAAAACAGTGCTTTTTAGTAACTCTAACTTTGCACTCGTTTTGTGAAGACGCCTGTAAACTTTTTGGTACCGTACCACCACAACATTATCTGGTATTATTCCCTTAATAATACGGACTATGTACTTTCATTGATTTTTGTTCGTGGTCCAAGTAACAGTCATTTTCATCCTGATGCTATGCTCTGAAGGATGATCTTTTAGTGGTTTGTGTTTAAAATAATCATTCTCATTAAAGTTTTTGCTGATAATTTGAGTTGTTTGTTGTTTTAAAATACTGCTTGAACAATTTCTGTAAGATACTGGACATCATAAAGCGATTTTAAGACTAATCTCTAAGCATCTTTTAAATTACATTCGTTTAGGCCAATTGAGGGCTAGTTTTAGCACACAAATTGCGTATCTGCGAAATTTTTAGAAGCTAGCAACACAGCTATATTAGATTATGTGATTTCATGAAACTTTGAGCGATTGCAAAGACGGTACATTGAAATAAAATCAGCGTATGTATATTTATGTAACTTTGCTTTTTTGCATTTTAGAGGTTTTTTCGATGTTCTTTGGATGCAATTGCAAAAAGATTTTATTAAATGTAGTCGAAATGCTATTTACATGGATATTAATTAATTTCACCTGTAAAAATGTCAAAAACTGGCACGTATGGCAAAGAAAACATCATATTATTGACCGTATGTATACTTTGGTAACTGTGTGTACATATAAAATAAAATACTTAATGCAAAAATTTCAACAAAGGAGTTTATTTCCAAGCTATTGGAATAGGTTTAATTTTGTAGAGCAGGAAAAATAAAAATTGGAAAATTACATTTTTTTGCTAAAAAGCTTGAAAAATTACAAAATTATTGGTAAAATGCTTGTAAAATAACAAGAAATTCTTGTCTAAAAAGAGGTAGCAAAAAAAAAAGTTACAAACTTTTCTTGTAAATTTACAAGGTTTTTTTTTTAATTTTTAATAAATTTTAATTCTTTTACTAGCAGTACAGGCGGGTATTAAAAGATATTAAATATAATATTATATGCAAAAATTTCAAAAATGTTCTAGCTTTGGGACAAAAATTACTCTGCTACTATGCGGAGACTATCCACAAGGGAAATATCCCAAGGGTCACCCTCCGATCTTTATGTAATTAGTTTTATTTTGTAGAGCAGGAAAAATAAAGGGAAAAGTTTTTTTATTGGCCCAAATTCATATTTTGGGGGTTGCAAATGAGGGTAGAAGAAACGGAAATTTTCTTTGGAAAACTAATCTTAATGTGCAAAGAACGTGTCCAAACTTTTAGTCATATTGAGTAAAATGTAAATATTTTGACACATTTTTGTTAAATATATTGACTTTTTTGGCACTTTGTTAGTATTTTAACATAGGTATTTTAAATACCTTTATTCTAATACCAAATATGCCTATATTAATTTTGGTTAAATAAGGGTAAATCCCCAAACGAGTTTGGACCGCTAAAAAAATAAGTTTGCCTAATTAATTTTTGTTCTGAACAACATTTACTCCAATATTAGGCAGTTTCTAAACTAGTTGTATTGATAGAAAGTTGAATTTTTGGTTTTACAATTTTTAAAAGTTGAAAAAATTGTCAAGTTTGAGGCAAGTTGTCATGATTAAATACTTATTAAATTAAAACGGAATGCACCATAATCTCAAATATTAGCAATCTTGCATACTTTTTTATGGGCTATCGATTTAAAATTTTCATTTTGAAAAATTTTAAGAACCCGTTCTGAAATTTCACATATTTTAAAAAAGTAAATTTTTTAAAAGTCCGGCCACTTTTTTTCCTTTTTTAATTTATGTTTTTTTAAATTCTGATTAATTTTTAATAAAAAATAAAACTGATTTATTCGACCTTTAAAATATTATATTTTGAGTAGGTTTTTTTTCTAGCTCGAGGTCGTTACTTCATTTGCTAATTAAAACTATGATATTCTCATAGAATAATTTTCAAGAAAATTATTTTTTTATTTTTTGCAAGATTTAATTGACACGTATTTCGGGATTTGTCAGATCCCATTGTCAAGATTATTCAGCAAAAATAAAAACCCTGTACTAAAAGTAGCAAAGGGTCTTTAATGGCAATCGTTAATGATCAAACTAAAATATAAATACATATTCGACTCTTTTGCCATTGGGAAATAGAATACGAAAATTGTACCATCGTAGTAAGATCACGATCATCAACTAAACAACAATTTGTGGGAACCACTGGGGTTTAAATGGTAAGTCGATCTTTTCTACCATTGATTTAGTACGTGCTTACAACCAAATACCTGTTGCGAAAGACGATATACCGAAAACCGCCATAATTACACCATTTGGACTTTTCGAGTTTGGATATATGACTTTTGGTTTAAGAAACGCCGCTCAAACCTTTCAACGGTTTATGCATCAAGTTTTACAAGGTTTGGATTTCTGCTTCGTCTACCTCGATGACATTCTGGTTGCTTCCAAAACTGAGCAGGAACATTTCGAACATCTCCGGTTGTTGTTCCAACGCCTAAATGATTTCGGAATCGTTATCAATGTCAGTAAATGCAAATTTGGGCAACAACAACTTGAATTTCTTGGACACCTTGTTTCGAAAGATGGCATTTGTCCTTTGCCAGACAAGGTTAAGTCAATTCTCGAGTTTCCACGTCCCCAAACAGTAAAAGAAATAAGAAGATTCTTGGCTATGATTAATTTCTATCGAAGATTTCTCCCAAATGCAGCTTTTGTTCAAATTCCTTTAATTGAATTTCAAAAGGGTAATAAGAAAAACGATAAAACTCCTATTACATGGACAAATGAAGCAAATATCGCGTTTGAGAAATGCAAACAACAGCTAGCTAATTGTGCTTTACTCGCTTTTCCTTCTGAAAACTCTGCTATTTGTGTAATGGTTGATGCTTCTGATACGGCAATTGGTGGTGTTATTCAGCAACATACTCATGAAGGTTGGCAACCTCTTAGTTTTTTCTCACGTAAACTGAATGATACTCAAAAAAAGTATTCAACTTTTGACAGAGAACTTCTGGCTGCTTACACGGTTGTCAAGTACTATCGCCATATGCTTGAGGGACGAGAGTTTATCATCTTTACGGACCACAAACCACTTATGTTTGCTTTAAAGAAATCGTCAGAAAATGCAACTCCTCGGCAGGTTCGTCAACTTGACTTTCTGGCGCAATTTACAACTGATATACGCCACGTGAGTGGTAAGGACAACATAGTTGCAGATTCTCTTTCCAGAGTTTCTACTATTACCTGCCCCTCAATCATTGACTACGAAAAACTGGCAGCTTCCCAAGAAACTGATTTGGATCTACAATCCTATCTCAATAAAAAACAGCCAACATCTCTTATATTGAAACCTCTCTCAATCCTACATAGCAATAAACCAATTTACTGCGATGTTTCATGTGAAAGTGCCAGGCCTTTTGTACCGCAGAATATCGTCGTCCAGTATTTGACGCCATTCATAATCTTTCACATAATGGTATTAAATCTACAATTAAATCAATTCAAAAACGATTTGTATGGCCAAACATGAAAAAACAAATAAAAGTTTGGACGCAGCAATGTATACTGTGTCAACGATCGAAGGTCCACCGCCATACCCACAGTAGTACAGGTGCATTTCCTTTGGTATCAGGACGCTTTGAACATATTCACATCGATATAGTTGGTCCTCTTCCATCCTCGCAAGGCATGTCGTATTTACTAACTTGTATTGACCGGTTTTCAAGATGGCCGGAAGCGCTACCCATGCCTGACATTCGAGCAGAAACTATAGCAAAGACATTTTACAATGGATGGATTGCTCGCTTTGGAGTTCCTGAAAAAATAACCACCGATCAAGGTCGACAATTCGAGTCAAACCTTTTCAGGGAACTTTCAAAATTACTTGGTTGTGAACGAATTCGAACTACTCCCTATCACCCCTGTGCAAACGGGATGGTTGAACGTCTACATAGAACCCTAAAAGCTTCGCTTATGTGTCACAATACGTATAGATGGATGGATGTTCTACCTACCGTCTTACTTGGACTTCGAACTTCTCTAAGAGCGGATGTCGAAGCTACACCATCAGAGCTAGTCTATGGTACCACAATCAAAATACCTGGTGATTTTTTTCTCTCAAGCCCAGATGTACTGCCAACAAACGATTTCATACAGCAGTTCAAAGCTAATATGCAACATCTTCAGCCAAAACCAGTAAAATTTAAATCGAGAGAAACTGTTTTTGTTCATAAAGATCTCAATACTTGTAAATATGTCTTCGTGCGAAAGGATTGCATACGTAAATCTCTGCAGCCTCCTTACGAAGGGCCTTTTCAGGTGCTGAATCGATCTCAAAAACTTATTACAGTCGACATAAATGGTACTCATAAAACAGTTTCTATAGACAGAGTTAAACCTGCGTATGTTTCAAACGAATTTCATCAATAGCAAGTCTGATTACTGGTTACAGAATTATCGTGACTCCTTCACTGGAGGGGGATTACTGTGGGAACCACTGGAGTTTGAACTTGGTAAAAAAATACTTTACAAAAAGTTTGGTTCGAAAAATAATTTGTCATTGGTTTTTTAATATTTTATTATTGTTATTTTTTTCGTTACGAATTTTTGGTTAATAAAATTGTTTTTTATAAAATTGCTTCGCAAGATTTTATAAATTAAATATTAAAAACAGACATACATACTGAGTACTAGAGATTGGCGCGTATGTTATTTTTGGCTCACACTCACTCACGCTCACGACAGGAGTTTTTGAATCACGCACACTCACTCACGAACATATTTTTCTACTAACACTCACTCACAATCACGTGAGTAAATTTAATTCAACTCACACTCACGCAAACTTCACTCACACTCACAAAACTCTTATTCATACACAAAAACTTTTAAGAACTAAAATTTCAAAAATCTTTTAAAATTTTCAGCGAAATTTTACATTTTTATACCCTCCACTTAGTGATAGAGGGTATATATAAGTTTGTCATTCCGTTTGTAACTCATCGAAATATCGGTCTGGGACCCCATAAAGTATATATATTCATGATGCCCGATCGATTTTAAGACATTCTAGCGATGTCCGTCTGTCCGTCTGTCTGTCTGTCTGTCTGTCTGTGGAAAATGCTCTCGCGGACAAAATATTGTACAGAGATGACTGAAACTTAACATATATATTGGAAGTACTCCCGAGAAGTTTGGTATTGCATTTGAGCGATATCGGTTCAGCGGTTCAAAAGATATGAACGAAAATGTAAGCACACCTCAAAAATTTCAGTTATTCAACATAACCTAAAAATACAAAATGCTTTAATTCGGCTTTTGGTTGACATATGTGAACATAATTGAACACCAAATGGTATTTACACAGTACGAACATATTTTTTGACAAAAAAAGAAAAAATCGCGGATTATTTTTTTTACCAAAATTTTTTTTCGCGGAAATTTTTTTTTTTTCAAAATAATTTCCTTTTAAATAAAGTTGTTTGCAATAATCTTTTTGAAATTGTGGAGGGTATCACTACATTCGGCAAGGCCGAATTTAACTTTTTTACTTGTTTTTTGCTTTTTTTGGGACGCAATCTTAAGTTCAGCCAAATTTTACAATTTTTTTGTTGCTTTTTTTGGTACGAAGGGAAATATGAAGAGAAAATAAATCACGAAAACTCAAGCAAAAAAATTGACTCACGCAGACTCACTCACGCAAAAATCTTACTCACGCACACTCGCTCACTCAATTTTTATTCTCCATTCACACTCACTCACAATCACGTGAGTAAAATTGAATTCAGTCACACTCACGCATGCATCACGTGAATAACGCTCTAATCTGCTCATGTGCACATCTCTACTGAGTACCCTCGGTAATCCTATATGCATTTTTTTTGGTTTTTTTTTTATCGGATTTCCATAATCAAAATTGAAATAGAAAGCTAGAATCCAAGCTAGATTTCAATTTTGATAATAAAAATCCGATATTTACTTAAGGAGTTATGGCTCTTCAAAAATTCATTGAAAAACAGTTTAGAAAATATTTACTTACAAAATTTTGAAAAAAACAAAAAAATCTATCTTTTTTTAATTTTTGTATGAAAAAAAAAAAAAGCTAAATTAAAAAAAAAAATATATATTAAAAATAGAAGACCTTTGTGTCCCATGAAAATGATGACTGACTTTGTTTGTAAAAGTGTTGTACTTTAATAGCATGTTAGCTAAAAAAAATCAAAAGGGGTAAAAGTTGACAAAAATGCACCCCAAAAATGCATTTGCATTTAGAATGCATTTTTTTAACCACACATTTTTTTTTAACTTTTTTGTTTAAGTAAGGGACTTTAGCTTTTAATTTCAATTTCGATTATAAAACCCCGATATTTACTTAAGAAGTTATAGCTATTCAAACTACACCACTATTTCAATTTTTTGTGATATTTAAAAAATGAAAATCGCGAATAAAACACGAGTTTTTGGAATTGAATTAAACTGTAAATGGGAATATCTAAATGGCTACCTAGAGCAACTGTATTCATAATATAAAAAAAATCTGAAGACCCACGTTCAGATTTGTGGTTTTGTATCATAATTTCGAACGATGTCTAACAATTTTGTAAATTGCTTGTATTTTTTTGTTTCAACGTAGCGTATGAGTAACATTTATGCAAATATTTAACACTCATTCGTCATGTAAAAGCAAGAAAATACAAGCAAATTTCAAAATTGTTATGAAATTTAATATTCAAATTGAGATGGGCGCGTGAGTGAATTTTAACTCACGCACGCTCACACTGACGTAATCACAGTATTGCTCAAGCACGATCACGCACGAAATTTATTTTTTTTTTCTCACGTGAGTAACTTAAATGTTTCCCACGCTCACGAAATAATCACGCTCACGAAATAATCACGCTCACGAAGACTCACGAAGACTCACGAATTAACAATTAAAAACAAAAAAATTAAAAACAATCATTAGGATTTATTTAAATCATAATTTGGTATTAATTACCCTCCAAATTCAATATGATGACGATTTTCTTGCTTGGTTTCTGTAATCACGCGCACTCACGATCGCGTGAATCACTAAAAAATCTTGTCACGCGCGCATTTCTAATTTAAATGCGATCTTCTCGGAAAAAGACGAAAAGAACATGTCTGATTTTTTTTATGAAAAGAAAAACATCTAAACTTAAAAAAAAAAATATTGAAAAGAAAAAAAAAAAGTTGCCGGAATTTTAATAAATTGACTTTTTTAAAAAATGTGAAATTTCAGTTCGGGTTCTGAAAATTTTTCCAAATCAAAATTTTTAATTGATAGCCCATAAAAAATGTACAAGAATATTTTTGAGATTATTGTCCATTCGGTATTAGTTTGATAAATATTTAATCAAGGTAAATCTAGACAAATTTTACTATTTTTTCAACATTTAGCCATGCCTCCTAAGCCCAGATTATGAAAACTTGAAAAACACAAAATTTTGAGTGAAGTTTTAATTGTGTTAATTAAAAATTTACTCAAATTTGTTGACAATTATTTACTGTGCGATTCGATAACTCAGTCGAAGTGAGTGACTACAAAATTTGTACGTAAAACAAAAACAAAAAACTCAAATTGGTTTTTGTTTAACGTATAAAATTTCTAGTCACTCACTTCGTACGACATACTGAATCAGGACATTAATAAATTTTTATTAAAAGTCTACTTAATAGTAAGTATTAAAAATTAACTCAAATTTTTTTTTTTCTGTGTGTGTTGTAATCGTTTTTTTTTGTACAGAAAACTCGAAAGTGCAATTTTTGTCAACAAAAACATTGTAATTGCATATCGCCATCTGAAATGCAAAAGGCCCTAACTTAACAAACATTGTATTAACTTTACAGGATGATGATTTTGAATGATATTTTTAATTTGGTAATAACTTTGTTGTTTTTTAATGAATTTGGCCAACATTTTGAGAGGCCGTTCTTTTAATAAATATGAATCAAAATAAATCAAAAAATATTAAAAAAGTTCTTTGTTTAGTTGCGTCCATTGCCGATTGCCCAAATCACATGTTTTTTTTTAATTTTGGCTATTAAATCGCTAATTTTTATTATGCAGCCCTAATTTTTTGTGGAGGCGTGTAAGTTGATAAAATAATCCAGAACCAATCAAAAAACTGATTTTGAATTTTTTTGTTAGTTAGGGCCTTTTGCATTTTAAGTGATGATATGTGAATTTGCAGATTTTTTTTTTAATTTTTTTTAATTTTAATCTAGCGTCATTTTTTCATATCTCTCATAATTATCGAGATTAGGTTAAAATGCAAATTTTTAGACATTTCACCGCGAATTTTTTAAAAGCGGCTTTAGCAAAGATTTTTATTTTCGGCGGAATATAGTTATGTAGCACCCCAGATTCATAATAAGAAAGAAATTAACAGTGATCGCAACTTGAGGTTAAAGTTGGCTCGCCCAAGGAGTTACCATTGACCTTATTTTTAATTTTTTTTTTCCAATTATAGGATTTTTGAAATTTCACCACCCAAAAGAAAACATAATTCTAAAAACCAGAGCTGATTGATAAAAGTGAATCACATTTCTATTTAAACATTTTCCATTTAAAGACTTTAATCATTTTGTTCTTGCCTTCACCCTTGAAGCTTAATAATTTAATAAACTCTTCCGGTTGTTTGTTTTTATTTCGCTGTTTCTTTTTCTGACATTACAATGTTAATGATGTCTTTGTGTGTGAAATTTGTGAAAACAATTTGCTTCATTACATTGTTGGTTAAAAAAAATACCACTTTTCAACTTTTTTTTCCTTGTTTTTATACAATTTTTTTTTTGCAAAATAACTGATGGCGCCTACATAACAGTGTTTAAAATGACAAGCATGTCAAAAACAAAATATTTGCAAACGAAAAATTCTTAACGTTGACGCTTGCGAGAAACCACTTAGGTAAACCTTTAAAACAAACACAAAAACATGAGAAAAAATCAAATAGAGCAAAAACAAGTAGAAAAGTTAAATTCGACTTGGCCGAATCTATGAATACCCTCCACAATGCCCTTTTAAGGCTGGATTATTCAATGCTCAGTTATAAAATAACTCTTCGTTAAATTTAACTTCTCATACATATTTTGACATAAGGCTCCGCTAAATCGACAGTTAGCAGCTAACTTTTCATTGAGTAATCCGCCCTAAGTGATATTAAATTTTCCAACGTGAAAAAATAACATTTTTGATTAGTTTTTATTTTATGTAAACAACTTTTTTTAAGTAATTTTTGAAAAAAAAAAAAAATACTAAATTTTTTTTTGAGTGTAAAAATTTTTTGGAGTGTAAAATTTTTTTGAGGGTAAAATTTTTTTGAGTGTATATTTTTTTAGTGTTAAAATATTTTTGAGTGACAAAAATACGTTGTAAAATATTTTTTTGACTTACCAATGTTTTTAAAACATGTTTAACGGGTTTTCGACTCATGAATTTAAGGTGAAACTAATCTGAAATTCACGGTTTTGCTAATAACTTTTGTACCACTGCACCGATTTGGCTAAAATTCAAATCGAACCAGGCCCGGGGAACGACAAATATATATGTTAAGCTTCAGCATCCTCAGAATTGCCTTTCGAAAGTTAGCGTGTGTTTTATCTCGTAAATTCACGAAAAACCCTTGCCGAAATTCAGTCTTTTGCTTATAACTTTTGAACCACTGCACTATAGGAAATTTTACCCTTTTTTTGGCCAAAATTATTTACAGCCAAACGGCTGGACCGATTTGACTGATTTTTTTTATTTGACTTTTGGAAGACTCTTTAGAGGGAGGGAGTGACTCTTAAAGGTTTTCATACACTCAAAAAAAAATTAGTAAAGTTACCTAAAAAATTACCTAATAATTAGTTCCAAACAGGGTTCCCGGGTTATATGTTGCCGCATCTAAGATTTTTTAGATCCTTGATAGATTATATGGTTTTCTAAACTGTTTTTACAATATTTTTTTTTTTTGAGTGTACACTAACTTTCGAAGATAACAGTAGAAATTTATTTTAACAATGTTAAGAAGTGTCAAACAAATCTACTTTTTAATAAGGATTTTATTCAAAAATTTTATTTTTGAGTTCCAAGTCGTCAACTACATTTCAAAATGCCACTACGGGCAGCCGTAGATGATGCAAGAGCTAGGGGCTCAACTTCCCTATTTAGATCTTTAGAGATTTCTGCTGTAACTCGTATTTTTGTTCTCACAGATTTTGACAAAAAAGTTAATTGCGGTCGCCCAGGTTTCGATTTAGTGGAGGCAGGCTGCGTTTCAAGTTTTTTTTAGCCAAGTATTGCCTTTAAGCCAAACAGCATGCTGTCTTTCAAAAATTTTCAAACTCCTACAACTTTTAATTCTTTTCATATTTATATTTGAACAAAATATTCTTAATTCCTCCTTTATATATTGTTTAAAGTTTTCGAAACATTCACTCTCAGCAATGTATGAAAAGAAATGGTCAGAAATAGCGGCTCCTTATCCACCTCTGCTTTATTTCTCTCGCCATGTATTAAATAACTCTGAATTTGGCACTCAGTAGTCACCTGGAAAAATGGGTATAAAAAAAAAGTTTGCACATATCCGACCTTGAAATTTTTTAAATTCGGAAGGTAATTGATTGTCCTAGAGAACTTTTATGGTTTTATAGCTAACATATGCTATCATTTTTTTTAAAGTCAAAATAAAATTCCAATTCATGCTTCAATAAGTTCATCTTAAGGTCACTTCAATTTTTCCAATAAAATCGATCTAATAGATGAGTTCACCAACATTTCACTATTTATCATTAAAGTACTCACCTTTGACATTATTTTCCATTTTTTAGTTTTTAAAAACTATAAATTCTTATTATAAAAACTTTTGTTAGAAGCTATCACAAAATTCGCTGCTCTCAATCGTTATTTTATAACTAAGTAAGAAATTGCAAGAAAAACTACTGATAAAGTGACAGTACATCAATTCTGTCGAAAAAGTGAGAAAGAATTGTTTACTTTGTTAAGTTTTTTTTATATTAATGTGAAAAAAAATAATGTTTGCAAAAATTTTAATTTTGACTTTTGGCCAAAAAGTGGGTAAAATTTCCTATAGTGCACTGGAACGATTTCGCCGGATTGCAATACCACCTGACCAGGTAAATGCCCAACATATATGCCAAACATCAGGAGCTTCCGTAAAGTCTTTCAAAAGTTAGCGTGTTTTCAACAGACAGACAGACGGGCAGACGAACGGACGAACGGACGGACGGACGGCCATCGCTAGATTGTCTTAAAATCGATCGAGGATCATGAATATATATGAGCAATTGTCATTAACTTTTAATATTTAAGAAAAAAAAAATTGCGATTTTTTTTTCGTGGCACATTGATAAGACTTTGTAGGTAAATAACATTATAAATAAGTAATTCAAATCCGTCCGCGTGCATTAATTTGAGCGATCGCACCCAAAACTATGGCGGTTTAAAAATAAAATTTTTAAAAAAATTGTCAAAATTACATTTTTTATCGGAAGTTAACCAAACGTACCATTTTGTATTATGCTTACCCAGAGCTAAAATACATATTCAAACATGCATAAAATATTTGCTAGATATCGAGATATTTGCATTTAACCAATTTTTTTTCGGCACATTTTCCAATATTTTGGAAATAAAAATGTTTCCAGCGGTTTTATTTTTTTTAGAAAAATATTACCAAATGCATTAACAAAATCTCAACAAATTCTTAGTTAACACCATTATTCTATCTGTAATAGGTACGAAACAGCAGTAGTTTAAAGGGAACATTTTTGAAAAAAAAAATTTAATAATTTTGAATTTATTTTTTTTTTTAATATTAAATGTCTGACTTTACAGTGTTGTCCTTCACTGAATATTGAAACTATTCAAAGTATGATTAATAATGCTAATATTAAGGTTATTACGAAATATTTTAACGTTATTACTAATTTTATCAAGGTTATAAAAAATTTTGGCGATTTTTCGCGATTTTCGCGACTGCAAAAATCAATGGACTAATTTTGAAATATTATTTGAATAAGACATGTCAAAATCTATCAAAATACATTTCTTTTCTACTTTATTTAAGTAATGTAAGATTTTATATAACCATTAAATTTAAAGGTATCAAAAATTTAAAACCACCGAAAAACCGCTTAAACGTTAAATTTTTTCGGGTGCGAATTAATTGAAGATAGAGAATTAAAAAGACTACCAAACGCGCCTTTCACTGACCAATTTCTATAAGCGGCCTGGATGTGCCTTACAAAAAAGTGAAAACTGAAAAACACCGCGGAATTCGCCAATATTAACTTTTGATCAATGTTGCTTTCCATGATTTATTATATTTGCACATACCATTGTTTCAACTTTCAGTCATGCACATTTGGCTGTCAAATAATGCAAAACTAAAATATCGAAATTTTGCAAAAAATTTAAAAAGTTCATAAAATTTTTGCAATTGAATATTTTTTGGGTGCGTTTGTAAATCAAGTGGGAAATGGTAAATTATAAAGTTCACAAAGCATTCGGAACCATTCGGAATAAAACTGGGAGACTTTTTAAAAAATTTTTAAAAAATTCACGTTTTTTCTTCCCATCTTTGGAGAGCTGCAGCTTCTTAACCATTGCGAGCACATCACTCGAATAGGTCTCAGATTGTGCATATTTACAAGGGCTTTTACCATGTGTATTTGAATTAAAGTTTGCACCAAAAGCTACAATCGAAAAACCTCGAAAAATTGAAATTTGAAAAAAGTTGGTATCAAAGATTTAGGTCCATGTAACTTTTTTCTTATTGATGGCCCATCCACTGAACCTACACCAAATAATTGCCCAAGTCTACTGATTAAACGGTATTAAATTTGGAGCAATAGCTTTAACGCACCCAACAATATGGAACTTTGAACGAAAAATTTCATGAGAGTATCAAGCGATTTTTTTACATTTTTCAACTTTGCACGTTCCTTACCATGAGATAATGAGACTATTTGCGCTGTGCCTTTGCAGAATTACTCATTATGGTTCCCTTAACATATCTACATTCACAGGTACCACCTAGTTTACAAATAAAAATGTTATTGCGAAATTAGTAAAATATCACAAGCGTTAAAAGTTAATGACAAAAGTCCATATACTCTATGGGGTCTTAGGCCAATATTTCGAGGTGTTACAAACGGAATGACAAACTTATATATACCCTCTATTACTAGAGTGGAAGGTATAAAAAGTTGCCGTATTTTTGATAAATTGACTTTTATAAAAAATAAAAAATTTCAGAACGGGTTCTGAAAATTTTTCAAAAAATAAAAATTAAAAAAAAAAAAAAAAGCAAACAAAAAACCACTCCAAATTATGTACAACTCTTTCGCTATCAACAATTATGGAATCATTTTTTCACACACAAACAGTGCTGCCAACTTTTTTTGAAGAAATCGTCAATTAAAAAAAAAATCGTTAAAATCGTCAATTAAAAAAAAAAAATTGTCGTCAAGAAATCGTCATGACAAAAAATACGCTAATTAATACTTAACAAGTAAGAAAATTATAGTCGGTCAAGACCGACCATATAATACCCTACACCAGAGTTTCCCGGACCATGGGTCCCAAGTTCAAACATGGACTGATTAGATCTATATTTTGTCAAATCTTTAATAAGTGTAAAAAGCAATCACTAATCAAATTTGAGTGGAATAGGCTTCTTTTTGTTGACAATAAATCGCTTCAACTGGATATCGGGCGAAATTTCCACATGGGACCTAAGTCCAAAATGGTCCGATGATAATTAGATTCGATAAGGTTATTAAAGTACGCGTTTAACATACACAAACAGAATTTTAATTAAATATTTTCTATTTTCATGAAAATTGAGAGATTTATGTGAAAATCGGGAAGGTGGTTTGTATGGGGGCTACTAGAAGAACTGGTTCGATTTCTTTAAAATTCGGAATGGTGATTTGTGTGTATAAAACATTAATTGCTGCCAAATTTTGAAAAGATTCCTATTAAAATGCGACTATTAGAGTCATTTTAGCCAAAACTAAAGGGGACCTTTGTATGGGGGCTAGGTCTAAATATGGACCGATTTTTTCCAATTTCAATAGGCTTCGTCCTTGGGCCAAAAGAGGCTCAAGTTTTAAATTTCAAGTCAATTGATCGAGAATTGCGACCTGTATCGTGTTTACACCGTTTACATGGACAGACAGACGGACGGACGGACGGACAGACGGACGGACGGACGGACATCGCTAAATCGACTCAAAAAGTGATTCTAAGTCGATCGGTATACTTAAAAGTGGGTCTAGGACCAATATTTCGGGTAGTTACAAACATCAGCACAAACTCATTATACCCTGTACCACAGTGTGGTGTAGGGTATAAAAATGGTAACAGGGTACAGTGGTAAAGTGGTACAGGGTGAAATGAGTTTCTGTTGGGGTTTGTAACTTTGCAAAATATTGGTCCCAGACCTATCTTAAAGACGCAATATAAATCAATTGACCTTAATTTTAAAACTTAAAAAAAAGCTTAAGGCCCAAGGACGAATACTATTGAAATTGAATTTTGGGCATAGTCATATAAAAATTCCTCCCTATATTCACCTAAATCTGTCTATTGGTACCAAATACTTCACGGCCATGATTTTACTTTTGGCTCTTCTACTCATCTTTTATTTTCGTTTCTTTTTTTATAATTTTATTCATAAGTCCATTTTATAATTTTGTTCATAAGTCCGTCATATTATATTGAATTGGTTAAAAATGTTTTACACATTTTCGGCTAACGAAGTACAGCATAACTTTTAAATCACTTTTTTATAATTTTATAGGGGAACCAAAAAATTTTCGAAAGATCAATATATACAATTTTTGAATTTTGGTCGGAAAACTTGTAATTTTTTAGCTTAGAGACCTAAAACTATGTGGGGACATGTATTTTGATTTAATACATCACAATCAATTAATAACTTGATTTTGAAAAAAGTGTTTATAAGTTCTTTTGCATTTTAAGTGACGATATGAATTGTTTATTTTTTGTTACTAAGGGCGGATAACTCAATGAAAAATTAGCTACTAACTGCCGATTTAACGGGGCCTTATGTCAAAATTTGTATAAAAAAGTTAAATTTAACGGAGAGTTATTTTATAACGGAGCATTGAGTTATCCAGCCTAAAACTATTTTTTAAAAACCATTTTTTAATTGTTATTCTCGATTAATCGAATAAATTTTTAAACTTAATCGTTTGATCGAACGAAAAAAAAATATTTGAATTATTCGAACAAAGTTAAAAGGTGAATAATTGACAACTCTATTAGTTACATACACTTTCATGAACTTACACTACATAATGGTGTAGGGTATTAAATGTATTCCAAACAAATAAAGACTAAATGTAAATGATGGTTAAAGAACTAATATCAAAATGAGTATTTTAAATTTTCTTTAGTTTTGACAAAAAATAATAGTAGTATATCGTCGAACTATATTCAATAAATGCCAACTCGAAAAAGCTTACTTTTCAGGAGAGCTAAAAAACTAGTTATTTCGCATATTATTGTACAAATAAACAATGTACCTTCCATAAGATGGTTTAAATCAATGGTTCCCAACCTTTTTTACGCCACGTCCCACTTTTAAGTTAAAAAAATAGCTTTGTCCCCCCTTCACTCAAGAAATTTTTTTTTAATTTTTCTAATTTTTGTTTCTAATGAAAAATTACTACAGATTACGCAAAGTTTTTATAAAATAAGCATTTAAACTAAGTTTTTAGTAAAAATTTTTAACAATTAACAAAACTTTTGCAGTAAATTTTGCTAAAAAAAATAGTTTTTGTAGTTAATTTGACTAAAAAAAATCTTGAAAATTTGCTCGTTGCCCCCCTGGAACCTTCAAATTGCCCCCCAGTGGGGCGAGAATCAAAGGTTGGGAACAATTGGTTTAAATATTCTAAATAATTTTTACCTATGCCAAAAATTTCATATTTTTCACTTATTTGCGTATTTTTCAGAGATGGCATTTATTACTGTGTCGAAAAACAATTATTTTTTTAGAGTTGGCATATTTTGTCGGAAAATAAAAATATATTTTTTTATGAAAAATTTTTAATATTTTTTTTTTTTTTTTGATTTTGTTTCCCTTAGTACGACAATTGCAAAAACTAAAAAAAAATAAAAATCTTTGCATATTTTTAAAAGTTACTAGCTTGAAAAGCCTTTTAATCTCAGTGTGGTCAACTTTGCCACTCTGTAACTCACGCTGTATTGTATTTGGGTCACTCCAAACTAGCTATTTTGAAAGCCTTTATCATTGACTTTATTTGCCCCACTCATAATGTTTGAATCTGATAAATAGTTGGAAAGTTACATATATAAGAAATTTTTTTTTTTGCAATGACTATTTACCGATATTTTTAAAATGGCAATGTCTCGAAAACTAACCATTAGATATCAAAATCTTTACCAGATTCGTGTTCAGCATGGCAATTGCAATAAGATATGTGGTCTAATTTTTGTTTTTAAAAATTTGAAAAATTTTTGGAAATTTACAATGTGAGTTGGCATTTATTTTCACCAAAAAAATATGTACTTCGAGATAGCAGAATAACAAAAATGGATGTAAAACGACAACAATTTTTTTTTTTTTGGTCTGAAATTTTTATCACAGATGGGTATTGAATAGGGGAGCTATTTGCCATCGGAAACTCATTTCGGTCAAATTTGAGTTGGCATATTTTGAATATAGGTTCACGATATATTTTTTTTGCTATATTTACGAATTCAACAATGGAAATTTTCTTCGAGGTTTTCACAAAAATACAAATGACAATAAAAAAAATGCAATACCATGCCTGTATGCACATATTTTTGCTGTTGTATGCGTTCATAACTTAAAATTACCTTAAGCATTGCATATATGTGTGCGTTCCTATTGTTAGTAAATGGCAAATGCGTGTTTAAAAGGGATTTAAAGGAATTATTTAATAATGTATGCCATTAAATGTTTGAAGACGCATAGAATTTAAAATACTTTACAGAAACTTAGGACATAAATCGGGAGCTCCTTAGCGAAGAATTATTTTCTACTAAAACTTATTTTAATCCTTCAATTTTCAAGAAAATTATTTTTCTGTTTATGGTAATTTTTGCAAAACTCAGGGCGGATTAATTAAATTTCAGTTAGCTGCTAACTGACATTTAATGGAGCCTTATGTCAAAATTGGTATAAAAAAATCAAATTTAATTGAAAGTTATTTTATAACAGAGCATTGCGTTATCCAGCCTTAGCCGACACGTATACCTTTTTATGCTCCAGTTTTACGAGAATTTGGTTTTGGACTAGTATCGATAATTTTTTTTAAGCTTATAAATTTGAAGTCACACAAATTTGTGAATAATAATAATAATAATAATCTGTAATAATACAGAATAATTGATTTCCAAATTTTTATAGCCCACTTCTTTCTAATATTGGTAAATATTTATTTCCTTCTTTAAAATTCGGAGGCAGATGATGAAAAAACATCAAATAATTCAAAGTTTTCAGTGACAAGACCAGGTTAGAAAGTGGGCAAATCCAGGTCAAACCGCACAGCATTCGGATTTGTCATCTTCGATTTTAAAGAAATTCACCAAAAATATTATAAAAGTGTGTCTAAAATCATTAACCTCCCGACCCCAAAACCTTTCGCTTTTCGAAAATGACGTCTTGAAAATTGGCAAAAACGTCAAAATTTCAAAAAACTGACCATACAAAGTCGCTCATAACTTTTAAAGTATACAAAATATTGGTGCAATTTTAAAGGTAAGAATATTACCTTCAAAATGGCATTCTTAATTTTTTTTTTTTTAAAGGTCAAAGGTCAAATTTTCACGTTAAATATTCTAAGACCCATATCTCAAAATCCATATTTATTAAAATTCTGAAAAAAATGTATATTAATACTTAGGGCTTCCCCTACATATGTATCCGATTTTTATGGTGGGCACTCATTTGGTTCCAAAGTTATGGAGGAAAAAGTGGTCGTAGGCAAATTTTTCTTGTTGAGTTCATATGCGAAAAACAATATGTACATGAGGGTGAGTCGTTAAAAATTTTTTGCCAGTTACCCCCTAGAATTAAAGACTAGCTGAAGACGATTCCAAAAAAAAAAACATATTTTTTTTCCACGCACCTGGCCGTCGCACAGTGGGTTCGATGGTACCCAAAATGGCGATTAATTCAGATAAGCAGTAGTTTTAGAATATTATATTTTTTTATTGATGAACTAATATAAACACGTAAGAATACACATTTTGGAACAAAAAAATTGGAAAAAAAAAAATTTTTTAACCTGTTAGGCGATTTTTTGTTTTTCGAAAAAAGGGTTATAGTTCACTGTTTTTGCTGTAACTTTGGAATGAAAAGCGATAAATTAATAAAAAAAATGGAAATTAAAGTGCACATAATGTGCTATCAAAGTAATTAAAGAAAGAATGCATAATATGTATTTATATTATTATAAATTTTATTTAAAATCCAATGTTTGTTTTTCACAAAATCTCAAAAATGTACAAATTTATCTGAAAAAAGTGATTTAAGGGAATATTATAGTTTTTTATTAACGAATTGTCATAAATACATAAAAACACAGCATTTTACAAAAAAAAAAAATTAACAAAATTTTTTTTTTAATCTTTTCGTCGTTTTTTTTTGTTTTTGAAAAAAAAAAACACGAAACCCTTGAACATGTTATAAAGCTACAAAAACCAAATGAAGGGGACGTTTTTTTTGGGGTGAGGGTTTACCGGGAGACTATGGGGGACACCTTCCCCTCGCAATAAACGTTATCAGAAAAATAGATGTCAGTTTTTGCACCTAAATTAATAAAAAATTATCATATTTAAATCATTTTTTCTATACACGCCCCCAAAAAGGGTCGGACCGAAAAAATTGGCTTTCCTGATCCCCCTTGGTTCAAATTCAGGTCGATGAACTTCATATGGCATTAAAATGTTTCATTTATTGAACATATATACAAATAAAACTTGAAAAAAAATAGTTTTCTGGGGTAGTTTTAGATTTTCAAGGGGGAACTTTTCCCCCTGGTCCGATTTTGCTCGTTCAAGAACTTAACCAGCCTATGACTATTATGCATATTTATGACAAACTTCAGGATTCTAGCTCTTGTTTTATGTACTTTATGGTGTGCTCAACAACAGACGGACGGACGGACACACCGTTAGTCACAGAATGTCTTAGAATCGATCAGTGATCAATAATATACACTTTATAGGGTCCTAGACCCATATTTCAATGCGTTACATCCGGAATGACAAAGTGAGTGTAAGCCCATAATGTAGTTGAAGGGTATATACCACAGACCATATAGACATGCAACACGAGTGCTTATTTTGGTACTTTCAATATGGACGCATACAAAATACTACTAAATTTACTTCTCTGCCTAGAATACGTGTGCCTGTACGTGTGAGCTTTTGCATCTGTATTTTCGTTGTTTGTTTACGTTTTGTATGAAACGTCAAAAGTAACACGCGCGTGCCGTCACTAATACATACACATATGCGAAACTTGTTCGTTTTACCCCTATGGTATAAACACACATATAATGGTCTTGTTTAATAAATGTTACCCAGACTTTTTACACAAAAACGGAAATAAAAAAAAGGGCCGGGCATTGTCTGTACTTTTTTTTCTTTTAAATAAAAGCTGATATCATATTTATTTATTTTATTTTATTTTAGAATTACCACATAATTACAAATTATATACTAATTTTACCTAACCGAGAACTGGTAACAATGACCTTCGTCTCGTTGTAGCGAAACAGACCAAGGCCTCTGGTGGGAATCGAACCCACGACCCCCAGACTCATAGGCTAGCACGCTACCAACTAGCCTACTGGGGCGCCTGTACGTATGATATCATATACTTTTTTAAAATCCACAAAACTAAATCAAACTATTACTAACTTAATATGTGTGGCCCATTAAATATGGAAAATATCCCAATTTTGGACCCTTTTTAAAAAAATTATTAAAAATGTTAAGACACAATTTTTGTAAACAAAAAAAATTTTGCAATTTAGTTTGATACCTCGTGGTTAAGGTTCCATTATAAAAGATTTTCCTTTTAAAAATTTAAAACTACTAATAATTGCTTGAATTGTAAAAAATTTAAATTTTTTTACTTTTTTCAAAGACTGCAATAATTTTCTAACTTTGACAGCTCACCGAAAAAGAAGTAAACAACTTAGTTGATTGATTTTGATAACTAGTGTTGCAGAATTTTATCTACTTTTACCCCATATCAAATTTTAAAACAAAAACTTCATTTATAAATTTCAATTAATCGCCACTTTGGTACCATTTGAACCCAATGTGCGTCGCCCTTTTAGTTTTTTATTCACTGCGTCGCCATTTTAAGTTCGATCTTAACATTATGCATATCGTTGTTCATGGTTTGACAACAGCTACATTTTTTACCTTGATAATTTTTGACTACGACGTAGGGTTTCTATTTGATTTATTGAAAAAAAATTAAAACTTTGATTAAATTTCACAAAAGTTAAACTTTTTAAAGATGAATTTTTAAATTTAAAGACTGATATTTTGGCACGGATGTCTTGAAACGGTTATTTATGTAATTCCAAAGTTTTTTGAAATGTATCTTTAAAATAAAGTCCTGATTATGATTATTCAGCATTATTCGAATTTACAAAACAGCTTTTACAAACACAACCATTTAAAAAATCATAAATTCATGAATAAAAAGCATTCTGTATGGAGTAAATATACGCCGAGGCAAAAACGACAATCCAGATAAGGTCCAATACTTGTACAAAAATTACATTTTTGTGAATTTTCTACGTTTAAAATGAAGTAAAAAAAAACTATTTTACAAAAGAAGACATTTGAGGGTGTTTTAAATTGAAAAATGCGACCATATTTTAAAAAATAATATTTTTTATATGATTTTGTTTTAATCAAAAAATTCCCGGGATTTCCCGGGAATACAATTTTTTTAAAACGCTTTCCCGGGAATTGAAAAAGTCCGGGAATTTAGAAAACCTACTACGACGTCAAATTTTTGTTGTGACTTTCGAAATCTCGATTTTTTTACCGACCTAATGGCAACTTTTTTCTAAACGGAAAAAAAAGATGATCAAATTTCATTAAACTCTAGCTTTTAAAATTTTCACTTTCATTCATAAACAAAAAAATTACAGGGATTTGAAAAAAGTCGATTAAAAAAGAATAAAACGTTGCCACGCCCCTGGCCGTCGTACAGTGGGGATAAATTGACTCTTTTTCCCAATTTTGCCTACAGGTCACAATTCTAAACCGATTTTAGTTTTTCTTCTTTTGAATTTTTGCTAATAAAATTCATCATTTTTAAAATCCCTGTACTCGTCTTTCTTTGTGTTTTAAAAAACTGGTCGTTAGGTGGGTAAAAACCGAGATACCTGACACAACAAAAATTTGATGTCGGAGTCAAAAATGATGCATAGTGTTAAGATCAGACTTAACATGTCGACGCAGTGAATAAAAAAGAAAAATGGTGAAAGCCAGGGGCGTGGCAAAACATGTTTTTTTTTTTTGGAATCGTCAACTAATCTTTAATTCTAGGGTGTGACAGCAAAACTTTTTTTGAACGACCCACCCTCTTGTATAGTATTCATATTGTTTTGTGTGTAAGCTTTTGCATATGAACTCAACGAGAAAATTTTGCATACGATAACGTTTTCCTCCATAATTTTGGAACCCAATGAGTGTCCACCATAAAATTTGGATACTAATGTTGGGGAAACCTTAATTATTAACATATATTTTTTTCAAATATGGATTTTGAGATATGGGTCTTAGAACATAAAACTTAAAAAAATTACCTTTGAACTTTTGATACAAAATAAAATTAAGGATGTCATTTTGAAGGTAACGTTCTCACCTTTAAAATGGTACCAATATGAAAATTTTATGTTGTATACTTTTAAAGTTATGATCGACTTTGTATGGTCACCTTTTTGAAATTTTTAAGTTTTTGCCAATTTTCAAGACTTCATATTTCGAAGACCGAAATGTTTTGGGGTCAGAAGTTTAATGATTTTATGAACACTATCCATTTACAATATTAATGGCGAATTACATTAAAATCTGAGATGACAAATCCGAAAATGACAGTTTTCTGTGTGTTTTGACATGGAATGGCATTATAAAAAAAATTGTTTTTACAAACATATTGAGTTTAAAACACATCGTTCGGTTGTTGCTCTTATTTGATTTTATCTCCCCTAAAATATGAAAATATCCAAAAAGTGTTTTAAAGAACTATCTAATCTTAAATTCATTTTTCTGAAATACTTCCAAAAAAGAATTCACTCATCGACCTCTTTTTTGTACATCTCATTTTATGTTGAATATAAAATGTGCGTTGTTTGTTGTGAATTTGAGTTTGAGCGACAAATGTAGCGTCAAGTAAGCAACGTACGTTACACCTGAGTGCATATTTAATATACGGTGTTAAGCTCGTGTCAAGCAATATAATGCAAATTGTTGTCAGCACTTGCTTGGTAACTGCACTGGCAACAAACAGCAGCAAAAGCAGCTGAATGAACAAAACAGTAACAAACACCTAATGTTCGTTCGTGCGTAGAGTTCCTTGTGTTGGTTTTGTTTTGTTACTCGTATGTATTCTCGCGGTATTTGTATGACTAGATTGGTTTGGTTGAATTTGTTATTGTTGACTGAAATTGTATTCTGCTTATTATGCTGCTGGGTTCTTTTTTTCGTTCGGTTTTGGTAGTTAGTTAGCAGTTCCGTAGCTTGTGGCACGTCTTTATTCTATTTCCCCTTTCCTCTCGGTTATTCTAACCGGAACACTCTATAGATTTTTATAGAGGGTTTTAAATTGTGTAGGAGAGAAAGTAAATTTCCTTTGAGTTGTTAGGTGAGTTAAGTTGCAGGTATGTTGAACAATAGGATCGAATTTGGATTTTGGTGGGATTTCGTTCCGGCTCACCGACAGATGTGTTGGAATAGACCTAAAAACAACGTGGTTAAATTTTCATGCAGATCGGTGATCATTTTCCGCTGCCGAAATGACGTTGAAAATCCGCGATTTCTTAAAAAATAGTATTTATTTTAAAAAATTGCCAAAATTACAAAAATCACTTAATCTTCTTCCTTATTTTAGTCAATCTTTTAAATTCGATCATATTTTCTTAGAAAAAAATTTCAGCTTAATAGGACATTGTTAACCCCTCTAAAACGGTTGCCGAAAATGACCCATACATTTTGACCTGAACTCAAAACCGCCAAATTTAAAAAAAAAAAATTTTTGATTTTAAGTTGCACAATCTCAAGTTGTTATTGCATTTATTACAAGTATATAGTATAAGTTCGTTTGAATTTTTTTTTTTTTGAAAAAATACTAGATTCTTAAACAGCGCGTGTAACGGCATGTTTCCAAGGCATTTTGGGAAAATTTAATTTCTTTTAAACTCAACATTTTTAGTTAAAAACTTTTAATTTTACACTAGATTTATTATAAATTATAAAACTTAATATAAAAATGTTGGATTTTAAGAAATTCTTTAACCCTATCTACCAATAAACCGCTTTTGGCTGTCGACTAACCATTGGAAACATATTTTTCAAATAAAATGGGAGCGTGAGTAAAGATGGGAGCGTGAGTAGAGATGGGAGCGTGAGTGAATTGGACCAACTCACGCTCACTAAGAAAAAAATAAAAACGTAGGAAATTTTTTAAGTTTGCATACATTTTACGCAGGATCACTTCAGTGACACAAATTAAACTCTTTCACGCTGTAATCACGCTCACGAAAACTCAACATAACTATATTTTGACGTGTTTTATTTTTCTGTCGCCATAAAAAATCATGCAAACTCACGAAATTTCACTCACGTTTACGATTGAGTCACGTGAAATTTGTGTCACGTGTGCATTTGTACACATTAATGCAAAATAAACAAGTGATCCATATATTTTATATAAGTTTTTATATTATCGTTTAAATGCACCCACCCCGAAAGCATTATCCCCAGGGCCGGATTATCCATGTCGGGGCCCCTGGGCAATGCATGTCTCGGGGCCCCTTCAGACTTTTTATAATTCCAAAAAAATAAAAAAACACAAATTTTCCAAGCACAATGTAAATTTTTACTAAATTACGCTGTTTTTTAGTTTACCCCTTTCTGGAATTCTCTTTTCCTTTTTTGACCTTCTTAGAAGTAATGTTTCATTTCCTGAAAGCCTTTTTTAAGAAAAAGTATTTTAAAAAATTGCTTCTAAGAAGGCCAAAAAAGCATAAAAGAACTCAAACAAGTAAGAAATTATAGTCCGTCAAGACCGACCATATAATACCCTACACCAGAGTTTCCCGGAAAATGGGTCCCAAGTTCAAACATGGACTGATTAGATGTATATTTTGCAAATCTTTAATAAGTGTTAAAAGCACCCACAAATCAAATTTGAGTGGAATTGGATTCTTTTTGTTGACAATAAATCGCTTCAACTGAATATCGGGCGAAATTTCCACATGGGACCTAAGTCCAAAAATGGTCCGATGATAATCAGATTTGATAAGGTTATTAAAGTACGCGTTTAACATACACAAACAGAATTTTAATTAAATATTTTCTATTATCATGAAATTTGAGAGATTTATGTGAAAATCGGGAAGGTGGTTTGTATGGGGGCTACAAGAAGAACTGGCCCGATTTCTTTAAAATTCGGAATAGTGATTTGATTGGATAAAACATGATTACCTGCAAAATTTCGAAAATATACCTATTAAAATGCGGCTATTAGAGTCATTTGAGCCAAAACTAAAGAGGACCTTTGTATGGGGCTAGGTCTAAATATGGACCGATTTTTTCCGATTTCAAATTTCAAGTCAATTGATTAAGAATTGCGACCTGTGTCGTGTTTACACCGTTTACATGGACAGACGGACGGACAGACGGACGGACAGACGGACGGACAGACGGACAGACGGACGGACAGACGGAAGGACGGACAACGCTAAATCGACTCAAAAAGTGATTCTGAGTCGATCGGTATACTTAAAGGTGGGTCTAGCACCAATATTTCGGGTAGTTACAAACATCATCACAAACTCATTATACCCTGTACCACAGTGTGGTGTAGGGTATAAAAAGGTAGGGACCCCTAGCTTTTCTTCTTTGAAAATTGTACCAACAAAAGACTCATCGCTGTGAAAAGAATAATTGTTAGCATTTCCCTATTTATTCTTCCATGTTTACACTGGTATCTAGCTAGGGGCCCTGTGCTTTAAAAAAAAAATAATAAAAAAAAAAATAGGGGCCCCTAGCTGATGCGGGGCCCCTAGGCAGTTGCCTACTTTGCCTTAAGGGTAATCCGGGCCTGATTATCCCCTTAAATGCCAGAATGCTGTCAGCAAGTAAATATTCTATTGAAATTATTCAGCAATATTCTTGTTTAAATGTGAATTACTTTTTGTGTCAGATACAAATAAATGGTTAATGGTGGGTACGGAAAATGCGTTAAGGGTAGGTGAATTTAAGCGGGAATACTATTTGAATGCTATTTGAATTTTTTTGTTTCATTTGCATTAAAAATATAATTTTTAAAATTGCACTGTTAAACGTGAGTAAAATTTCATGAGTTTGCATGATTTTTTATGGTGACAGAAAATTGAAACACATAACAATTCAGATTAAGTGAGATATAAGTGTTTCACTTATGTGACCCTGCGAAAAATTTATGCAAAATTCAAAAATTTCTTGCGTGAGAAATTTTTTTTTTCTTCGTGAGCGTGAGTTGGTTAAATTCACTCACGCTCCAATCTCTACTCACGCTCCCATCTCTACTCACGCTCCCATCTCTACTCACGCTCCCATCTTTACTCACGCTCCCATTTTTAATTGAAAAAATATGGTTAGTTGCCCGCCAAAAGCGGTTTGTTGCTAGATGCATTTGTTTTATTTAAATACATCTGGAAATATATATATTTGGATAATTTTAAAATATATTTGGACAATTTTAAAATAAATTTGGACAATTTTAAAATACATTTGGACAATATTAAAATAAATTAAGATAATTTTAAAATTAATTTGGACACTTTTAAAATATATTTGGACAATTTAAAAATACCTTTGGAAAATTTTAAAATACATTTGGACAATTTTAAAATACTTTTGGAAATTTTTAAAATACAATTGGACAATTTTAAAATACATTTTCACAATTTTTAAATATATTTGGACAACTTAAATACATTTGGGCAATTATAGAATTAATTTGGACAATTTGAAAATACATTTGGACAATATTGATAAAATTTTGGACAATTTTAAAATTCATTTGCAATATTATTGCATCATTTCACCATCTTTCATGAAAATCGATTTCATGTGAGAGTTGATCCAACTCATTATCCATGTCAAGCTTACGACAATCTGAGGCTCGTGAGGAATTGTAAGGAGTTAATGTTTGCCAAAGAATTGGTAATATTTCGCATATTCTCCTATTTTGGCGTATTCCCCTATGACCAGGAACCACAAGAGATAGAACCTGTCCCAAATAAGATGTTATTGGACAATTTTAGATGTTGTGACTGGACAGTCAAGTCAAACAGACTTTGATTTTCCTACACTCAAAAAAACCTTATAAAGCGACATGAAAAGTTTGAAACTTTTTTTTTTGTTTGCTACCTCCTACTTGACAACAATTCTTTGTAATTTTACAATTTTTTTACCAAGGAGGTTTCGCGATTTTACCAGATTTTTTGCTATAATTTTTTTACGAAAATTCCTACTACGATATTTTTTTGACGAAATTGAAATCACAAGGAATTCTCGTGAACTTACTAGATTTTTTTTTTGTAAAAAATCTTGAAAAATTGTAAAATTACAAAAAAATTGTAAAATTACAAAAAAAATTGTAAAATTACAAAAAAAATTAAAATTTCGATCGCAAATTTTTTGTTAAAAAACAACGAAAACTGTAAAATATTGGTAAAATGGGATTACGAGAATTTTTCTATTAATTTGACATGGTTTTTTATTTAGTGTAGGCCTACGATATCCATATGAATACGAAAGAATCTCTATTAAATTTAATTCGACATGAATTTTTTGTTCTAGACGATATTTCTGTTAGTTCGGGGGTTATCGAAGTTTTTCCGAAGGTCAACTTTGTTTAATAAGAGGACAACAACATTTTTAAACACTGTTATGGCTGATAAGCCGAATAACCCCTACACTCAAAAAATTATGTCATTAACTGTTTGCAGTTTATTTAAAAACTTTTCCGTTTAGTCGTTTTTAAAAGAAAAAACATTTGTTTGATGTTCAGTTTTTATTAATGACTACTTCAGTCCTTTGTTTCAAAAATAACACACCAAAAAATAAAGACTTTCATTGACATTAAATTTTTAAAGTCATTTATTTTTGTTCTGTAAGTAAAAACTACTGATTATTCATTTGATTTTTAATGATTTGTGTAAGTAATTTGTTTTTAAATTGTTGGTATTTTTTAATGAAATATCATTAGTTTTTACCTACACAAGTCAGTTATTTTTTTGTAGAAAAAAAAATCAAAAAATTATTTATAGAAATATAAAAACATGTTTGTATCAAGTGACTTTGGCACGATGGGTAGGAGTGTCTGGCCAGAATGTAGTTGATTGCGGGATCGATTCCCCAAAAATTTTATTAAAAATTTAAAAAAAAATATTTCAAAAAAAAATTGTAAAAAATTACCTACGAAATCATTAACTTTTATTGTTTTCGTAGGCTATTTTTTTGAAATTTGTTGGTAAAAATACCAGAACTATCATTAATTTTTAATGTTTTCGATAGGTTTTTTTTTCGAATTTGTTGGTAAAAAAGAGTGAAAAAACGTAATTTTTTAATGTTTAATGTTATTTATTTTAGAAAATTTTGTCAACAGTAAAAAATAAATGTTGATGTTTGTTAAAACAAATGAATAATTACTAGAATGGTTTTCAATTGTTTATTCACTGGTTTTAAGTGTGTTTTTCATTTGTTTATGCCTACAAAATATTTTGAGTGTACTTTAAAATCGCCACTTTTCGTATATTTTTTGTTTTAGGCAAATCGGTTCTTAAGGGTTGAGATAATTCACTTGTGAGTCTATATTATCTGATTCCAAATGCTACGAATACTACTGCTACCTTAACCCAACATTTAAAGCTATTTGTTTGCTTACATTTCTATATACATAAATATAATGAAAAGTCTGCTTTTAAACTCTACAATTTTGTTGCAATTTCCTCTAACGTTGATTGTTTGCCCGTTGGCATAGAGACAAAATATGGAGAAAATTGAATTTTCTACGTGAGCCTTTATGCTTGTTTTTGTTTAATGTCACCATCCATACTTATGGACGTTGCTCCTGTTGTTGTTTGCGGTTCATTGTTGCTGCTGCTATTGCTCCTGCTCCTGCCGTTTGTTGCTTGACTAGTTTGTATGGTTGTTTGGTCTTAGGGGAACTAAACATTACAAAATGTTTCTTAATTATTTTATTGTTTGTAGAGTAGAGAACGCAACGCAACAACAATGTTTTACCTAACTAGATTTACATTTTTTTTTTTTGTTTTGTGTGAATTTTATACCACAAATTCTCAACGTCTAACATTTTACGTACATACGTATTTTTGCAAATGACCTGGTGGTCATAAACCATGAACAGAAATTCTAAAGTTTACACATTGCAAACAAGACACTGGGAGCATAATGCACTGGGAGAAACAACTTCAGAAATTATGAGTTAATAACCGGAGAAGTTGTAAAACCTTCAACTATACACAAATCTGGATGGGACTTAAAATCAAGAAGTGAGCACAAAACAAATTTTTTTTTTTTAGATATTTCCACTTGTTTTTCTAAGTGTACAAGTATTTTTTTCTTGTTTTAGAACAACATAAAATGTAATTTTAATTTTCAATCTGTTTACTATATTCTATTACCTTTAGTTTTTTTTTTTTTGCAAATTCAAATACCCTTCATATGACATGAACTCAAATTCCAAACTGTGGTCTTTTGTTATGTCACCTATTGAATCCTTTAGCACAATTTCAAGCAATTTTTTTTTTTTCATGTTCCAATGTGTAGGTTAGTATGTGCTGTTTTTTGTGTACAATTTACAACACAATTTCCTTAGGTCAATAGATGGCAGAAAAAAATTGTTGATCTTAGCAATTATTTATCGTTTAAACTAGATCATGTCAAGCGCACAATAGAGAATTCATTGTACGTATAGTTAGTTTGATATAGATTTTATTTTTTTATGTATTTTTTGGTATTGTTACTACAACAATTTTCTGGCCTTGTTTGTAAAGGAGGTACCTACATGAAAAGCTTATTCATAGAATTTTAGTTTATTGATTTTTGTATATAAATATTATAGGATATTATTTTTTTTTTATAAATGTGAACAGTGGTTAAGGATTTTTGCAGTTGGATAAAATATAACAGCATCTATACATTTAAAGATTTTCAATGTGGTGACCATGCAGTTCGACTTTTTGACGTGACATACGAACTACTGGTCTCCACGCAGCTTCATAAAAATGAATCATATTTAGAAAATACCTATAAAATCGGAATATCTACAATCGGTCAGATTTTTAAATCAATTTTCCTGAAAGTTAAATTAATAATAACTTCTCACGCAAGTCAAATGTAAAACAAGCAGTTTGACATTTGGCTTATATAGGTCACTGGGAAATTCCAAGAAACCATTGGTGGCTATCGAAATTTAAAAAAAAAAAATCCCAAGGCTTCTCTTTACAATTTTAAATTCTATGACAAAAACAAAAAATCCTGCAAAAATTAAAAAAATAAAAATAACCCTTTGAGAAATTGATTCCTCTTACAAAACCGTCCTAATCTAATCTAATTGGCAGTCAACTGATCAAAAAAACCAGTTCGCGACTTGCCCAGTGACAAAATTACCAATCTACTATCGGTCCCGACTGATCACCTTACGCATGAAAGTTAGAGTGGTAACCACGGCTATCCTAAATCTTTTATACCATCAAAAAAAAAGAATAATATATATGAACCGGATGATATAAGTACGTCTGAAAGTAGAGATAAAATGGAGCAAAACTGCATTTACAGTTTTTCATTTCGTAATCCCGTTTCCATTTAAAAGGACTTCAAAGTTTTAAAAGATACATTTTGCAAAATATTTTTGAAATATTTGTAATTATCCTAGGCACGGTGAGCCTTAGCGAAGTTTAGGTTCAACTTTAGTGTCGACGAAAAGTGTAAACGCAGTTCGATTTTTACTTGAATAAATGTCACAAAACTGTTAACAGCGAAATCGTAGCTGCTCGCATTCGCGAGATATCGCGAAATTAGTGTTTTTGTATTTTTTAATACTTTGACAATGAAGTTTTTTAAATATCTTCAAAAACTAAGTATGCAGATTTAATTGTATTTTTTTACAGGTGACAAAACAGTTAACATCGAAATCATATCTTCTCCATTTCGCAAAAAATCGCAAAATTAAAAAAAAAAAAAAAATGAAAAAGAATTTATTTTTCGCATAAGTTAGCAGTATTGATTTGAACAGTTTTACCACCTTTAACCACATAAAATTGAAACTGCATTCAATATATTTGTCGTTTTTGGATTTTTGTTCCTTTATTTTAGACACGGAAGAAAAAAATAAATTAATTAATATAAAAGCTTGAACAGTATTTTGCAATTTCTCGGGAAATTGATCATCTATAATTTTTATGCTTGCAGTTTTGTGAACTTTAATAACCTCAAATTCAAACTGCATACCACATTTTTGTCGTTAATTGAAGTAAATGCTTTTACAGACCAAAAATAACACAAATTAATGAATAAATAGTAGTTTAGCGAGTTTTTTTAGCGATATCTCGAAGAATTGATCAGCTAGAATTTAAATGTAAACAGCCTTATCACCTTTAATCAATAGCAAATCAAACTGCATTTCGTGTTTTTCAACAATGTTAAAGACACTTCTTTTATTAATCAAAACAAGAAATACCCCCAAAAATCTTTTTTTTCGCTATTTCTCGCGAAAGTGGGCAGCTGTAATTTTTTTGTGGGCAGTTTTAATTTCTTCCAACATGCTGAAATCAAACTGCATACCACTTTTTTTTAATATTTCTGAAGAATATAAATAATAAATAATAAAAAAAAAAAATTATATAATAACGCGATATCTCGCGAAATTTAACACCTACAATCTTGATGTCAACAGATGTGTGACCTTTTTTACGAAATTTTAAAGAAACCTATCTAAAGATAAAAAACAAAAACAAAAACAGCAAAAAAATCATTTCGCGATTTCTCGCGAACTAAAGAAGATAGGATTTTGATGTTTACTGTTTTGTGACCTTTAAATAAGTACAATTAAAAATGCATACTTAGTTTTTGAAAATATTTAGAAAACTTCAATGTCAAAATTTTAAAAAATACAAAAACGCTTATTTCGCGTTATCTCGCGAATGTGAGCAGCTACGATTTCGCTGTTAACAGTTTTGTGACATTTAATCTTGTAGAAATCGAACTGCGCGTACACTTTTCGTCGACACTAAAGTTCAACCTAAACATCGCTGAGGCTCACCATGTAGGATGACACTGGTGACGGCAGATGAAAGAGGAGAATCTCCCCTAATTTTTCCATTTATATTTTGCCATATCAGGATAAAAGGCTGTGAATAAAGTTATTTGAAAACTTTATCCAAAATAATTTGTTGTTAAATTTTGAATGATATTGAAGGACACATTTTTGAATGGACGTAACTTACCTCCTTTTTTCTGATATTAAAATAATAAAATAGGAAAATTAGGGGAGATCCTCCTCTTTCATTTGCTATCAATAGTGGCATCCTAGGACAAGTAAAAATAGCAAACAATATTTTATAAAAATTAATCCTCTAAAACTTTGAAATCCTTTTAAAAGGACACAGTATCTCCAATTAAAAAACTGTAAATGCAGTTTTACTATATTTAGTCTCTACCCAGCAAAACTTTGGTAATGGGTAGTGATTATATAACACATTACCAGGTAATGCATATAACTTATTTGTAGCATTATTTTATGATGTCTTACCAAACATTTGTTCCACAACGTATTATTTTCAAGTGAAAAATAATGCATTACTAATAATTTGATACGTAATGCATGATTATTGGAAAAAGTGAATTTCATATTTGTTATTTCTAAACCATCCATGATGACTTCTATTTGGTTACATTATGTATTATTTGAAAGTTTGAAATAATGCATTATTTATAATTGGATGCATAATGCATTACAATAACATAAAAAATAAATATTTTATAAAAAAATCCATAAGTTTAAACTAGAGATGGGCTCACGACAGGAAATTTCTAACCACACACACTCACGAGCATATTTGATCTACTTACACTCACTTACAATCCGTGAGTAAATTTAATACAAAATTACTTTTTCACTACTCGTAACACCTTATATATTATCTTCTGGTATGCTATATTATTTCAATTCTCGTACCCTATAAAATATCATATATTTTACACCTTACTCGTATTCTTCGTTATAAATTTATGACTTATTTTATACCTTACTGGTATTCTTTGTGATAATGTGGATGCATTACTTTGAGTCTCATCGCCTGTTAAAATCATCAATGCTGCAATGTATAAAATAAGAGATCCTATACCTTATTTTATACCTTATTTGGTAATCTAAGTTTTGCTGGGTAGTTTCAAACATATATTATCCTGTTTGTGTTCAACGATTTTTATTTTTCATTTTTGTCGGATGGTGTTATACTCTATGCCAATGTTTTCCGGAAAATAAGTCTCAATTACAAACATGGACCGAAATGCCCTCCATATAAAAAATATTATTATGTTAAAAAATATTATTACAAAAAACGTTATTAAATTTTTTTTTTTTAAACTACACCATTTTTCAATTGTATTTTAATATTTTCCAAATGTATTTTAAAATTGTCCAAATGTATTTTAAAATTGCCCAAATATCGGCTAGGTTCTGTATTTCACTTCCACGTGAAAGTGAATTCCATATTTCGAAAAGAGATTTCAAATCCATTTTATTTCGTTTCGTTCGAGTTCATTTTTTTCTTACGAAATTAAAGTAAAAATGTGTTCTGCAAATCGAAACTTCGAACATTTTGTGTGATTTGAAGAAAACAATAAAAAAAAAGAATCAGGAGCGGTTTTTTTTTGGGGTGGGGGGGGGGGGTTGGTGGGAGACGTTAGGGAGCACCTTTCCCTTGCAATTTTGAACTTCATCTGAGATAAGAATGTTGCATTTGCTTAGCAAAAGTACAAAAAACCCTGAAAAAATTGTGGGTTTTCTTAGGTTGGTTTAGTTCTCCGAGGGGGAACTATTTTCCCCTTGCTCCGATTTTGCCATTTCCGAACTTAACCTGCCTAGGAATATACGAAATATTCGTGCCAAACTTCGAAAGTCTAGCTCTTTTATTTTGGACTGTATCGTGTCTTCTACAGACGGACAGACGGACGGACGGACATCGCTAGAATGTCTTAAAATCGATCAATGATCAATAAAATATATACTTTATGGGGTCCAAGACCGATATTTCGATGCGTTACACATGGAATGACAAAGTGAGTATACCCCCATACTGTGGTTGGAGGGTATAAAAAGTTTTTTTCCGAACTTCAAAAAATAAGACTTCGAAAATTTTTAAAAAATTGTGAAATATTTTTTTTTTAAAACAATTTTTATGAAATTCTTTACTCCAAAATCAAAAACGAAATTTAAAAAATTTATGTTACATATGTGACCATATATGTCCATATATTTACATATGCCGCCAATTTTCGCATTTGCTTCATATATGTAATGCATATGGGCGAGCATATATGAATAATATATGAGTAACATCTGACATTTTTCACCGGGTAGATAAAACCAATATTATGTCTTTTTAAACATACTTTACTGATACTTCGGTATAAATGATTTTTTTTTATTTTTTAAATGTTTATTAAATTTTAAAATTTTTCAAATCGAGAAGGGGGCGGGGGCACGTGCCAGTATACGTCAATGGTTGTTGTTGTTGAGCCCTCAAAAAACTATCCTATATACGCCAATGAATAGGGTACTTTAATTTTTTTTGGTCTCAAGCAAATGAAAATTTTTGAAAAATCATTTATTTTTAAGACTTGTTTTTTAAGTTCAGTTTGATGATCATCAACTGTTCTTCTTATAATTAAATCCTTGTTTCCTCAAAGATAAAAGATATCGAGATGGAGCAAAACGAATGAAAATTTTCAAAAGGGATATGAGGCATTCCACACCAAATGTCTCGCTACAGAAAAACATGTGTCCCGTAAATTTCTGAATAGGTTGTATGGATAGCTCTATATGGAACTTAGAAAATTGCGTTTTTGGTTTTGCAATTTTTCAAAACTGGGCTTAGGAGGCGTGGTCAAATATTGGAAAAATGGTCAATTTGTAGCGAGTTGCCTTGATTAAATATTTATCACATTAAAAATTTACATTCTTATATTGTTTTGTATGGGCTATCGATTAAATTTTTTTTTTGGAAAATTTTCAGAACCCGTTCTGTAATTTTCCATTTTTTAAAAACTTCAATTTATTAAAAATCCGGCCATTTTTATACCCTCCAACTACAGTATGGGGTATACTCACTTTGTCATTCCGTGTGTAACGCATCGAAATATCGGTCGGGGATCCCATAAAGTATATATATTATTGATCAGTGATCAATTCTAAGACATTCTGGCGATGTCCGTCCGTCCGTCTGTAGTTAACACGATGCAGTCCAAAATAAAAGAGCTAGGAACCTCAAGTTTGGCACAAATATGTCTTATGTTCCTAGGCAGGTTAAGTTCGGAAATTGGCCAAATCGGACTAGGGGGAAAAAAGTTCCCCCTTGAAGAACTAAACCAACCTCTAAAAAAATACACGTTTTTACATGTTTTTTTGTATTTTTCTTAAATAAATGAAACATTTGGTATATTTATCGCGATGGGAAGGTGCTCTCAACGTGCCCCACTGATCCTATCAACTCCCCCCCCCCCCCAAAAAAAAAAGAAACGCCCCTGTCAATTTTTTTTTTTCGTTTACATTTTGGAGGGTATAAAAGATTCGGCACAGCCGAATTTAACACTCTCACTTGTTTTTTTTTTCTTTTTTAAATTTTTTTTTTTTAAGTTTAGATGTTTGTCCATCCACACAAAAAAATTCAGAAACACGTTCTTCGTTTTTTCGAGAAAATCGCATTTGAACTTAATATTTCATAACAATTTTGTAATTTGCTTGTATTTCCTTGATTTAACGTTGCGAATGAGTATTATTAATTGCATAAATCAAAGAAATACAAGCAAATTACAAAATTGTTATAAAATTTAAAGTTCAAATGCGATTTTCTCGAAAAAAACGAAGAACGTATTTCTGATTTTTTTTGTGTGGATGGACAAACATCTAAACTTAAAAAAAAAAACTTAAAAAAGAAAAAAAAAAGTGGCATGTTTTTTAATAAATTGACATTTTTAAAAAATGGAAAATTTCTGAAAATTTTCCAAAAAAAAATTTTAATCGATACCCCATACAAAACTATATAAGAATGTAAATTTTTGAGATTGTGGTGCATTCCGTTTTAATGTGATAAATATTTACTCAAGGCAACTCGCCCCAAATTTGACCATTTTTCCAATATTTGACCACGCCTCCTAAACCCAGTTTTTGAAAAATTGAAAAACCAAAAACGCAATTTTCAAAGTTCCATATAGGGCTATCCATACAACCTATTCAGAAGTTTACGGTACACGTGTTTTTTTCGCTGGACATTTGGTGTGGAATGCCTCATATATGTTACAACCTACCCCCACACATCTGGGGACCCTATTGTGCCTTAATTTTGAAGATGAAATTTAGCATACCAGAAATTTTAAAAATACGCATATTTCTACTTTGAGAACATTACAAAAAGTCGAAAGGCATTTTTCTAGCTCTTGGCTCCGAGTTATTTAAAACAATGCTCAAATGAAAGATTGTTTTATTTGTTTTTTAAAAGGTCAATAAAATTAAATTTTTAAAATTCAAAAATTCTTGAGCATAAAAAAAAAACAATTTTTAATTTTTTTTTTTTTTTGATATTTCTGTTTATAAAAAAACCCAAAATATCGGCTTTGAGACATGTTTTATCCAGAAAAGGGGTTTGATTAAGAAATTTTTGTAAGACATTTTCTTAAAGAAAAATTTTAAAATTCTGTGACATTTTTTCAATAGAAAAATATAAAGCTTCTAGGGCACTTTGCTTATAGAAAGGTTTTGATACACTTTCATACAGAAAAATGTTCAGATCACCAGTTAATGTTTTTTTCAGCAGCCCACTTTCCATCAGAGCTGCGACCAAAGGCAGCTATTGGTCTTTTAAAGCCAGTCTTCTGGCTCACGAGTTTCGGACTAATATAGACAATTTATCACTTGTTAGTGAGGCAGCACCAAATTTTTTTAACAAGATAATATTTTTAGGTTGGTGTCTAATTTAAAAAAAAAAGGTGGAGGACGCCACCTCAGTTTGACTATATAAGCTAACGATTAACAAAAAGAAAATAAGAATTACTGTTTTAATTTTCTTAAAACCAAAAATTATAGTAACTTGGGTTTGTTACTTCGATAATAATTCACCTCGAGGTGAAAAAATATTCACCAGCTGGCGAATAACACGTAACATAATTATTTTTCATCAGTTATTTTTTCATCAATATGTTTTTAATCAATATTTTTTTTTTCATCATTATATTTTTCCATCAATATTTTTTTCATCAATATTTTTTTCATCAATATTTTTTTTCATCAATATTTTTTTTTCATCAATATTTTTTTTTTCATCAATATTATTTTTCATCAATATTTTTTTACATCAATATTTTTTTATCAATATTTTTTTAATCAATATTTTTTTTCATTAATATTTTTTTCACAACTACTGTTTTTTTCAATATTTTTTTCATTCTTATTTTTTCTCATCAATATTTTTTCATTATTTTTTTTATCAATATTTTTTTCATCAATATTTTTTTTATCAATTTTGTTTTTCATAATTTTATTTTTATCAATATTTTTTTCATCAATTTTTTTTTCGTCAATATTTTTTTCATTAATATTTTTTTTTTTTTTTATTAATATTTTTTTTCATAAATTTTTATTCATCAATATTTTTTTTCATCAATAATCTTTATTTCATTAAAAAAAATTTTATCGAAAAACACAGAAAAACAGATAGATGGTATAACAAGAATGGCATAGAAACCTTTACGGATTAATAATATATAAACATAATGAAGTCCTCGACAGATATTTCAATGCGTTTTGCAAGGAATGACAAATTAATTTAGCCTTTCTTTTTCTAGAAAAGATTTGCTTTGGAAAGAACACCTATTTATGCAGCAAAACATTCTCATGATTCAATGGTTTGGTCTTCGCAATTTTTTATGTTAAGGGCTGATATTTTTAAACAAACAGTTTAATTCTCTTGTTATCCGCTTTCAGAAAACAACGGGGTCATAATTTTTAAGTCCTCTTATCCATCATCGGAAATTGATTATAAAAAATGCATTACCTTCCTCATAGATTAAAAAAATCCTTCGATAACTTCTCTTTTCTTTTAACCCATTTTACCTTAAATACTTTTAAAATATTTCATACTTAAAAAATATTTATTGTGGCATTTAAAATTTTTTCTTCTCATGACCACTAACCACTGTGCCATGAATTAAAAAGAAAACCCTTTACAGGAGTGATAAAGGATGTAAACTAAAACAGAAAAAAAAAATCTTATTTAAAAGGGTCATAGAACATACTTGAAATATATATTTTAAATGCTATGACCGCAGTCATTTTTACTAAAAAGTAAAAAAAAAAACACTATTAAAATACATACTGGCATAGTAAATCTTGGCTAAGAGTTAATGGTTGTAGATGGAGGTAAAAAATAACTAAACCAGAGCTAACTATAAAAGCAAACAAAATAACCAATACATGAATAGATAAAAGGCAAATATACACAACTATATAGAGAAAATGTGTAAAAGGGTGCCACTTAATTATGAGATTTATATAGAATAGGAATGGCACGATGAAAATGTGCCCGATATAATTGTGTCTTCAGAGGAAAGGTGGTTAATGAAAATATATATTGCAGACTCATGGGAAACAAGTATGAATATTAAAGTCGGTCAAAACTGGATACCAACACCAATATTTGACACAAAATTGGTCCCGAGTCCAAACATGCACCGATTGGATCTTTATTTCATTAGATCTTTTATTATTGTAAAATAAGTCCAAAAATCATCTGGTTATGATCAGACTAACAAGATCACCAAAGAACCTACACGTAAACACCTACAAAGAAAATTGTAATGGAATTCGAGAGATTTATGTGAATATGGAAAGGGCGGTTTGTATGAAATGGATATTTAAACAAAATTCTCTGTAATTTAGTTCGAAAAAATAACAGAAATTAGATGATTATTTTGCTAATTTAACAGAAATTTACAGTTATCATGTTTTCAAGAAAATGTTTTAAGATTTTTTTCAAATATTTAAAAAAAAAAAAATTAAATTTTCTTGAAAAAATTACAATCGCTTTAGTAAAAGTTGACAAAACTTAATACTTAAAATCTTTTTAAGTGTTTGCTACATCAACAAATACATTTTAGATGCTAAGATTATTTATCTGGAATCAGCAGATTTGTATGCTAAAATCAGTAGATTTTTTTGCATACATCAGCAGATTTTTCAGCTCACAAGGGAAGTCTCCCTGGTGTCACCCTCCAATCTATATGAAATTTGGATATGTTGTTAAGAACGAAAATTAATTCGACACGTATTGTTTCTTAGCGGCGCAAACTCATTTTTTGGGGGAATCGATTTGTATGGGGGAAAATTGACCTTTTTCAGTTTTTTACGATTTACTGCTATTTAAGCAAAATTAATATAGGCATGTGTAGTATCAGATTAAAGGTATTAAAAATACCTATCTCGTGGTGCTAACAACGTGCGAAAGGAGTTAACATTTTTCGACTTATTAACAAAAATGTCCTTAGGTTTTGGTATTTTACTCAATATGATGAAAAGTTGTGCATGTTTGGACACGTTCTTAGCACACGTAGATTGGTTTTCTAAAGACCTTTAATTTAGTATGTAACATGACTAGATTTCTTTGCATAATGTAGGAGATAAACGAAAAAAATTGCCTTGTCTTCCCCCCTCCTTTTTACCCCCTAAATATAAATTTGGGCCGCTAAAAAAAAATACGTGTTCCTTTATTTTTTCTGATCTACAAAATAAAACCAATAACATAAAGATCCGCGGGTGACACTGGGGAGACTTCCCTTGTCAGTTTAGCAGATTTTGCCGCTTTTTCCAGTACTTTTAATTTCCCGGGATCCCGCATAAAAAATCCCGGGAAATTGGGAAATCCAAATACACTGTACATTTCTTATTGTAATTGCCAACGTAAGCACTGACATTTTCATTAAAGTTAGCGCTCTGCCAGTATAATATTTTTGGTACAGTTGACAATTTCTGACTGGGTAGTGTTTTGACCTGTATCGTGTTTACATGACAGAAATCGCTAAATCGAATAAAAAAGTAATAATGTATGTTTTTTCCGGTAGTTTGCTCATGATTGCGAATAATACAGATTTGCCCAACATAATTAAGTCGAAAACGCCGAAATCTTAAGCTAAAAATGTCTTAATATTATAAAGGCATTTTTAACCTATTCCTCTAAACACATCCCTACTTAATACATCCGCATATTCAACTATAATAAAGTATACATTCTACTGGTGTGTGTATTTTATTTTTCAAATTACACACACACTTTATATAAACATCAATATTACTACATAAATGTATTTTTTTTAACAAAAATCTAAATATAAAAAAAAATCCTTTATCAACCACAAGAAGACCAACCTCTTTTTTTCACTGTAGGGGTATTGCAGGAAAGACGTAAGTCTTTTGTTGTTTTATATCCTTAATGGTCCTTCTTCATATACATATATATTTATTTTCTTCCATAGTTTTATATTTTTTTGTCTTATATGACTTCCTTTGTATTTTGTTCTCCAAACAAATATTTGCAATTTAACATCCTTGCTAAGCAAATTAGAAAATTTACAAGTTTATACATATTGGTCTAGGTCCTGATAAAGAAAAACATAAAAGGTTGTGCCTTTGTAGGGATGTGTTTATGAAATACAGACATACATACAGTGAAAGCTTTTGTAATAAGTCATGTTAATAGTTTTATAGCCTCTAATGACAGAATGGACATATCGGTCGAGAACAACATTAAGGGGGGCTTAAAGAAAAAGAAAGTGATATTTTTGAACAGCCATAAAAAAATAAATACTATATATTTTAATTTAGTTTTTTTAATTTCAAAGAAAAAAGATTACTGTTATATTTTTAAAATTTTATAACACAAAATTCGGTGAACTGAAATTGCCATTAAAGTGTAGAATGCTTTTTTAATGGACAAAATCAGCTGCAGTTGTACAGCTAAAAGTACTCGACCAATTTTGATGACATTTTTTTAATTTGTAGATTATTAAATTCTGTTGTACCTATCGTGGCCATTTTTTTAAATTTGGAATTATAATAATTTTTATGACAGAAGAAATGTAAATTTTTTAATTATTTATGTTTATATTAGCATGAGTCAACAAAATTCAATATTTTTCAAAAAATGGCCACGATAAGTACTAGAGAATTTAATAATTTACAAATCAATAAAAAAGTCATCAAAATCGGTTCCGTAGTTTTTGTTGTACAACTGCAGCCGATTTTGTTGCTGTTCAGCTAAAAGTACTGGACCGATTTTGATGAAGTTTTCTTGGATTTGTAGATTAAGTATTAAATTCTTAAGTACTTATCGTGGCCATTTTTTGAAATTTTGACCTAATTATGTTTTTAATGAAAAAAGAAGTTTTTTTTTTTATTTTTTATGTTTAAACTGGCATAATTTCAACAAAAATCATTATTTATCAAAAATGACGATAAGTACTAGAAAACTTAATAATTTACAAATAAAAAAAAAAAAAAAAATCATTAAAATCGGTTCAGTAGTTCTTGCGGAACAACTGCAGCCGATTTTGTCTTTTAAAAAAAGAATTCTACAATTGAGTGGCATCCCTGGCAATTTTTGTTGACCAAATTTTGTGTTATAAAATTTTAAAAATATTACAGTAATTCATCTTTCAAATAAAAAAACAGAATTAAAATATATTGCGTATTTATATTTTTATATCTGTTTTTTTCCTTAAAACCCCCCTTAAGTATGTGTTTAATTGATCCATGGTCGATTTAATGACTTTATATAAATGTCCGCCCGTCCGTCTTAATGTGAAAGGGAAGGTTTGTTTGTGACATTAAAAAGAGGCCTCGAACTCATAACACGATCGTCCTTTAGTAACCGTTAGGTAACGTGAAGTTGAAAGCTGGAAACGGGTTAATTTACGGTAATACAATATTTACATTGCGATATATGTCATGAAAAAGAAGTAAATTCAAGGTTCATTGACTGTTCTTTCTTTTGTCGTTGAGTTGATAACATTTATTTGGAGTTAAATATATTTTCGTTGTACTGATTGTCCATTTTGTGAAGTGTCCACCATATTATTTTCCCAAACATACAATTTTTTTATATAATGCGAAAATTTGTTATATTAGAAAAATGAATTGATGTTTAAAGCATTTGTCAGATCATGATGCTTAAGGTGGTTTTTCCTCTGTTGTTTTTACCCTACATTCCTGTGAAGTAAAAAATTTGATACTAATCATTCAAAATACAATACCAAGGTTAAGGCTGCAAAACTGCTTTTACGGCAGTTGTAAAGGTTTTTAAAAAATTAAGACAGTGGGTTCTTTCCATCAATATTCTGATTTTCTTTTTACTTCTACCAAATCAGTCTATTTTCCCACTATAACCTAAAAATATATATTTAGTAACAGCATATGTCATTTGATCCAAAAATGGAGGATCCAAAAATATATGAATAATATAACTACCCAAGTAAAAAAAGTTTTATGACGCAATATTTAATTATGTATGAACAATGTTCATTGAACATATATCATTTTATGTAAATCCATATCAATTTTGATCCGAAAATTGGAGGATCGAATATTATACGATTACTTTGTTGGCCATGTCAATATTAAATTTGATACCAAAAATGTGTCTATCTAATTGTATTAAATCATATCTTATCTGTTAAAATTAGATAAATTTTTATATAATAAGATGAAATTTGGTAAAATTTTTTTGAGTTTTAAATGTGAAATTATAAATAATTTTATCAGATTGGATACATTATCAATTAAAAGAGTCAATTTTTTTTCTAAAATCATTTTTAAGGGTTTTTAAAAAAATTTAAAAACATTTTTTCGGAACTTACAAATTCTTCAAAAAAAATAAAATTTCTCCTGAACAAATTTTCAATGATTTTTTTATTCCAAAAAAGCTAGAACATTCTTTCTCAAAAATTCAAAAAAAAAATTAGCAAAAAAATTTTGTGGCCGGGACTATGGAAAATTTTAATAAATTTTTTTAGGACTTGAACATTTTTGAATTGTCCGGGCTTAGAAATTTTTTTCGTGATATAATTATTAGAGTTCGTTTGGTGACTATATCACGTCATCTGTTTATCGGATATCATAATTTTTTAAAAGGATTTAAGGGAGCTAAAAAGAATGCCGGTATTTTTTTGGAAAAAAAATCTGAAAACGCGGATTTTGAGCTGATATTTCTGCAGAGAATAAACGGCTAAATATATTGCAAATCTGATGTCACTAGTCGATTCTACAGCAAAAATTAATACAAAATAAGTTTTTTGAACTCTTAAAAAAAGATCCAATAAGCCACAGCAGGGGGCGGAAAATTGATTTTTATTTTTTTAACCATGGGCGATGAAGAGGCAGTTTTTGCTAAGAAAATTGGTACATAAAGCACCTTTCTATCACAATCCATTAAAAATTTATAAGGCTTCAAAGTTTTTTTTCTAGTTGCAAAATTATAAAATATTGACCGAAATTTGAAAAAATTTTGGATGGGTCAGCGGACTGGACACTTGTTTTCGATTTTCCTCTCTATGCTAATTCCGTAACGTCAGGTTTTTGAGATAATTGAGGTCAAAGTTCACAAAAACGCATTTTTGTGCATTATTGAGAGCATTTTTTTGTGATGTTTTTGGATGACTCATAAAACCTGTTTTCGATTAACATTTCGATGCTGATTCTGAATTTTCAAATTGTTCTACTACGTCATGTTTTCGAGAAAATTGAGGTCAAAGTTCTCAAAAAACATGTTTTGCCAATTTTTAAGAGCTAATAACTTTTTAACGGGTTGTGATAGAACGGAAACTTTGGTATCATTTTGTTAAGCTGAAAATGTCCTTTAATTGTGCATATTTAAAAAAATTAATTTAAAAAGAAAATGGAAAACCTTATCATTCCGCCCTCTGTAGTGGGTTTTTGGAACTTTTTTTAAGAGTTTGAAAAACGACCATTGTATTTTTTTTTTGCTGTAGAATCGACTGGTGAAATCAGATTTGCGATATATTCAGCCGTTTTTGCTCTGCAGAAAATTCAGCTGAAAATTCGCGTTTTCAGATGCGTTGAACCACCCCAAAAAAATACCGCCATTCTTTTTAGTTCCCCTAAATCTATCTTCTATATATATGTATGTATGTTCCGTATGGACTCGAAAACGGCTGGACCGATATTGATGAAATTTTCAGGAAATATTCAGAATAGCCTAGGGAGTAACACTGTGCGGTCAGATTTTTGATTTTTTGCCAGTGGGCGGAGGGGCGTGACAAAATCAAATTTTTACATTGCATCGCTAATGACATCTTTATATAAAAAACGGATGGACCGATTTTGATGAAATTAAAACCAAAGATAGTACTAACCGAGATCTACCTATGTGCCAAATTAGAGGGTTATTGGAGCGTTAAATGCCACGCCCCTTTGTATTGAATTGAAAATATTTCTGCATGCTTTCCAATAATGCAAAAACGGCTGTATGTATGTTTCTTATGGACCCGAAAACGGCTGGACCGATATTGATGAAATCTCCGATGAATATTTAGAATAGCCTTGGGAATAACACTGTGCGGTCAGATTTTTGATTCTTTGTCTGTGGGCGAAGGGGCGTGGCAAAATCGAATTTTTACATTGCACCACTTTTGACATCTGTATATAAAAAAGGAGTAAACCGATTTTGATGAAATTTAAACCAAAGAAATTTAAAAATGGAGTACTAACTATGTGCCAAATTAGAGCGTTATTGGACAAAGGGGCATAAAACTCCACGCCCCTTTGTATTGAATTGAAAATATTTCTGCATGCTTTGCAATAATGCAAACACGGCTGATACGATTTTAATTAAATTTTTAGCACTGATAGTACCAACGGAGTGCGAAACTATCGGCCATGTTACACTGCGATAGTAATTACGCAACAACAGTCGATGCTGTTGGCGTTTTTAATCAAGATAGTACAAATCAATTGCATATGTAGGTCATATAAGATTATAATTGTAAAAAGGCGCGAAAACACAATGAATTTATTTATATGGGGACATCCCCTGCGCGTTGGTCAAACAAACAAAAAAAATATATTCCTGTCACTTCCGCAATCAATCAAAAACGACTTGCCGATCATCATGAAATTTCCTGCACAGATAGTGCTAAAAGAGGATGGAACTACAGGACATAAAGGAACATGATTCGACAAATAGGCTTAAGTTTCCTCGCCCATAGGCGTAAGTTTCCTCAAACATCAACGTTGTTTTATCTTTTACTATTGATAGTACTAACCGAGCTGGAACTACAGTTTATGTTAGAGCGCGATTCGGCAAAGGGAGTAAAAAGTGCCACTCCTTTTTTTATTTAATAAAAGTTATTTTTCCTCTTCCGCAATCACACAAAAACGGCTAAACCGATTTCATTGAAATTGGCAGCATGGATTGTACTTATCGAGGACGCAACTAAGAACTTTAGCTATATTAAAAGCCCAATTCGATAGGAATGCGTAAAATGACAGGACCCTTTGTACTATAATTAACGTAACGTCTGTTTCTCTACAGATTTCTCTATAGATAGTGCTAACCGAAGGTGGAAATAAGGGCTGCTTCTGGACCCGGTCCCGTGCTTTAGTTTTGTCCGACACTGTATATTAAGATCGAGATGCAATAGATAACAGAATCTATGGTTTCTTAGGGCCAGCAACGCGGACCTGGTCAGCTAGTCCTTCAAAAAAATGATGATAAGTACCCGCAGATAAAATTTTCAAAATTAACTCTAATAATTATAAATGAAATCATATATATTTTTATCTGCCATATCTAAAAAATTCTTGACCTTATATGTCATATCTAATTTCATATAGATCGGTATATAAATAGATATGAATATGTATGTTATCATATTAAAAAATAAGGAAAAATAAAAGGCTTTATATAAACTTATATGTCCATATCAAAGTTCATGCATAACCATATATAAATATAAATAATTATATAATAGCATATATGATTATATCAGATCTATTTTACTCGGGTCCACACAAACGTTTTTATATATTAAGATATAAATTTATACGAAAGCATTGGGGTTTCTATTCGGGAAAAATTTTCCGGGAATTCCCGGGAAATATTTTTCTTAAAATCCCGGGATTTGTTCTTCGGGAAATTTCTGGAATTCGTCGCTAATTTTTTTTATAAAAATATATTCAATTTACACATTTTTAACACAATCTTAAATGATTTAATAAAAATGACATTAAAACTTTGAAAGAATTAAAATTTTTGGAGAAAAACTAGTGAGGATATGTTTCAGCTTGCATATTTAGGCCTAATAATTATTTTTCTTTAATCGATTGCGTGACAAATACGGAATCAAACTAAATTTCACTTAAAATGTTGGTTGTAAAGTTTTCTTAATCTGAAATTCCAATGATTTCTTCTTTACGAAATGTAGTTTTTCATATTCAGAACCACAATCTTTATAGTGCTTAAACAAAAATATCGATATTTTAAAAAATATACACTCAAAATATTTTGAAAGTAAATTCAACTGAAAAAACGTTTAAAACAATCGTTTTTCCTTTTAGAAAACGGACCACTTATATTTCATTTTAAACAACATAATTTTTCAGTTATTTTTAAACGTTAATAAATGACTAGACATTCCGTAAAAACAAATGATATTTCAGTTATTTTAACTGTTTACGTTTTTTTATTTTGTGAAGTAAAAATAAAATTTTTTGAATAACAAACTACAAAAACCGTACTTCTGTAAAATTATACAGAATAATCAGTCACAAATAATTTAACTGATAAAAATATTTTTCCGTAACTTTTGTAGTTTATTGTTTTTACAACTGTATAAATCATTCAATATTTTATTTTCCTTGAAAAACAAATGATAAAACGTTTAAAACAACTTTAACTAAAAACTTTTTGAATAACCGTAAATAGTTACTGTAAAACTTTTCTTGGTGTATAACAAACCTGGTTTTCAGCTTAAAATTTCATATATGAAGTAAAAGCCTGATATCTATCGGCCGTGAAAAAAAATATTTTGTAACGAACCTTGTCCGCCACAAGTTCTACCAACCAGTGAAAATACGTCGTTACAATGGCTATATAGTACATTGGTGTTCTCATTTTGGCAGGAATGCCTTAAACCAATTAATTTTAATAATTCGAAAGTTTAATTAAATATATCTTCAAGATAGTCAAAATTAGAAGAATTTTCCAAAAAGTTATTAAAACCGCATTTGATGCAAAATTGGGTATTTTCGAATTGTGAACAATTTATCATGGAGTGGAAATACGTCAATGCAAATACTAAAACTATGATAAGGTCCAATATTTCTACAAAAAATTGATTTTATGAACTTTCTACGTATATTATGGAGGTTAGTAAAACTATTTTACAAAAGAATACATCTAAAATGGTTTTAAATTGGAAAATACGACCATAATTTGTAATATAAGAGTTTTTATATGGTAAAGTTCAAAATTTGTTTTAATTAAAAAATTCCCGGGAATACGATTTTTTTAAACGATTTCCCGGGTATTGAAAAAGTTCGGGAATTTAGAAACTGTAGAAAGCATATTAACTCATATTAAATTGTATCAAATTAAATATGATTATATCAGAAAATTTTTACTCGGGAAAACAATTTTTTTAGAGTGTAGGGTATATCCAGAATATTTTAGTCGGTATCCATATTTTTGAGAATATGTGGTTACTTTCTTAACTCTTTTTTGCTCATTTGTATTTAACTCCCAAAAATTATTTTTAATGTGTAGTATACTCTATGTCCTGAAAAAAACCCCCCTTGACCGAGATTCTACTTAAGTATATGAATAAAATATATGTATGGCTTTTCTTGGCCAACATTACTATACATTAACCATGTTTTGTATAGTTTGTAGATGTTGGTAAGGATAAAGTATCAAATAATCAATCATGTGGTTTAAATTGGTTACATTTGCATAAGTCAAAAATGTTTCTTCTTTTTTACTTGGCTTTTTCTCTTAAATGATCAGATTTTATATGCTTTTTTTTCTTGAACAATGTTGATGAATGTTGTCGCACACCACTGAACAGTTTCTTGATGTTGCTTTTTTTTTTTTTTTTTGAGGCAACCCACATCACTTTAAAGAAAATATATTTTTTTTTAGTTTTTGATACTGGACTGAATAATGTTGTTTGCCTTTTTCATATGGGTCACTTAACAAAGGAGGTGCTAAAGCGGCACATAAAGCAAAATAGAAAATTTTGTTTATGAAAAAAATAAAGCCCAGAGAAAATCCTTCTTTCTCAAATTGTTCATATATCATTTATGCCTACAAGTTAAGGGCGTGTTATGTTTTTCTATACCAGAGATTGAGTAGATTTTGTGTTTTTTTTGGTTTAAATGTCTTTTCTGCCATTTAAGCAAATTTTTTAGTTATTCTTTTCCTTACTTCAATTTCTAGAGATTTTGGAATGTGGCTATGGATGTGGCCAAACATAAAGGTATGAGTGTTTTTGGTTTTCATTGGGAACTTAAAGTTAGTAACAAATAAATATTTTAAGCCTACAGGCTTTAAATTTACAGGAAACCCACAAAATATAAATTTATTATAAAATATTGCTACAAAAAACGTCACCACAAATTGTTATGTGGTTCTCTTGGTAATAAACTTAAATTGATTTTTGTTGCTTTTAAAAAAGGAAATATTTCTTATAAATTTAAATGGACATTTAAAATGGAAATGTTAGTATTAGAATGGCAGCAAAATTTCAACTTTGTATTTTCGCCATCTCCTGGGCGGAATATTACGTCACATTGTCTTAATCTGATGTAGAAAACCTTTTAGCCAAATCGGACAACTTTAAACCGTGCCCCTTTGAGGTCAAAGGTCACATGATAAAAAATTAAGTTCGGTGCAAACAATTTTTTTTTTTTTAATATTTGTGAGCTTTATTAACTTATTAACGACAAAAAATTTCTTTTTTTTTTATTGTTTTTTCTGTAAGTGCAGATCGAGCTCAGGCTCTAACAATACTTGTTATAAGGGTTGAAGTTGAAAAAATGCAGAACAAAAATTGAGTTTCTAAAAATTATAGACATTTCTGGAGTTCCCATATCGATTTCAAACACTCCAGTTAATGTTACCATTAGTAGGATTTTAAATGTCGGTTTGTCTAGTTAATGGAAATTGTTTTTTTATATATCGAGGGCCTATATTAAAATTTCTCTATCTAAAAAAACACAACTTTTCGGGACAGCAAAAAAACTGTTTATTTCGCGTTTTGTTAGAGTAATTAATATTCGATATTCTACAATATTTGTTTAAATCATCTACTGAATGTCACATATGATTCGTTTTTATAATTTTGGACCATTGGGGATTTTTTAATAAATAGAGGGTTTTGTTTCTCAAAATTATTAAGTGCATCAATGAAAATGATCAGATAGAGGGTTTTGCATTTTAATAACAATGAATTATTATGATTTCATTTACGACATCGGTAAATTTTCAACGTGATTTATTAATGATAACGGCTTATAAAAAGTTCCGAAATCTCGGTTTTGGGTTTTTACCGAATTAATCTCAAAAGTTGACAAACTGTCAACTGTCAATAGTAAAAGAGTTAAAAACGCGATTTTGGTCCACAGCTGCTGATCAGCGTCGCGATTTTTAATATTCATAATGTACAAAAGGCATCCAAATTTTGAGCCATAATTTTCAAAAAAGACAAACAAGAATTTTCAGAAAAAATTAGCATCAGTGGACGAGAATCATGGTTCTGGAATTTTGTTGACAAATGATAAAATTATTAAAAAAAAAAAATTATAAATTAATTACACTGTACAACACAAAAAAAAATTACAAGGTCAGACCAAAAAAATTTGATAGAAGAGACAAAAAAAATATACGTGTATCGGCGTTTTAAAAGTTAACATCTGGGTTTCATTTAAGGGGAAGGTAAAGTTTCATCCAATTGCAAATGTTGTATTGTCAAACGTCATTGAATATTGAGTAAAGCTTACGTTTGAAGTATATGGTGTGTTCAGCAAATTTATGTAAAATGCTACGGAGAACATTTTTGTGGAATATGTTAACCCTCTAACTACTCAATTTAAGGGTCTTTTTTGTCCTTCCTTTCAATAAGAGTAAAAAACACCATTAAAACAGGGATCTAAGGGATTTAAATGTTCCGCAAAAATATTCCCTGTGAAATTTTACTATAAGTTCTTGAATACACCAAAACGGAAAACTCAACCAGAAAGTCAGAAATAAGACACAACAAAAGAGAGCTTAGGGGTAATTTCGCATTTATTAAGAAAATCGAGTAAAGCTTACGTTTAAAGTATATGGTGAATTCAGCAAATTTATGTAAAATATTACGGAGAATATTTTTGTAGAATATGTTAACCCTCTAACTCCTCAAGGCAAGGGTATTTTTTGTCTTTCTTTTCAAAAACAGCAAAAACCACAATTAAAACAGGGATTGAAGGGGTTAAAATATTCCGCAAAAATATTCGCCGTGAAATTTTACTTTAAATGCCTTTCACGGAAATTTTTTTTTGCGGACCATTTTAACCCCTTAAATACCCGTTTTAATGGTATTTTTTGCTCTTTTTTAAAAGAAGGACAAAAAATATCCTTACTTTAAGGAGTTAGAGGGTTAATTTATTCTACAAAAATGTTCTCCGTAACATTTTACATACATTTTCTGAACTCACCATATACTTTAAACGAAAGCTTTGCTTCTCTTTTGTTGTGTCTTATTTCTGACTTTTTTGTTGAGTTTTCCGTTTTGGTGCATTCAGGGACTTATAGTAAAATTTCACGGCGGATATTTTTTCACCATATACTACTTTAAACGTAAGCTTTACTCGATTTTCTTAATAAATGCTATATTAACCCTAAGATGTCTTTTGTTGTGTTTTATTTCTGACTTTCTGGTTGAGTTTTCAGTTTTGAGAGACTTATAGTAAAATTTCACGGCGAATATTTTTGCGGAATATTTAAACCCCTTAAATCCCGGTTTTAATGGTGGTATTTGCTTTTTTTTGAAAATAAGGACAAAAAAGACCCTTATATTGAGGAGTTAGAGGGTTAATATGTTCCACAAAAATGTTCTCCGTAACATTCTAAATAAATTTGCTGAACACACTATATACTTTAAATATAAAGTTTACTCGCACAGAAAAAAATAAAAAAACATTTTGAGTAAATTTTTAATACTATTGAGTAAAAAATTACTCAATTTTCCACCAGTAAACGATTTAATAGTATTGAGTAAACTTTTAATAAAAAATTATTAAATGCTTAATAAAAAATTTGAGTAAATTATTAATTCACACAATTAAATCTTTACTTAAAATTTTTTAATATTTTTAAGTAACTTTTTAATTGTGTCAAGTAAAAATTTACTCAAAATGTATCAATTTATTTTTTTTAAAAGTTTAAAAAATTTCTAATTTTTTTTTTCCAAAAAAATTGCTTTTACAAACTTTACCAAATATACTTATGTCTTCAAGACAAAGAAAAATTTTATAAAGATGATTTCAAACTTTCATATACATATACAAAAAACAATAAACTAAATGAGAATTCAAAACACCAAGAGAATAAAAAAAAATATTAAATTTGTATTAAATTATTTACTCAAATTTTATTTTAAATTTTTGAGTAAATTTTTAATTGCGTTAATTAAAAAATTACTCAAATTTTTTTTAAGAAATTAAACAAGTGATTACTCAAATTTGTTTCCTCCATATTTTTTTCTGTGCGATATTCAATAAAGATTGACAATACAACATTGGCATTTGGGGGAAACTTTACCTCCCCCTAAAATGAAACCCAGATGTAAACTTTCAAAACGCCGATACACGTATATTTTTTTTTTGTCTCTTCTATCAAATTTTTTTGGTCTGACCTTGTAATTTTGGAAAAAATTGATTTTGTTGAACAGTGTTATTTAAAAAGATAGAGGGTTTTGCATTCAGAAAAATTATTTGTATAGGAGATAGAGAAAACCAAAAATGCAAATAAAATCGCAAAAAAAAAATATTTTTGTTCTGAATTTTACACCATAGATGAAAAAATCATTTTGGAAGATAGAGGGTTTTGAATATAGGCATCCCATATGTGAATATTAATAGTTTCTACAGAATAATTTTTAACAGTTTCCAGCACTACAATTCTATTTCTAGCAATCTCAACCTCGCTTCATACTACTTTCTTTCAACTTTTTTGTCTCTTACATTATTTCCCAAGGGTTACCAACATAATCGGAAAAAAACGAAGAGGAAAAATTTTATTTCTAAAAATTATAGACCATTCTGGTATTCCCATACCGGCTTAAAATACTCCAGGTAGTGTTATCATCAGTAGGATTTGCAGTGTCGGTTTGTTTTGTTAATGTAAATTGTTTTTTATATATATGAATATATATAGCACTACAATTCTATTTCTAGCAATCTCAACCTCACCCATACTTTCTTTCAACTTTTTTGTCCTTGACTTTATTTTGCAAGGGTTACCAACATGTTCTGGAACTGCTGACACAAATGAAGGAATTTCCATTTTCTGTTTCGGAGGCGTGCCTAATGGCGACATATTTTGTCAGTAATTTTATTTATTGTTTTTTTTCTGTAAGTATAGATCGATTTTATTTCTATCGATCAGGTTTTTCAGTGATTTTGAAAAAAAGTTGAGACTGGTTACCAAAAATTTGTTCAACAACATTATTTCAAGGTGAAAAATAATGTTTTACTAATAACTTGTTAATAACATTTTATTTCATATTTATCATTTCTAAACATTAAATCATGGGTGAATAATATTTGGTTACATTATGCATTATTTTAAAATTTGAAATAATGCATTTTTGTAATTGAATGCTTAACGCATTATAATAATATACAAAAATAAATACTTCATAAAAAAAAAAATAAAATGTACTAGAGATGGGCTCACGACAGGAATTTTTGAATCACGTATACTCACTCACGACCATATTTTTTCTACTCACTTACAATCATGTGTGTAAATTTAATACACCGTTACTTGTTCACTACTCGTAACGCCTTATATAAAGTACTGCTCAAAATAATAGCGCACTTTAAATTATTTTTTACAACTTATTGTTTCTATTCCAAATGATGAAATATTTGTTCCTTTAGCCTTCAAAATACATTTAATACCATTTGAAATAGATTTGACCGATTTGGAGCAGTCACTTATGGTTGATTTAGACCAGATATCCTTCGTAGCGCTGATCAATTCACTTTTATAGTTATTTGGTAGATTTAAGGGGCACGATCGGTAGTAGACCAAAGGTTTTCAATTGGGTTAATGTCTGGTGACTGTTTAAATATCTTTTGGCCAATATAATTGGGGAAAATTGTTGTTTCTGAACCAGTCCATTAAGAATTTCGCGTTATGACAGGGGGCATTATCACTTTTAATGCAGGCCTGGGTCGATTTAGACCCAAATATTTGATCAAAATATGAAGAAAATACTTCAGAAATTGAATCGCTATATCTTTTAGCAGTTGAAAGTCCTTCTTTAAAGAGTAATTAGCCGGTACCATGGGCTGTAAAACATTTGCATACGCTAACAGAACCACCACCACGTTGTGCGCTTGGCTGGAACCAATATGGTTGATCCCTATCCTGCATTGTACATCGAACAAATGATGGATTTTAACCATTTATTACTTCATTATAAAAATTTATTCATGACGAATAACAGATTAGATGATCTTTTTTCATTTTTTCAATGTACAATGCAAGATAAGGATCAATCATAATGGTTCCAGCCAAGCACACAAAGTGGTGGTGGTTCTGTTAGCGTATGCAAATGTTTTACAGCCCATGATACCACCTTATTACTCTTTTAAGAAGGACTTTTTAATGCTAGCAGCTATATCAATTCAATTTCCGAAGAATTTCCATCATATTTTGATCAAATATTTGGGTCTTAATCGACCCAGGCCTGCATTCAAAGTGACAATGCCCCCTGTCATAAGGCAAAATTCTCGATGGACTAGTTCGGAAACAACAATTTTCCCCAATTATATTGGACAAAAGATATTCAAATAGTAACCAGACATTAACCCAATTGAAAACATTGGGTCTACTACCGATCGTGCCCCTTAAATCTACCAAATAACTATAAAAGTGAATTGATCAGCGCTATGAAGGATATCTAATCGAAAGCAACCATAAATGACTGCTCCAAATCGGTCAAATCGATTTCAAATTTAATTTTTTTTAGTGTGCTATAATTATGAACAGTCTATTTAAGACTTTTTTTATAAAACCACCTCTGATATTTTTATTTTGTTATTTAAAACTGAATTGTGACTTTAATTAAATAACTTTGAATAAAAATGTTTAATTGACACTAAAAAACTTGACATTTTTTTGATATTTTGAATAGAAACAATAAGTTGTAAAAAATAATTTAAAGTGCGCTATAATTTTGAGCAGTACTTTATTACTTTCTGGTATGCTAGATTTTATACCTTACTCGTATACATTACTTTGGGTGTCATACCATGTTAAAATTATCAATGCAGCATGGTATAAAATAAGTTATCCTATACCTTATTTTCTACCTTATTTGGTAATCAAAGTTTTTCTGGGTCAAGAAATTTTTTGATTCTAAAGCATTTTTTTGACAGCATAATAATCAGATTCTGAAACAATTTCCAAAAAAATATATCAGATTTGAGACATGTTTATTAAATTTTAACTTTCGGATTTCGTGTTAAAAAAAATAAAAATATCCCAGCCTGCACAGTTTCGAGGCGACAATTTTTTCGAAGTTTTTTCGAAGCTTTTCCGCAAAAATGATTCGATGTCGATATTATATACAGTCGATATTTTAACGTTTCTCGAACTCATATTTTTTTTGAAAAACAAATCGATTTCGAAATGATTTCCAATCTACATTTTAGGAATTCTCGTATTGGTTGCTCCATCGAAAAAAATATTTATTTTCAATATAATATCGAGTCTTAGTTTTATTAAATTTTACAAAAATTCCACAAATTTTACATTTATTATTAAAAAAAAATAATATCTGTCACTAGAACAATAAAAAAAAATTAAAAAAAAAAAATCCGCGACCGGGGTTTGAACCAAGGCCAAAAATCTCCAAATCATAAGCTGCCGAACCTGCTAGCCAACTAGGCCATACTCAACTTGAAATTTGTTTGTACTAAGTAATATATATTTTGAAATAAAAATATTTTCAAATTATGAGAAGTATGTCAAAACAAAATAAAATGAATATAGAAACAGGGTAATTCAAATAATAATACAAATTATAAATTAAGGGCAATTCAAATAATAATAAAAAATTCAAATTTTAGTAAAAGTAATTTTAAAAAACTACTTTTATTATCAAACTTTGGCTGAAGGAGTAAGGCGTTCAACCAGTAAACTGGGAGTTCTGGGTTCAAATCTCAAGTGAGGCAGATAAAAATAGTAATTAGAAAAAATTAAATTTAAAGAATAAATAAATTAAATTAGTAAAAATTAGTTAATTGTAAGTAAGTAGTAGTAAGTAAAAAAATATTTTTTTTAATTCTTACCGTTTTTAAAACAATTAACTAAATTATTAAAAAACAAATGTATCGAAATTCATGAAATTTTCGATTAAAAATCGAATCGAATCCTGTACCAAAACTCGATTCTATATCACCTTGCATGCCACATAGGAAAACACGCTTTATATCGACATTATATCGAACTCGACATCGCACAGTGGACGGTTTGTATGGAAAACGCGCGCATCGAAGTTTTTTGACTATATCTTCTAAACGGTTAGGAGTTGTAAAACAAAATTAGGCATTCTAAAAACTAGGGACCCTAAGCAATTAAAGCTGTGATCAAAGTTTGTTGTCCTCCTTGCACCCTACATATAAATTGAATGCAAAGTTGGTTAATTTATTTATATGAACAAATGCTAAAAAAAATGTTAAGATCATTGACATTTTTGATATATTATTACTGAATGTCGTTTGGATAGAGTAAATATACATCATTAAACATTATTTGTTAAAATACATATAAAAAATTGAGTTTAATTATGACCAAATGTATCGAAATTTTTAGTTAACAAATCTGACAATATAAATATATAAGTGGAATTGCTTGTAGAAAACCTATTTAAAATTGCACAAAAAAGATAAATTTAATATTTGCAAACATTACCTTTCACCCTACACTAAAATATCCGGCACGTATGACTTTTTTATCAATTTTATTTTATTGATTTATAATAAATAAATAGTAGTAATAAACCAAAAATGCACTTACAATTAGAAAATTATTGCAGTTACTACATGATGGTCATTTGTGTTGTAAGTACACAGAAAAAAATTTGAAACGAATTTCAATCAACAAAAACGCGGATTCAATCAATTTTTTGATTGAAATTCCTCCAATTAAAAAATTGTTATACCGATCATCAAATTGAAGGTGATTGATTGAAAATTTTTTCAATCAAACAATTTTTCGATTTTGATAAAAAATTTGATCGATTTTTTATTTAAAGTCAATCAAAATAATGATTGATTCAACAAATGAATTGTAAGCTTATGACAAAATTATCAAAAAATGCATTTTTTTGCTTTCCAATATGTTGCCAACAATAAAAAAAGTAAACCCGATTATTTTGTATATTTTTGAATTAATCTATTCAAATAAATTAAAGCGAAAAAAAATCTGGTATGTTAAAAATTTTTAACAAAAAATAGCAAAAATTTTAATCAAAACATTGATTGACTCATTTAAATTTTGTTGATCAATACATTTAATTGAAAATTTTTAGCAAATAATTTTGTGTGTTTAGTAGTTGTTGTTTTCAACTACAATTTCAGTTGTTTTTGTATGAAAAATCTCAAACAACTGTTTTTGTAGTCGTTTTAAAAAACAAATAACGCCCTATGTTCACCTGAACTTTTATTTTAAAACACATACTTTGTATAAATATTAAAATAAATAAAGGACATATATATATATATATATAAAAAACAAATACAAAAAAATTACTACATTGTAGTAACAGTTTTTTTATGTTGTTGTTTTTAGTCTATAAAAAATTTATAATTTTCTAGAAATTTTTTAGAAAAACGGATGTGCAGGAATTATTTCCAAATAGTTTTAACCGTTTTTGACGTTTACAATATTTTTTTTTAATAAAAAAAATTCAGACAATTTGAGTTACGTAAAAACAACTGTAATTTGAAGTAGTTTTTACAGTTTTTTGTAGTTGTTAATCAATAGTTAAAAACAACAACAATTTTTGGTTGATTTTATTGTAAAATATGGTGGACGCCTAAACAACAACAAATGTAGTAGTTTTAACTGTCTTTTGTAGTGGAATCTACCGTCATAATTTTTTGACTGTGAATAATAACAGGATTAAAACACTAAAAAACAAATTAACATAGACACGATAATGCAATATCGTAATAAATAAAATAAAAAAAAAAATAGTTCTTTTGTATTAGTTGCAATAGTTCCTTTGGATAAGGAACCTTTTTTACAAAGTTCGATGTTTCTTCACGTAAAATGGAAATTTTTGGATCTGATTCTACCATAAATTTTTGAAAAATATCTTGTAGATTGTTTATTCTTGAATTTTTTCTGCTAAAATTGCTTTTGTGAATCTTAAAATATTTATACGACCTTTCTAACGATTCTTCTGATAACTGACCTAATATTTAAGTTGTATAAGTTAGTTAATGAATTGCTTATATAGTTCAAAATATTTTTATTACCAACTGGTAACACCGAATTTTGAATAATCTCACTTCCGTGTATCAGGGTTATGAGTTGTGAAAAGTAATCATTACCAAGTACATTTTTTGTAATGACTACCCATTACCATCAAGCCTATGCAGCATCACCAATTTTTTTGTAAATATCTAAATAGGTTGAAGCTGATATTTAATAATTTCGAAAAATAAAAATTTAAAAAAATAAATATATATAAGTTTTTTTTTTTTCTTTTTATGGACCCTACTTTGGAGCCTTATCCTAAATTTAACTGCAAGTTACTGCAGACGAAATAAAGTTCCTCGTTTAGATAAATACCTCTAGTTTCACCCCATATTGAATTTGTCTGTATCCACAAGGTTCCACAAAAGATGCAGTCTATAATTAAGAGTCTTTTTTTACACATTTCTTAAAAAATTACAACATTTGGCAGTCAATTAACGAATAACGCGGTTTAACATTTTAGCTTATATGGGCAGTTTTAATTAGTTACATTAATTGTCAAAGCTGTGTTAAAATTTCAGGATGTTAGCTTACTTAGAAATAGTTTTACTCAATCATTTAAAAAAGGTTTCCAAAAAATTTGAATTTTTTAAAAAAACCTGAAAATGTTTGGACTTTGGAGAGACGCCCTGGTCAAAGTAAATGACATATAAATATTTTATGAACGGTTTTCTATCCCCTAGGATGTCTTTTATCAAACCCATGTTCAACCGATCAAATCGCTGACAATTTTGATTTTGTTACGATGCGCGTCCATCTTCCACTGTGCATCGATGAAATTCTTAGAGAAAACGATTCTTTTTCGAATCGATATCGACTCATTTTGCATACTGGGATATTACAAAAAAATATCAAAATATGATTTTGGTCCAAAATGCTGATCAGCAGGGAAACAAAAAATATGCACTTAAAAAACGGTTTGATGTGCTTAAAATATTCTGCATAAAATCAAAAATATGCTCATAAAATGTTAAAGATATGCTCTTAAAAGTTCAGTTCTTCTTAAAAATTCTACATCAAAACGATAAAATACAATTTTTTCAGTTTTATAAAACGAACTACTATTTTTAGAACTTTTTAGCCCTTTCCAAACAATTTCTTAACAAAAATCTATTAAAAAACTAAAAAAAAATTCGATTTAAAATCGAAAAAAAAAAAAAAATAATAATTTGCTAAAAAAGTTCCTCACAATTTTTTAGAGATGTGTTTTTTCTGTTTTCGTCAACACAAAAATCAAAATATGGCGTTTTTCGTAAAATATGCTTACAAAACACCAAAACATGCAATAAAAATCTTCTTTTATTCTAAAATATACTCTTATTAATAGGGATAAGATTTTCATGCACTAAAAAATCGAAAATATGCGCTTAAAATATGCGCTAAAAAAATTCAAAATATGCACTTAAAAACCTTAAAATATGCACTAAAAAATAAAATGTGTACAATAAAAATCGTGTATTCATAGGAAAAACTTCTTAAAAAGCAAAAGCATAACGCCGGGCTTAAAAAGTAAAATTTAAAACTTTATATGAGCAGGATTTTTAAAAATTAAGAAAATCGTTAAAAAAAATAAAAAGAAAAAAAAAAACTTATTTTTAAAATTTTAAATAGTTTTTGGAAAAAATAAATTTCTATTTGTGTTTTTGATAATTTATCCCAAAATATGCAAAAAAATGCATTTAAAAGTTCGAAATATGCACAAAATATGCATTTAAAATCAAAATATGCAAATACATGCATTTTCACCAAAATATGCAAAAACAAATCGATGCCATTTAAAGCAAATTTCTTGATTCGGAAAGATAACACAGGTTCACAAAATTTGAACTTTTTTAATTTGCCTGACCTTTGACACCTGATTTATATGGATTTTAGTGTGCTGATTCCGAATCTGTTATCCAATTTACTCCATCAACTCGCGTTCGCGAGCAAATCGCTGCTAAAGAGTCGAAAAAGTGCGTTTTTTACCAATTTTGCTTGGCTATAATTTCCAAAAAAAAAAATAGTGCATCAGTTTTAAACACGAACTTAACTAAATTGGATGCCAGGATTCCAAAACTGGTATTAGGTTTTTTCTGACAGCCTTAGTTTTCGAGTTATTAAAAAGGGCATAAATATTCAGACAAAATTATAGAGGTCATAAATTTAAAAATTTTATTTTAGCGATATCTCAAAAACTAAAGATGACTCAACAAAAGTAAGAGCATTTTTGGAATCAGCATATCCAACATTTACTTTTTGGATGTAAGACTAGTGTTGGTAAATATAGACTCCCAAACATGCCAAAAATAGCCTATTTTCAAAGTTTCCGTAGGCTATATCTCGAAAACTAGAGCTGACCCAAAAAAACGGTAGCCATATTTGAAATCAGCGTACCCCTACTACCCAAAATTAGTTATCAGCATCCGCACAGAAAAAAATAAAAATGAATTTCAATTACGAAATTCGTTGATTCAATTAAAAAATTAATTGATTTCGGACGTATCACGAAAATGCGCATATTAATTACTCATTTTGTTTGAAAACAGTTTTAAAACTTAATAAAATTGTTAATTGAATCAATTAAAGTTTTAATTGAAAATAAAATGGAAAACCAATTAAAATTGTAATTAAATAAACTAAAAAAAAAAATAATATAAAATTAAAAATCAATAATATAGATTTATTGATTCACATAAAATGTTTAATTGAAAAAAGACCACAACTCAATTTAGTTTTAAAGTTAAACTTCAAAAAATGCCCTAAAATAAATAAACATAGAATTTTTTTGTTTTTTATTATTAAGATTTTTTTTTTCTTTATTATATATAAACAGTTGGTATAGTTTTGCATAGAAACATTATAGTAGTATTTTAAAATATCAATAACTATTTAAAACTACATTTTTATTTTTAAATCTTGTTATTGCATGCATTTTTGTCGCTTTAGTAAAGTTGAAACAAAAAAAAATTGTATTATATTTCAATGTGCAAAACACATCATATATTTTTTTTTTTGTTTCAACTGTACAAATTTTATCAGCAAACAATTTATCCGCAACGACCAGTCGCCTTAAAGAAAACAATAAAACTAAATTTTGTTCTTGCGTTTTTATGTATTCATTGGCTGCTACCACCAAAATATACAAAACAATAGTTCAAAAGTTTTTTTTTGTTGTTTTTTGCATTTTTATTTTTTCATTGGCTACTAACACTAATGCATACAAAACCGGTTTCGTTTGTTTATTTTATTTTTGTTTTCAGTAAAGTCAAGAATTCAATTAAATCATTAATTGAATCAATTAAAATGTTTAATTGAAGTTAAATTTAATATCAAATCCATTTTTAATTAAAAAAAAAATTACGATATTATTTTCTGTGCGGGCAAAAACAAAGTGTTGCCCTGTGTAATTGGTCGATATCGTTTTTAGACTATCGACAAAAAACATGCATTAGCTTGGAAATCTCATCCCTACTTATTACTAAAACATGCAATAATATGCTTTTAAGATCAAAATATGCAAAAATATTTTTCTGTAAGTTCAGATCGAGCTCGTGCTCTAATTATTTTTGTTATAAGGGTTCAAGTTGAAAAAAGCAGAAGAAAAATTGAATTTCTAAGAATTATAGACATTTCTGGTATTCCCACACCGGTTTCAAACACTGCAGTTAGTGCTATCATCAGTAGGATTTTAAATGTCGGTTTGTCTTGTTAATTTTAAGATCAAAGTATGCAAAAATATGCTCAAATAAATCGATGCCAGATTTCTTAAATACATCTCAAACGGATAAATACCACGGTGACAAGACATAATCCGCATTTCCACTATGGGGATTATGACCAAATTCATTTCGGTCATAATCCCCATAATAGTAGTGGGGACTATGACCGAAAATAATTTGGACATAATCCCAATAAAAAACGGACATAATTCCCAGATTTATGGGGATAATGACCACAAGAGCGTCCCGAATTCAAATTTTTTTAGATTGCCCCCTTTAACGATGGGGATTTATAACCCTTTTACGAGAAAAATAACAACAAAATGTTAGGACAAAAATCCAGTTGGCTACCAGCCATAGATGGGACTAATTAATTAATGGCACCAATTAATTGATGGTTTAATTACCATTAAATTGATGTCAATGGTAATGAAATTTTTTTCATTACAATTGGTTGTATCAATTGCACCAATTAAATTACTAATCAATTTAATTACTAATGAAAATTAAAAAAAAAATAATTACCATTGGTATGGCATCAATTAAAAAAAATAATTACCATTAGTAAGAGTCGTCACAATATTGTCAAAATCGTTAATATTTGAAAATATCTGTTGTTTTTTGTTATTTTGTATTTCAATTTTTCACATTTTATGAACCAAACGCACGTTTGCCTTTTGTATAACACAATACTTGAAGTTTTTTTCTTTGCGTTTAGATTTTTGTCTTTATTCATATTCAAAAAAAAAAAAAAACATGCTTTGATGTTTAAATTTATAACTTTTTAAAAAGACAAAAATGTGTAAACAAATGGTTTTGAAACCAATTATAATTGGTGTTTTTCAACAATTGGTGCATTTCATTACAATTGGTAATTATTTTTTCAATTAAAAAAATGTAATTACCATTAAATGGTAATGAAATTTTTTTCATTACCATTGATATCAACCAATGGTAATTAAATTTCAATGGTAATGAAAAATTCCCATCTATGCTACCAGCTGCTAAAGATTGCCATTTAAGTGCATTTTAAAAAAACCTTTTTTTTTGTTGTCTAAAAATTTGACGCCAAACGTTGCGCAATATAGAGTACATTTGAGGAAAAATATTAATAAAATTTTCATGGAGTAATTTTGGTGCAGCGTTGCATTTCAAAGATCAAAAGGTGTACTTATTTTTTACTTTTTCTTTCTTTTAAGCTAAAGTAGTCTCAAAATCTGCTTTGAGTCAGTTTTAACGAATGTGATATTTTTTGGGCAGATTTTGAGACAAATTTAGCTTAAAAGAAAAACTAAAAAAATTTTAAGTCACACTTTTCATCTTTCAGATGCAACGCTGCACTAAAATTACTCCACAGAAATTTTATTAATATTTTTCCAGGAATGTACTCTATATTGCACAACTTTTGGAGTACATTTTTTTAAAAAACAAAAAAAAAATTTTTTCAAAATGCACTAAGATTGCAATCTTTAGCCGCTGGTAGCCAAATGGTTTTACGTCCAAAACTTTTTTTGATATTTCTCCCGTAAAAGGGTCCTAAATCCCCAACTTTTGAGGGGGCAAGGATTTTCAAATTTGAAAAAAACCCGAATTCGGGACGCGCTAATGACCACATAACAAATGGACATAATCCCTATTACAGGGATTATGTCCACTATACTAGTTGGTCATAATCCCAAAAATTTTATTTTTTTTTTGTCTTTAAAGTTTTTCTGCGTAGCCGGGCTTACAAACTCCATGCATTAAACCCACCCTCTCCGCAAAAAACGGGGATTATGACCGAAATTTCTTTGGACTTAGTCCCCATTATGTGAATGGGAGTTTTGACCAAATTATTTTCGGTCGTAATCCCAACAAGGAACGGATATAATCCCCATTGGGGGGACTATGACCGTTTCTAAAACGGTCATTATGGGGGTTATTTATGTCCGTGATGAATTCTGTCATAATCCCCATTTTCGTTATGGGGGTAATGTCCGTGGGGATTATGTCCTGTCACCAAATACCGTACCCATATATCAATACAATGCATGGGAAAAAAAATTTTAGCATTTTTTCATATAAAAAAATACTAAAATTTATAGACATTTTTCCTTAAGAAATGCTTTAAGATCTTTAGACATTTTCATAAAAGAATTTCTATAAAAAATGTTTCCTACACTCAAAATAAAACCTTGTAAAATTACAAGAAAAAATTTTAATTTTTTTTTGTTTGCTACCTCCTATTTGACAAAATTTCTAGTAACTTTACAAGATTTTTACCAATAATTTTGTAATTTAACAAGGTTGTTACCAATAAAATTGTAAATTTAAAAAATGTTTGACACTATAAAATTTACAAAGAGGTTTCGTAATTGTACTAGATTTTTTGCTACCTCCTATTTTACGAGAATTCCTAGTAATTTTACAAGATTTTTACCAATAATTTTGTAATTTTACAAGCTTTTTACCAATAAAATTGTAAATTTACAGTTTTTTGGCGCAATTAAAATTACAAGGAATTCTCGTGAATTTTCTAGATTTTTTTTGTAAAATTATTTTGAAAATTTTAATAAAATAAAAATTTAAATTTCGATTTGTTAAAAAACAAGGAAAACTCTCAAATATTGGTAAAATGGGATTACGAGACTTTTCCTAGTAATTTGACAAGTGTTTTTTTTTTGTGTGTATAGAAAAATTCACAAATTATTTCTATAGAAAATGTCTATATTTTTTATTTAGAATTTTATATAGAAAAAAATTCTAATATTCTGAGACACTTTTAGGATTCTCGAACATTTTTCATAGAAAAAAATCATCATATTATTTCCTTTTCTTTATCACTTATCTTTTTCCCTCTTCTTTCCTTTTTTTTGTAGAACATTTTAACCCTTTAAATCAACGTTTTATTAGAGTTTTATTAGTTTTTGAAAAAGGACTAAAAAGATCCCTTAAAATGGCATTTACAGGATTAATATGTTCTAAGAAAAGAACCGATATAAAATTTCACTCATTGTCAGATGTGTTTTTATTATAGTTTTTTATGAAAAAAATATTAAAAGCTTCAGTGGGTCATAAAAAATTAACCCAAACTGACTTTGCAAAACCCTTTAGTGATTTTGTCTATTTGACAGTCTACTTTTATATGGCGTTGAAGCCATTGAGGTTCAAAGCGATGACCCAAAATTTGTTGCACAGTGTTATAAGAATAAGCCGCTTTTTTTGTGAACAGTTTCAAGTAATGATTTTTTAATTTTCTTGAATTACGCTTTCGCATTAATTTGCACATTTTTTTTTATAGATGACCACAGCCTACAAATAAAACAAAAGCCATAAAAAGAAACATCAATGTTCATTATGTACAAATTTATAATTAAACGACGTAATCACTTTCTTTTCCAAGAACTTACACTGCGAAAAAAAATAAATATTCAACTTTTCCCACATCATTGAAGGGTGTTTATAACGTTTTCTGTTGCAAAAAAGAAATAAAATGGAAATTTAAGAAAATCCTATCATAACGTTATTATTTCCATACATACACACATACATTCATATTTAATATCATTTATTATGTATGAGTTTTACATTACATTACCCCCAGGATCATTAAGTGACATTACACTTTTCTACAGCAGCAGCAACAACATGCCTGTCTCGCTGTCTTTTAGTCTGTCGTTGATTGTAGTAGTTGTGTCGTTCGCTGGCAATTAAAGAACATCAATTACATGATTTTCCATATCAATCCCAATGAAAACATGATGAATTTAATGCAAAGTAAATTTTAATGTAAACGGATATGAATACAAAAAGAAAAAAAAATTGTATGTGGAAAGTAAAATTTAAGTAAAAACAAAATATGGTATAATATTTATTAACAACAAAAGAGTGAACGAAAAAAAATAAAAATTAAGAATAAAAAGAAAATTTAACTTGTCATGGTTGCCGCCTGTCATTTCTTGTTAAACAGTAAAAAGGAAAAATGTATTCAAAAACCAAAAAAAAAATTACAGGGGTTGAGTGAACATTTTAAATGTCGCATGTATTGTTTGAAAAAAAAAATGCATGCAACATTTGTTGTATTATTAAGATATGTTGTATTTTTTCAACAAGGGTTTTTTTATAAATTTTGAGACAAAGTCTGGTAGTTATTAAGACTTTTAAATCACACTGCACCGAAAAGAGTCCATACAATATTTTAAGAAAATTCGTACTTTCCTTTTTCGCAAAATGCACGAAAGTTGACTACATATTAGGAAAAATTTAAGTGCTGAATTTCGTATTTTTAAGAGATTGGTAAATTTATTAGTGTTTTTTCTGTAAGTACAGATCGAGCTCTAATTATATTTGTTACTAGGGAAGTACTAACGTACCTGTTTTTGCACATTTTACCCACTTAGAATCAACATTTCCAAAACCCAAGCCTTAGTGGACCTATTATCCGGGAGGTGCATCAATATTCCAAATTTCAAGTATCTAGCTTCAGTGGTTTGTGGAAATATAAAAAGTACCAAAATACTTTTTTACCGCTATTTCCTAGAATCAACATTTCCAAAACCAGAGCCTTAAAGGATCTATATTTCGGGAGGCGCACCTGCATTCCAAATTTCAAGTCCCCATTTCGTTCCCTGTTTTATTCCATTTGATTCCCTGTTTCATTCCGATAAGTCTTATGTGGCTTTTATTCCGTTCCGAATATGCGCTTACATGCGCTAAAAAACAAAAAATTCTTTGCCTTCTTTAGAAATCTTTTTTCGCTTAATGACCCTGCATTCCAAATTTTATGTTTCCAGGGCCATTATTTCAGGAATTATAATAAGTACCAAAATACACTTTTCAACCCCCCTTAGAATCGGAATTTCGAAAAAGTACTTTTTCAGAATTTTTCCCGTTGTTGGAACTAACATTTTAATATTTTTTTTAGGACCTTAATTTCAAAAATTTTTTAAAGTACCAAAGTGCATTTTTTTACCACTTTTTACCCTTAGGAGTCCGAATTTCCAGAAAGTACTTTTGTGGATATGTTTTCCCGTTAGAGGATCCTACATTCCATTAATTAATAGGATTTTTTAAATTAATAGGATTTTTTTCAAAAAAAAAAGTACCAAGTGCTCGCTTTTTACCCCCCCCCCCCCCCCCCCCCTTTAGAATCGGTATTTCGAAAAATTACTTTTTCAGAATTTTTTTCGTTGTTGGAAAAAACATTGCAAACTTTAATTTTTTGTAGGACTTTAATTTCAAAAAGTATAAAAAGTACCAAAGTAAAATTTTTTACCCCTTTTTACCCTTAGGAATCAGAATTTCTAGAAAGTACTTTTTTGGAAATGTTTTTCCGTTAGAGGATCCAATTTTCGAATTAATAGGATTTTTTTTTCAGAAAAAATAAAAAAGTACGAAAGTACTCGATTAGGATTTTAAATGTCGGCTTGTCTTGTTCATGGAAATTATTTTTTATATCCGTGAATATTTACAGTTTCAAGAGAATAAATTTTGACAGTTTCCAACACTACAATTCTTTTTCTAGCAATTTTAACCTCACCTCATACTTTCATTCAACTTTTTTTTGTCTCTTACACTTAAAAAATTATGTCACTAACTGTTTGTAGTTTATTTTAAAAATTTTACGTTTAGTCGTTTTTAAAAGAAAAACCATTTGTTTGATGTTCAGTTTTTATTAATGACTACTTCTGTTCTTTGTTTCAAAAATAACACACTAAAAAATAAAGACTTTCATTAATATTTAATTTTTAAAGTCATTTATTTTTGTTCTGTAAGTAAAAACTACTGATTATTCTTTTGATTTTTAATGATTTGTATACGTAATTTTTTTTAAACTGTTGGTATTTTTTAATGAAATATCATTAGTTTTTACCTACACAAGTCAGTTATTTTTTTTAGAAAAAAAAAAAAACAAAAAATTATTTATAGAAATATAAAAACATGTTTGTATCAAGTGACTTTGGCACGATGGGTAGAGTGTCTGGCCAGAATGCAGTTGATTGCGGGATCGATTCCCCAAAATTTTATTAAAAATTTTTAAAAAAATATTTCAATAAAAAATTGTAAAAAATTACCTACGAAATCATTAATTTTTATTATTTTCGTAGGTTATTTTTTTGAAATTTGTTGGTAAAAATAACAGAACTATCAATAATTTTTAATGTTTTCGTAGGTTATTTTTTTCGAATTTGTTGGTAAAAAGGAGTGAAAAAACTTAATTTTTTAATGTTTAATGTTATTTATTTTAGAAAATTTTGTCAACAGTAAAAAATAAATGCTGATGTTTGTTAAAACAAATGAATAATTACTGGGATGGTTTTCAATTGTTTATTCACTGGTTTTAAGTGTGTTTTTCATTTGTTTTTGCCTAAAAATATTTTGAGGGAACTTTATTAGTTTCTGAAACTTTTTCTGTGTATACGAAAATGTAAAATTTTCTAAAAAACAAGATTTAAAACGGAAATTTGATCACGAAAAGTTGTGCTCTATTTTTAGTGAAAGCGAATTTTTTCGGGCTGTTGGCCCTCACGACTTCTGGGGGCCTGGGCACGGGCCCAGTGTGCAATAATGGTTAAAAGGTACTGCCTACACCCTAAAGTGACTCCCATACAAAATGACATTTTTATTAAATTTGCTCCCATCGCTCTTACTGTCCCATGGTTGCTCCTAGAGGAGTCAAATGTATGACCTACCACCACTTGTTTTGAGTCCCAACGTTTTTTTAAAACATACCTACCCTCTTTTTTTAACCCTTAAAGTGGTTTTCATACCATTTTTTTTATATTTTATAATTATTTTTACTAGATTTTTTCTTACGAAATTGTATGGATACCGCTTTAAGGGTTAAAGATAGGGGTTACACTAAGAAAAAAAAATTCTCAAATCAAGCTAAAACAACCTCAAATTAAAAATAAAACAGTGACAAAAGTCAACAAACTTTGTTTTTTCTCAATTTGAAAATGTTTATCGACACTTTTAAAATGGCTTGAGTAACTACCAAAATTTTAAAAATGAATGAAACAACGTTGATTTGAGAATGTTTTCATGTTCAAATCAAATATGTACATAATCAAATTAAATGTTGGAAATTATTCATATAATTTTCTTTGTTTCCTTAAATTTTCAATAATAAATAAAACAATTAGATTTTTTAATATTTATATACACATTTTATTTATTTTTCTTTACCACAGAATAATTATAACCCAGTATGCAAAATGAGTCGATATCGATTCGAAAAAGAGTCGTTTTCTCTAAGAATTTCATCGATATCGAGTTCGATATATTGTCGATATAAAGCGTGTTTTCCTATGTGGCATGCAAGGTGATATAGAATCGTGTTTTGGTACAGGTTTCGATTCGATTTTTAATCGAAAATTTCATGAATTTCGATACATTTGTTTTTTAATAATTTAGTTAATGGTTTTAAAAACGGAAAGAAATAAAAAAAAAATATTTTATTACTTACTACTACTTACTTACAATTAACTAATTTTTACTAATTTATTTTATTTATTCTTTAAATTTAATTTTTACTAATTACTATTTTTATCTGCCTCACTTGAGATTTGAACCCAGAACTCCCAGTTTACTGGTTGAACGCCTTACTCCTTCAGCCAAAGTTTGATAATAAAAGTAGTTTTTTAAAATTACTTTTACTAAAATTTGAATTTTTTATTATTATTTGAATTGCCCTTAATTTATAATTTGTATTATTATTTGAATTACCCTGTTTTTATATTCATTTTATTTTGTTTTGACATACTTCTCATAATTTGAAAATATTTTTATTTCAAAATATATATTAGTACAAAGAGGGTATTTATACACAGCCTTTTTTTGCTTGCAATAAAGTCTTGCAACTTTTTTTGTAGGCAAACGGGGGTAAAAGCATAGAAGAAGGAAAACAGAATTCGTGATTTTTTTTCTACCCCGTTTTCTTTTCACCCCCGTTTGCCAACAAAAAAAAGTTGCAAGACTTTATTGCAAGGAAAAAAAGGCTGTGTATAAATACCGTCAAACAAATTTTAAGTTGTGTATGGCCTAGTTGGCTAGCAGGTTCGGCAGCTTATGATTTGGAGATTTTTGGCCTTGGTTCAAACCCCGGTCGCGGATTTTTTTTTTAATTTTTTTTTATTGTTTAAGTGTTAGATATTATTTTTTTTATTAATAATAAAACTAAAATTTGTGGAATTTTTGTAAAATTTAATAAAACTAAAACTCGATATTATATCGAAAATAAATATTTTTTTCGATGGAGCAAAAAATACGAGAATTCCTAAAATGTAGATTGGAAATCATTTCGAAATCGATTTGTTTTTCAAAAAAAATATGAGTTCGAGAAACGTTAAAATATCGACTGTATATAATATCGACATCGAATCATTTTTGTGGAAAAGCTTCGAAAAAACTTCGAAAAAATTGTCGCCTCGAAACTGTGCAGACTGGGAAGGATCCATTTTTCCTATATATAGAAATAATATAATATATCGTCGCTGCTCCGAAGAAAACACCCAAGTGATTTTTAAAAATTGGTAAAGACGTGTTCGAATTACATTAATTTTGTCCATTCGCGGTCCTTTAAAGCTACACCTTTTACATACACATTTAAATAATATTGCCAATCTACTTTTTTCATTAAGTTGACCTTTAAAACTCAAGGCAAAAGTTTACAAATTAGCTAGTCTCCTCAATAAATACACGTAGGTGTTTTTTGTCAGAGTACCGACGATAAAATAAAAATCAAATAATACAAAAAAACTCCAGGATGGCTTTCATAAAATGTTAATTTCCTTGTGGATTATAGGTACTCCAGATAAATTTCTGCAAACAGGTACTCTACATTAATTTCCACACCCTTTTTTATTTATGTATTTACTTTTAACTTTTATCACTTATTACACAAATTAAATTTATTGTTTTACTTTAAGAAAATATTTATTGATTTTCTTTTACTTTTTTATGAAAGTTGAAAAGTTTTCACATATGATTCACCATGAGACTTTTCTAAAATAATTGCGTAATTTTTGAGGCGTCGTTGTTAAAGTTGTTGAAAACTCATTTTGCTATTGTTTACAATCAAAATGATTATTTTCATCATGGCACCATCATGAAATAAAAAGGAGTTTTTGTATATTAAATTTGAAAAATATAATTTTAAAATCAACACCGAAACATATTTAATTTTATAAAATTCCACTTCATTATTAAAATTTGTTTAAAAAATTTTAGAATTTTAAAAATGAGTACGAAAATGTTTGATTTGACGACGATTTTTTCCCTCAGTGTAGGTATATTCTGAAAATCAAAATATAATCACTCAAAATATAATGAAAAGTGTCCCTAGGGACACTTAAAGGACGGTTAGGGCGTAGGTACGAAAATTGCTTGGAAAGTATGTTCTGAGAAGATGTTGGGGTAGAAGAAATATAGAGGGCCCGTCAAACATTTGACTCCTCTAGGGGCACCATAGGAGCCGTTTTTAAAATATTAAATCTTTGTATGGGAGCCCCCTTAGAGAGAGAAACTGGTGCTAAGGTGTGTTTGAAAATATTGGTAGGGGGCGGTTGTGGATTTTTTTAGTCAAAACCGACAAATTTGAAGGTACAGAGTGGTCTTTACTGATGACACCATAAATAGGAACTGGTCACAAAACTGGACAATCCGAGCATGGGTTTTAACTAACTTTTGGTAGTAGAATCCAACCCAAGTATATAGTAAAATTCGTATGTTTTTCCAAAAGTCTATATTTGCTGTACAGTGTAATTTACTATATGTGTACCATTTATAAATGAAAGAAAACATCATAAGGTGACCTTTCCTAACACACAAAAAAACCTTGTCAAATTACTAGAAAAAGTCTCGTTATCCCACTTTACCAATATTTTACAGTTTTCCTTGTTTTTAAGCATCAAATTTTTGATCGAAATTTACATTTTTGGTTGTAATTATACACTTTTTTTGTAATGTTACAAATTTCTAACTTTTTTACAAAAAAATCTAGTTAATTCACAAGAATTCCTTGTAAGTTTTATTTTGCCAAAAAAGTTGTAAATTTACAATTATATTGGTAAAAAGCTTGTAAAACTACAAAAAGCTCGTAATTTTTATTAGGAATTCTCGTAAAATAGGCGGTAGCAAAAAATCTATTAAAATCACGAGACCTTCTTGTAAGTTTTATCGCGTCAAAAAAATTGTACATTTACAATTTTATTGCTTAAAATCTTGTAAAATTACAAAATGATTGGTAAAAAGCTTGTAAAATTACAAGAAATTCATGTAGCAAAAAAGGTGTTTTTTTGAATGTAGGTTACGATTTAATTTTCTTAATTTTTTATTAGTTTCTCCTAATTTTTATAATTTTTTTTTTAATTTAGATTCCATTTTTTTCCAAATTTCATATTATTGGAAAAAAAAAACACTATTAATCCGTTTTCTCAAACATCCTACGTATTCGTGTGTTAACTGTATAAAACATTGTTGTCATATCAGAATTTTTGAAAACGTTCGTTTGGGTGTGTGTGTATGCCTTTCTGAATTACTTTAAATGCGGGAGGATTTAAAATACAACAAATATGTTTGTATGTAATATTTTTCTACGATACAACACAATAAACGAACGAATAATATCACATCAATTAAAGCATTACAATGTCATAATCAAAATGACAAATAAAATTACATCTGATGAGAACTTGACAGCCGTTTTTACCATTTCTTTATACTACGGTTGCGTTGGGTTTGTTGTGTTACTTGTTCATTATAATCAGCGACAGTGATGCCTTTTTATTTTAAATGTGTGCGTATGTGTGTATTTGTTGGTGACATTGTTGGCTGAAACGAAGGGTAGGCTTTAATCAAAATAGAAACCTTCTGCACCTGTTTACACTGTGTGTGATAATTTGATAGAAAAAGTTAAGCAGGTGTTTGTGTTTCTTTGGTGATCAAAATTCAGGTTTTTCAAAAAAAAATGCTAAAAAAAACTTTCGCGCCAATTTAGGGCGTTTTAGAAATATTTTCGTTTAAAGATTCCAAACCCGCTAATTTATAACTTTTGTCAAGTCCACTTTAACGTATTCGAAAATTGGCAACAAATTTTATGGTAAATGGACTTCCTGAATCAGGCATTAGAAGTTTTCTAGATCGATTGTTACTCATGTTTTTCTAACCCCTTAAGATAATTACATGATAATTGAAGTTTTTGCTGTGCAAATTTATCTTTTAATCTTTGAGAGTTTAATAAAGTGGATGCAGTGTGAACAGGTTATTTGAACAAAAAATCACCAAATGCGTTTATGACAATTTACTTGCCAGAGTTTAAAAATACTCGTACATAATCTTACTTCTCCCCTGCCTGTGTTTGTTATCGTTATGGCTCTATTCAAATTGTATTGTCTAGCACGTACATTGCGTGTAGTATTTGAAACAATAGTGGAAATTCCTTGTAATCCTGGCAGCGAAAAGGGAAAATCCTACCAAATTCTTAGTTGATGAACAAACTCATACAAACGATATTACTTGGGAGATTTACGCAACACAATACAGAAAAAAATATTTTCGGCCTTAGAGAATATGTCGATACCCTTTAAAAGTGAGAGTGTTATATTCTGCTATGCCGAATCTTTTATACCCTCCAAAATGTAACAAAAATTTTTTTTATATCCAAGCCCACAAAAGTGGGCGGGTCGACCTCTTTTTTATTTTATTTTATCAGCTGGGTCCACATGCAGGATTTTAAACTTCCTATTACATAAAAATGTTGCATTTGCCTAACAAAAGTACAAAAAACCCTGCAAAAATATGCCGTTTTTTGAGGTTGGTTTAGTTCTTCAAGGGGAAACTTTTTTCCCCTTGGTTCATTCCGAATCTGAAAAATTTTTAGCCAAAATCTAGGACGTTTTCTGTGGGAAAAATCTCTCCTATAGAAAAAATCTCTCAGAATCTAAGACTTTTTTAAAGGAAAGATGTCTCAGAATCTAATACTTTTTCAAAAGGAATAATGTCTTAAAATCTGAGCCTTTCTCGATAGGAAAAATGTCTCTAATTCTGAGACTTTTTTTATCGGAAAAATTTCCCAGAATTTGAGACTTTTTCTATATGAAAAATATCTCAGAAGCTGAGACATTTACTATAGGAAAAATGTATTAGATTCTCGGTCTCAGATCGTAAGACCTCTTTCTATATTGTGATTTTTTATATAGAAAACTGTCTTAGAATCTAATATTTTTTCTGTATGAAAAATGGCTTAGACTCTAAGACTTTTTCTGTAGAAAAATGTCTCAGAATATGACTAACAAGGAAGGTATTTCACAGGCACCCACTGATTGTCCTGAAACTTGCATATAGTAAAGAGGGGATCAAAATAAGAGTTCCTGTTTTTTTATAGCTGCCCAATCTCACATTTAGCGGGTCAAAGGGGAGGGGGAAAACGGGATTTTTTCGTTTTTTGATGATTTTTCCCATTATTTCAAAAGAAACTATATGAACGTTTTATACAGGTCGAAAGGTTTTTTCAAGGCCTATTCAATTTTGTATCTGTCGTGCCCAAATTCAGCTTCGTTAAGTTTGTTATTGTCGAAGATCGATTATCGTTGGTGTAGTTTATATGGAGATGTATATAAATACGACCGCCAAAATCATATTTAATAATCTCTGTCAAAATTAGGCTGACACGTATTTTTTCGTTTGTGGAAATAACTGCAGTTCGGCTTTTTTACGGATTTCCCCAAAAGCCCTTATTTTTTCATAAGGTGGTAACCCTTTTCTAAATTTGAGATTTGGCTGCTAAAAAAAAATAGTAACTCTTTTTTTTCCCTCATTCCCATATTCAAGTTTCAGGACAATCGGTGGGTGCCCTGTGAAAGACCTTCCTTGTAAGTCTCAAAAAGAGTGTGTCAGAATCTAAGACCTTTTCTGTCGAAAAAGTGTCTCATAATCTGAGAATTTTTCTAAAATGTATCAGAATCCGTAACGATTTCCTTAGAAAAAAATGTCTCAGAATATGAAACTTTTTCTATAGGAAAAATTTTCTATAGTAAAAATATCTTAGAATCTGAGCCATTTTAGAAAAATGTTTCAGAATCAGAGAGTTTTTCTATAAAAAAACTGTTTTAGAGTTAAAGAATTTTTCACAAGAAAAGTTTCTCAGAATCTGAGACTTTTTCTAGAGGAAAAATGTCTCAGAATCTGAGACATTAGCTATGTGACAATGTCTCGGAATGTAAGACTTTTTCTATAAGAAAATGTTTCGGAATCGAAGACTTTTTCTATATGGAAATGCATCAGCATCTGAAACTTTTTCAATAGGAAAAATGTCTGTGACTTTTACTACATTTTACCTGTAGAAAAAGTATCGGATTCTGAGTATCAGATTGTGTAACCTTTTTCTATAGAGTCATTAGAGTGCCCATGAGATATATCCCATTCTATAAGATATTTCATATAATGTCCATAAATATTGCTTGGATTCCACCTTAGGAGGTGAAGATATGTTGTTGGTATATTCAGAAAAAAAAATGTTTGTGGGTAAAAGTAAAGGGGGTCGGTCTTACTTTTTACCCCTCTAGGAGGCCCCCTTGAAGCAGTAGGAGCGGATTTAATAAAAACAAGTGAGAGTGTTACATTCGGCTGTGCCGACTCTTTTATGCCCTCCAAAATGTAAAAAAAAACAATATTAAAAAAAATCCAGGGGCGTTTTTTTTTTTTGGTGGGGGGTTGGTGGGAGACGTTAGGGGGCACCTTTCCCTTGCAATTTTGAACATCTTCTGAGATAAGAATGTTGCATTTGCTTAGTAAAAGTACAAAAAAACCAGCAAAAATGCGGTTTTTCTTTGGTTGGTTTAGTTCTCCAAGGGGGAAAATTCTTCCCCTTGGTTATATTTGGCCCATTTTCAAACTTAGCCTGCCTAGGGATATAAGACATATTCGTGCCAAACTTCGGAAGTCTAGCTCTTTTAATTTGGACTGTATCGTGTCCTCTACAGATGGACAGACGGACAGACGGACGGACGGACATCGCTTGAATGGCTTAGAATCGATCAGTGATCAATAAAATATATACTTTATGGGGTCCTAGACCGATATTTCTATGCGTTACACACGGAATGATAAAGTGAGTATACCCCCATACTGAGGTTGGAGGGTATAAAAAGTTGAAAATATAAACAGCATTGTATGGGGATCACCTTAATAAAATATAAATAGAAAGTGTATTCTGAAAAAAATTTGGGGCTGAAAAACTATTGGGGGTCGGTCATACATTTGACTCCTCCATCACCCTGAATAGTTAGAGGTAGGAGAAGTTTTATCGTTGTAACCCTTTAATGGAAGCCGCCTTAAGAATTGGAGATAGGGCTTAGGTGTGTTTGCAAAAAATGTTTGGGATGAAAAATTAATGGGAGTCGGTTTCACAGTTTACCTGTTTTGAGGCGACTCCTGGACAGTTGTTTGGGTTTTTGTGTTGTGCGTGTAGGTGTATGAATTCACAAAAAGTCCCATAACTGCCCCAGAGTCGCCAAAAATTGGGTAAAATGTGAGATTTTTTCACCCAAACATTTTTTTTTTTTCAAACATACCTAAGCCGTATCTTCACTCCCTATAGGGGCTTTCATACGAAAACAACATTTTTATAAGACAAATGTTCCTACCGCTATAACCTTCCAAAGAGTACCTCTAGAGGAGTCAAATGCATGATTTTTTTAGGACATGCTTATAGAAGGTAACCTCTAAGGTGGTCCCCATACAATTCTTGTGTTTTTTATAACTTTGTTTTACTAAATCCGCTCCTACCGCCCTCACTTGGCCAACTAGGGGGGTAGAAAGCAGGACCGAAACAGCGGTGAAAAATTCCAAAATATCTGCAGATGTGTACATTTTTAGAAAAAAATATTTTTTGGGCTCCCTGCGAAAAAAATATTGGATATACATACACCTGCTGGTACTTTTCGTTTAAAAATTATCAGTAGCAGCCGAATTAAAGCATTTAATGTTTTTAGGTTATGTGGAATTTAGCAAAATTTTCAAGATGTCCCAACGTTTTCGTTCATGACTTTTGAACCAATATCACTAAAATGCAATACCAAACTTTTCCTAACATCTACATATAGACAGAATCGTTTTTATTTTTCATATTATGACCATGATCGACATTTTAACAGACAGATTAACGGGCATTGCTAGATCGTCTTTAATTAATGTTTCCTCCATACACCCAAAAAAAACGTGGGTATTCAATACTAAAAATTTAACAAAATTTTAGTCCAAAAGGACCTAGTGCAGAAATTGGTAACCAATACTAAAATTTTTTACTAAAACGATTGAAAACCAGTAAAAATTACTAATTTTAGTTCTTTGAAGATACTAAAATTAGTAAATTATTAGAAGATTTTGGTAAAAAATCACTTACTAAGCCTTTTACTGTAGAATTATTTTGAGTGTAGAGTCGTGAGTAATTTTTCAAGTTTTCGTTGAGTAACTACAAAAATCACCAGAAACAGATTTTTGTAGGGTATTCAAATTCTAAATCTGTTGTTTTTAAGGAAGTGTAAAAATGATGACAATATTTTTAGCGCGTCTGATATAAGGGTTGATTTTCTATCTAGTAGGGGGAGTTATTTCAATTTCTTTGTTTCCATTTAGCTCCCAAAGAAATGTATCATGGTATATTGGGCATATTTTTTCTAAACATTTTGGTGTGGGTAAAGTTTATTCTATGAATTTCCAAAAAAGGGTGTTAAAGCTTAAAAAAAAAGTTGTGACAAGTTTTTCCAATATTCATTGAAACAACTTTCACCTGAGGGTGTTTAAGGTTAGGTTGACAGTCACTCAGATAGACAAGTTACATTTACATTAACATTTAGTTTAAGGGGTTTTTTGTTGAATATTTTTTTTTGTCGTTTTTTCATAACGATAGCAACTATTTAAAATCAAATCGATCAAAAGTGTTTTATAAATGATATACATTAATTTTATTACAGTCTATCTTTCTTGCTTCTTTCAGTTTTTTTTTACCCTCTGGGGATTTTGTAGTTATAAAATGTTTAGTTTTGAAATTATCTTATCATAATTTTCATTCATTTATATATTTTCTTTTTGGTAAGGTTATCAAATGTTGTCATCAAAAGGTTTTACTATTTTTTTTTTGAAAAGTCGTTATTTTTAGGTGGTCGTTCTCTTGGATGGAAGCAGACGTTTAAGAGAATTAATTCGAATGCTTTGTTTAAGGTAAATCAAAGTCTTAGAACTGATTTGTATGGATTCCCAGATTCCGGTTTCAGATTTTCCGAATCACCGCTCCAGTGTTCTTAAATTATAAATACTTTTTTCTTCGCAATTTCATATTTTGTGGTAGAGAGTGAAATTTTCGTGAATCACTACACTCAAAGAAAAAACAATTTGTCATAAAAGTTCGTCCAATAAACCTTTTTAATGAAGTTTTCATAAATATTATGAAAACTTTCATAAATATAATGAAATGTTTCATAAACACTATGAATATTTATGAACCATTTCATAAATATAATAAAACAGTTTCTTTTAACGAACTTTTATGATAGGTTTCATTATATTAATGAAGCTTTTTCTTTGTGTGTAGTGAGTGAAATATAATTTTATCACATGAATCTTGTTTGGTCATAAATATACACTCAGACCATAAGAAAAAGTTGTCTCCTATAGTGCATGTACCACAGTTTTTCGATTTAGTCGCGTGTAACTGTCTCTAACGAACTCTTTAATATACGTGATTGTTGTAAACAAGGTAGAAAAATACACTTTCACATTTTTTTTATTTAAAGTTTGCACTTAATTTTTTAATATTGACGTTAAACGTCAGCAGTCACTTACAACCTAAGTCTTTAGACATTTTTTTGGAACACAAGTTTAAATACTTTTCAATCCCTGCTTTTGTTAGCTATTGGGTTGGTCGGTTATATATTTTATGACAACGGAATTGATTAATTATAAAAAAAGTATTTTTCAAAGTTTGTATATTTATGAATAAATATAATTTTTAATGGTAAATATGAATGAAAAATTTCATTAGTTTTTCATTTGATAGTATCTTCAAAAAGTAGATTATTATAAGGGGTTAAAAAACTTTTAACTTAAATATAATTTGTTATGGTTAAAGATAATAAGTAAAAGCAACAAAGTAGAAATAAGTGATTAAATTTTGAAAATTACAAAATTTAATTTATTAAATTAATAAATAATCAAAAAAAAAAAAAAATTTAATAAAGTCAAACTTTGACGCTTCATTAAATTGTTTGCTGTACTTGAGGGGTATTTGAGGTTGTAAGTGACTACTGACGTTTTACGTCCGCACATGTAGACTTTGAGGTCCGTCGTGGGGCTTACAAATGGAACAGATTAATACAGACTTCTATCCCCCAAATCCATATCAGTTATTAAAATTTTTCTCGCACTCGTGCATATAGTGGTTACTTTCAAATCGTGGTATACCGGAGTCATTTTTATACCAAAGGCTGATAAAAACTCCCTCACTGTTCAGTACAATAAGCCTATCATTTTTGTTAAAGACGAGTGATAGACTCAACGAACGAATGATAAACAGGAGGTTGCTTTCGACTGGCATTTTTTCTTTAACTTTCGATTTTCCCAAGTGTCCGGGCAAATTTTTATCGTCCTAGTCCTAAAGCTTATGTGGTACAAACTTGAGGCCAATCGGATTAAATTTACCCGTGGTGGCGCCCGGCGGTCAAAGTCTTTGATTTTTAAAAAAATAAAAAAAAAAATAAATAAAAATAAAAAATATATATTTTTCGATACATCATATTTGTTAATTTTGATCGCTGAGCACGAATATCAAAAAAAAAATTATAATCGGTCGAACAGTTTTCCAGATATCGCCATTTGCAGTTTGTAAAAAATGGCGGTTTTTTCTTACGTTCAGGAATTTTTTAAAAAATGTCTCAAAATAACTTTGCCTTGACCTTTTCCTATAGCTTGAGACAATCTTTCATTTAAACTTAATTTGAGCCAAATCCGATCATTTTAACCCGTGGCGCCCATCAATCAAAGTTATGGTTTTATAAAAAACATTTTACCAAAAAGTATAATTTTTGATCGAAGGTGGGTTATGCGCCATGGGTTAAAATTATCGGATTTCGCTAAAATTAGACTTAAATGAAAGATTGTTCTAAGCTTTATGAAGGGGTCAAGGGAAGATTTTTTTTTTAATTCTTGAACTTAGGAAAAAACCGCCATTTTTGAAATTTTTTTAAAAATTTTAAATGCCAATATCTCGAAAACTGTTGGACCGATTTTAGAAATTTTTTGAAATCCGTATTCAGCTTGCCAAAATTAATAAAAAATTTATCGCAAAATAATTTTTTTTTTATATTTTTTATTTTCAAAAATCCAAAATTTTGGTGGAAATTTTCCAAAAGTCCAAAACATTGATCGAAATGGTTAAAATTATCGAATTTGGTTCAAATTTGTTTTAAATGAAATTTCTTTAAAGCGGTCAATGGTCGAACGAAAACCGTTCGACCGATTTAAAAACTTTTTTGGTATTCGTGCTCAGCGCATCAAAATTAGCAAATATATTGTGAGAGATTCATTTATTATTATTATTATTATTTTTTTTTTTTTAATTTTTCAAAAATCCAAAATTTTGACCGCCGGGCGCCACGGGTTAATTTAATTCGATTGGCCTCAAATTGGTACCACATAAGTAGAATAAACAAGTAAGAAAATTATAGTCGGTCAAGACCGACCATATAATACCCTACACCAGAGTTTCCCGGAAAATGGGTCACAAGTTCAAACATGGACCGATTAGATATATATTTTGTCGAATCTTTAATAAGTGTAAAAAACACTTACAAATAAAATTTGAGCGCAATAGGCTTCGATTTGCTGCCAATAAACCGATTTAAGTAAATATAGGCCGAAATTTTTACATGTGGCCTTAGTCCAAAAATGGTCCGATGGTAATCAGATTTCAAAAGGTTATTGAATTACGCGTTTAACATACAGAAACAAAATTTTTATTAAATATTTTCTTTTTTTCGTGAAATTTGAGAGATTTATGTGAAAATCGGGACGGTTGTTTGTATGGGGGCTACAAGAAGAACTGGTCCGATTCCTTCAAAATTCGGAATGGTGGTTTGTGGTTTTATACCTGCCAAATCTTGATAAGATACCTATCATAATACGGTTATAAGAGTCATTTAAGCCAAAACTAAAGACCACCTTTGTATGGGGGCTAGGTATACATATGGACCGATTTTTTCCAGTTTCAATAGGCTTCGTCCTTGGGCCAAGAGAGTTTAAGTTTCAAATTTCAAGTTAATTGATTAAATATTAAATGGACAGACAGACGGACGGAAGGACATCGCTAAATCGACTCAAAAAGTGATTCTGAGTCGATCGGTATACTTAAAAATGGGTCTAGGACCAATATTTCGGGTTGTTACAAACATCAGCACAAACTCATTACACCCTGTACCACAGTGTGGTGTAGGGTATAAAAAATTCCCGTATTTTGAAAATCGGTGAAAATAAATTTTTGCCATACAGAAAATGACAGTCTAATGCAACATGCATACAGCAAGGGCAGATCAACTTGCCAATAGACGTTTAAGGAATGAATTGGGAACGTGTATCATAATAAAATTTGTCAGTAGGACAAGAGACTGCAGTCTGGGAGTTAATCCTAGTAAAACTGAACTTCTCTTGTTTACAAGGATAAATAATAAACCTGAGTTGAGGTTGGGGTGTACAAGCCTAAAATAAGGAAATTTTCATGTAAGTCCATGGCGCTCGGACTTAAAATAGTCCATTGTATCGTCAGAATAATATACCTACTTTTGATCCTATTTCTGTGGACGGCACTAAAATCGCATTCTCAAATGAAGCCAAGTACCTTGTAGTATTTCTAGATAGGCAGTTGAATTTTAGGCGAAATATTGAGGAGCGGACGAGAAAAGCTTTATATTCCATAGAAAAAATATGGGGCTTGAAAAATTTGGGGCTTTAGCTCCAAAGTCATTCACTCGATTTATACAGCAGTGTTGCGTCCAGTTGCTGCAGGAAAACATTGTGGCCTGCTTTAGAGACAAAAGGAAACTGTGTCTTTAACACGAAGGTACAGAGAACGGTGTCGATGTGTATCACTGGAGCTCTTCATACTACGCCTATGGCTGCATTAAAGGTCCTCCTTTACCTCAAACCGTTGGACATATTGGGTTGGCGGTATGCGGCAACGTCGGCAATTCGACTTAATAGCACACTGCAATGGAAGAGCGGCGATTGTGGCCATAGCGCGATCTTAAAAAATATCAATACCACAAAATGTGGACTGTACTCCCTCTATGAGCCCTATTGAGATTCACTTTACCACTATGATACCATCCACAAAGTCTTTGATGAGGGGCATTCCAGGTAGTAGATCCTCCAAAGAAAAACGAACAAGTGGACTTTAGAGTCCTTTCGAAAGAGCTTGGATTGAGCCTTACAGGAAGATTGCCAGATTAATGTAGTGTTTACCAGACAGAGATGTTGGCAATAAAGGAAGTGGCTGATATATATTAAAAAAAAATATATATGTTGTCTTGTCAACAACTGCAGCTAACACCTGTTCCAAGTCAAGCCGTTGTGTGAAGTCCTTAAATTAAAGTTTTTCTGAAAACGAGATCTGCCTTCACTAACGAACGGCTATAAATACGATGGCCAAGCAGTTTGGCATAAAACTCATATGGGTTTATGGGTTCCAGGGCACTGAGACATTCCATGAAATTGAAATGATAATGAGCGTGCTAGACCTTACAGATTTCAACGGAATTAAAATGTGTTAGATTGCCTCTAGAAACTTGCAAACAAAATCTTTGACTTTTTCCACGACAGAGACTAATCAGAGATGGGTACATGGATGGACGTGTAAGACTACACGACAGATTTGGCATTTTCCTTAACAAAAGCGCAAAAGTGAACTGATATCGCTCCCCAGAAAAAAGATTACGACGGTGGTTGCTGTAACTTCCGGGCACTGTATTACAGGAAAGCACGCTGAGCGGTTTAATGTGGCGTCAAATGACTTTTGGAAACTAAAGAACATTATATCTCCCATTAACTATCACTTTCTGGTCTGAAACTTGCTTCACTCCGTGGACGGAGTTTTATAAGGTTTACCCGGAGGGACTAGTATGGGACCCCAAAATTAAAAAAAAAAAACCCAAAAACAAAATTTCCGCAAAATAAATATTAGTGTAAAAAACTACGCGTTTTGTTTTTCTTTTTTTGTAAAAAAATATGTTCGTACTTGTTTATATACCATTCGGTATTCAATTCTGTTTACATATGTCACCCAGCGACCTAATTTAAACATTTTTTAATTTTAGGTTATGTTGAATGTTCCAAAATTTTCGAAGTGTCCTTAAATTTTTGTTCATAACTTTTGAGCCTCTGAACCGATATCGCTCAAATGCAATAGCAATAGGGGTGCTGTGGCTTAGTGGTTAGCGCGTTGGACTACTAGCCAGCAAGCCTGGGTTCGATTCCCGGCTCAGGCAGAACAACATTTTTTTCAGATATTTATTAGTTTCTATTTATAACTAATACCTATCGCAGCACCCTCCTTCGTTGATAAATAGCACTAAAAAAAGTCAACGAAGTAATATAATAAAATAATGGCTACGGGGGGCCCCCGTAGGCTAGTTGGTAGCGTGCTAGCCTTTCAACGTGGGGGTCGTGGGTTCGATTCCCACCAGAACCCTTGGTTTTTTTCGCTACAACGAGACGACGGTCATTGTTACCAGTTCTCGGTTAGGTGGAATTTATTAAAAATGAGTTGTAAATAATTAGAAAAAATAAATAAAAATAATTGATCATGTGATCAAAACTATTATTATTATTTACTGAAGCCCTTCTATCTTTCAAATCTTTCATCTCTCTTCTATCCCCTTTCCGAAAGAAACATCACGGTTACAGTAGTAATTGATAGGCAGCATTGCCTGAGTGTTGTTTCTTTTAAAAAAAAAAAAAAAAAAAAAAAAAAAAAAAAGATAGACGTACTTCGAATATCTTAGAATCAATCAGTGATCAATAGTATATTTACTTTATGGTGTCCCAAACGGATATTTCGACGAGTTACAACGAAATGATAGACTTACAAGTGCATCTTACCACTATGTAAAGGGTATAAAAATTCCCTCCTTTTGGCTCTATCTTAAAATATCATCATATTAAGTTTTTGAAAAAAAATGTTTTCCACAATACTAAAAGGATATATATGTTGAACTTATTGGTAGTAAATTATGTCCAAAACTGAAGAAGAAAAAATCCTAAAAATAAATATTTTTTCATACATTTAGGAAAAATTTCTTTGGAGATTAGAATTTCTTCCATGTATTAGGGAGTTCCATTTGAAGAAAACCATGAACTATTTATCAGTACTTGAACTTAAGGTTTTTCTAACAGTAAAAGAAATTTCCAAACTATAAATAAAATTTTACTAAATTTTTTGAAAATTATTTACTATTAAAAGTAAATTCTGTCCCAAAATTAAGTTAGGTAACAATCTAAATTCTATGTACCACGAACAGAATAAATATACAGTCAAAAAGTAAACTCTTCCTTTTAAAAAGTGCTTTCGAAATATTTTTTTCTGGTATTTTCTATATTAAGATCGTTTCTCTTTAAATTTTCAAATTGATATATTATTTATTGCTAGAAGTAAATATCCATTTCCGGTTCCTATTTTTAATACTTAATCTTGAAAAAGAAGAAAAATCTATTAAAATGTCGTTAACCTTGAACATTTCCAAACGAAATCTTATTAGAAATCTAAAAATAAATTTTACATCTAATAATATTACATTCTCATTAAAAATCCATTTTTAAAAATACATACTAACAACGTGTTTTTACAAGGAATTCCTACAATAATAAGAACTATTTTTGATGAGATTTGTTCGTTTTTATGAAAAAAAAAACAAAATTCCACATGAAAAAACATAGAATGGAAAAGAAACCTATTTGTAGTTGTGTTAAATGTGACAACTTTAAAAACCATTTCAAAACACTTATGTTAACCCCACTTTTGGAAATGAAAGACTGGAAAATTGAAACAACACCAGAAAAAAAAAATATGAATAACCTTAAGGGACAACACATGCTCCCAAACAATTTTCCCCCATCCCCAATCGCCAGAACACTCTAACACTAGACACATTAACTGCATATGATGATGATGATGTTTTTCAGATGTGCTTGTGTTACTATAACGTTGACACATTACTTTTTTTTTCAGAAAGTGGACAAAAACACCAACAACATAAAAATAATTTGAAAAAATCTGAAATGAAAAAAAAAAAAAAAAAAAACACTGATGTTACTACATTAATGGAGCGAGCGCGAGTGTTTCCTTTTATAGGTTGTTACAATTCTCGTTTGTATAGTTTACTTTGTAATAGATAAGGGTGGCACTTATTTTTGACATCTTTATTTTATTAAGACTTGGTGTTTGCATGTATTCCATGGAGTCACCGGAATGACAACACTGGCTTTTCTGTAAGAGCATTGGCCACAAAAGCTTCTCTCATTTCAGCGGTGGGCGCTGACTGAGTAATATTAAAATGGTAAATAATGTGCACAAAAGCACTTGGGGCCCGCGGGAAAGTAAATAGTCGCATGACAAAAACAAGAATGTTTTTTGGTACAAAATATACTCATGTTATTATCTGTTTTAAGACAAAGAAACTAAAAAAAAATATTCTGAGTAGGAAAATTCTAGCTCGAGGTAATTTTTCTTTACTAATTAAAACCATGATATTTGTGTAGAACAACTTAGTTTTAATGAGACCTTTTCTACCTTAGAATCTAAGACGAAAAATGTCTCGAAATCTTAGACTTTTTTTATACGAAAAATAACTCAGAGTCTAAGACTTTTTCTATACGAAAAATGTCTCAGATTGTGAAATTTTTTCTATACGAAAAATGTCTCAAAATCTTATACTTTTTTTATACGAAAAATAACTCAGAGTATAAGACTTTTTCTATTAGAAAAATGTCTCAGAATTTTAGAAAAATGTCTCAGAATTTGAGATTTTTTCTATACGAAAAATGTCTCAGAATCTGAGACTTTATATACAATAAGTGTCTCAAAATCTGTGTCTTTTTACTTTGGTAAAACTTCTATGAACTTTAGACTTTTAAAATTTCAGAATCTGGAACTTTTTTTGTACGAAAAATATTTTACAATCTGAAACTTTTTATGAAGAAATATTTCTATGAATTTGAGACTTTTGATAAAGGACAAATTATCCCTTTAGAAAAACTCTTAGATGTATGCGAAAAATTTGTTAAATTCTGAAAATGTTTCTGTAAAAAAATGTGAAATTTTCTTTAAAAACAAATTAAAAAAAAAATGTTATTCATTTTCGTATGAGCGAATTAATTGACATTTCGGGCACCTGAACCGAAACGCTTATCTGAACCACTTAGGTCGCGGGGCCTGAGCACGTGCCCAGTGTTTCCTAAAGTTTGAAACGGTAATGATCTTAAGTTTATTCTTGTAAAATCATTTGAGAAAACTTGTCCGGTCAGATATCAGCGTTAGAAAATTCAAACACCTTGAAACAAACTGGGTGAAATATAGAGAGACTTTTTCTTTGTTTTTGGGTGAAGGACGCTTATCTGAACCACATAGTTTGGCAGAAATTGACCGCCTGGTTGACTTCTGCAAAGCCTTCTGCAAAGCCTGAGGGGAAAAAAGCCACCTTGGTGGTCAAATGAGTTGCAGACGAGCAGAGGTTCCTGCAGAAATCTCTTTAATGAGTCTAAATCTTCATGAGCGTATCAGGACTGGTCTGTATACAGATTGCAACTTAAGAATTATCAGCAGTTGATCAGAATTACCAAAAGTGGTTCTTGAAAAAATTTCTGTGGAAACATACAAAACTTTTCTGAGACATCCAGGCTGCGCAAAGTTCTGCCTTCTTCTCCTTGCACCCTGGGATACCGGAAAGATCCTAATGGGGTTTGGTCTTCCTCCATTGGAGAGTCGCTGGATCTCCTTCTAAACACGCATTTTCCGGGCAATTCCATGACGCCGTTTCAAGCTTTGGAACGTTCTGACTCCCAAGCATCTGAAATTGCTTCAGAAATAATAAATATGCCAACATTAATCTGGGCGATAAAAAGCTTCAGTTCCTTTAAATTTCCTGGACCTAATGGTATAGTCCCGGCGGAGATGCAACAAGCGTCGGACTATATAGCCCATTGGCAGTATAATATATACACAGCATGCATCAACTGGTCGTATATTCCTTTAAAATAGACTCTGGTGTCTTTATTCCGAAGGCTGGGAAAAGTTCCCACACAGCTCCCAAAAATTTCAGACCAATTAATCTGTCTTCTTTTTTGTTAAAGACAATGGAACGAGTGATAGACCCATATTTGCGTAGAGTGTTAGACCCGAGGTTGCTTTCGACAAAGCAAAATGCATACTGCAAGGGTAGACCAACGGAAACAGCTCTTTATGAGCTCGTTGGTACCATCAAGAAATCGTTTTCGGTAAAGGAGTACACTATGGTGGCCTTTATTGATATTGACGGGCTTTTAGTAATATCATCCTGGACTCGATAATTGGGGCATTTTCTAGCCTGGGAGTAATGCGTGAAATCGTTTTATTGGTGGAAAACCTACTTGCAAATAGGCGTATAACGTCTGAATTGGGAGCGTCTGTCATATCTCGATTTTTCAATAGGAAGCACACCACAGGGAGGTGTTCTTTCACCGCTTCTTTGGAACCTGGCACTGAACTCAATGCTGCTCTCTCTAGAAGCACGTGGTTGTCATGTTATCGCATATGCAGACGATGTCGCGATATCGGCAGGGCTCTCTAAAAAATCTGTCTAGATGGGCAAGAGACTATGGTCAGGGAGCTAATCCAAGTAAAACAGAGCCTGTCTTGATTAAAAGAATGATAAGATACCTGCTTTTGATCCTATTTCTGTGAACGGCACTGAAATTGCCTACTACGATGAAAGCAATTATCTTCTAGTATTTCTAGATAGGTAGTTGAATTTCAGGCGTAATATTGAGGAACGGGTGAGTAATGCAACGATTGCTTTATATTACTGTAAAAGGGCTTTTTGGAAAACGATGGGGCTTAAGACCTATGGTCGTTCATTGGATTTATACAGCGGTGGTGCGTCCAATTATGCTGTATGGAATCATTGTCTGGTAGCCTGCTTTAGCGACAAAAGGGAACTGTGTCTTCATCACGAAGGTAAAGAGAATGGCGTCGATATGCATCACTGTTGCTCTTCGTACTACACCTACCTGATACCATTGGACATATTGGGTAGGCAGTATGCGGCTACGTCGGAATTCCACTTAATATCACACTCCAATGGAAGAGCAGCGATTGTGGTCAAAGCGCGATCTTAAAGAAGATAAAAATGCCACTTTACCACTATGATACCATACAGGGAGTCCTGAATGAGGGACATTCCGAGTAGTGGTGCCTCCATAAAGTTTTACACAGATTGATCGAAGCTACACGAGCAAGTGGGTTTTGGAATCTATTCGAAAGAGCTTGGGTTGAGGCTGGATCGAAGATTGCAAGATCATTGCAGTGTTTACCAGCCAGAGATGCTGGCAGTATAGGAGGTTGACTGGTTGAGTTGCAATGTATTGTATACAACCGCAGTTAACATTTATCCTGACAATGTTTCTGAAAATAAGACTTGTCCTTAACTGCTGCAAGTCTTTAAATTAGATGGCCAAGCAGTTTAACATACGACTCATATGGGTCCCAGGCATAGAGTAAATACAGTAAGAGGCATCATGAGTGAAAATTCTTTCCTTTTCGAAATTTGTTTTTTAGCCGTAAACTCTGATTATCTCGTGGAAGAAAATCAGAACATACGCAAAAGGAAATCGAAGAAAAAAAAAGAAAACTAACGATTACATTCAAAAGGAACCGAAGAAAAAAGGAAAATAAACGAATACATAAAGGAACCGAAGAAAAAACAGAAAATAAACGAGTACATTCAAAAGGAACCGAAGAAAAAAAGGAAAATTAACGAATACTTTCAAAATTTACCGAAGAAAAAAGTTTTCTTCTTTGAGATAATCGTAGTTCATAACTTGGCTTTCACAAAATTTTTCCTCATGAGGCCTCTTACTGTATTTACTCTATGGTCCCAGGGCACAGAGACATTCCAGGGAATTGCAAAGCCGATGAGCTTGCAAGACTAGGAACTACCTTACAGGTTCCAATAGAATTGGAATGTGTTGGTATGCCTCTTGAAACATGCAAGCAAAACCTACGTCTTTGTTCCTCGACGGAGACTAATCAAAGATGGGGAAATGGATGGACGTGTGAGACAACACGACTGATTTGGCCTTCTCTTAATCAGGGACGCACAATTGAGCTGATATCGCTTCCAAAAGGTGAGATTTCGACGGTGGTTGCTATATTTACCGGACACTGTCTTATAGGGAAGTACGCAGAGCGGTTAATTGTGCCGTCGAATGAATTTTGCCGGAGTTGCTTGAATGAGAAGGAGTTGAAAACTATCGTCTCATTTGTCAGATGTCAATATTCAGTATCTGAGAAGTTTCATAAGGAGTTCAAATTCGTTTAATAACAGGGACTAGTAGGGGAACCTTTTACAATCCCGTGGTATCACAACGGTGTGCTCAACTGGTACTTACAATCTTACCTACTCTAGGCTGTATCTTATAGTAAACCTTAAATATATACCACCCTTATATTTAACTAAATGGGAAACTACTTAAGCATGCATGATGTTAGCATACATTCGTCTAGTTAACTAACTCATGCTCATTTGAAAAATAAAACAACAACACCATCATCAGAGCAACAAAGAATCACCAACAAAAACAACATTCAACCCAACCAACACTCAATTTTCACTTAAAACTCGCACCGCACAGCACATTCAGTCAGGGCAGCCCAGCCAGCAAACCATCCAGCTAAAGGAAGACGACAGACAGACAGCCAAGCAGGCAAACACACAACAAGCAACCATTCAGGCAACATCAACGTGTCTCATTATGTCACATGTGACACTGTTAATGATAATGTTTGTGTTGCTCATGTCAACGCTTAGCATAACGAGCAAAATGTTGAAGAATTCTAACAAATTCTTAGTTGTAGGTAGGTTGTGTTTGATTTTCTTGTGTGAGGGAAAATGATGATTTCAAATTGAATTCATATTGTACTGGATTCTATTTGAAAATTATAAATAAAGAGATCTTATTTTAAATAAAGACCAACAAAAACTCATTTAATATCATTAAATGATAATAATTAGAGTGTAAATTTGTTTCTTAAATCGATCTTGAAGCTGTGGTTAGACCTTAGCTATCTTATAGATGTGATATATGGTTGTTGGTGATAGAACATGACATACATGCTGCCATGTTGGCAAAGTTAAGCAAATAGTTTCACTATTATTAATCCTAATAGGGGAAATTACAGCAATATCGATGTCATCTAAGGATATATATTCATCACTCCACTTAAGCGAATATGTCACATGCAGTGTTTAAAGAATCGACTAATACGTCATACCGACCTGTAAAGTAACATGACTAATTGAAAATTTTGATGATGGCAATATGCAAAAGCGATATCAAATTTGAAATTAATATTTCAGCCGCTTTGAAAGCTTTTAGTCAAACAATGTATGGTCTTACAAAGTTATTTGCTATCTTGGAAAACGGATCCGAAGAGATCAATTAAGGTCCTTATTTGTACCAGATCTCAAATCTATTGCTAACGTTAATGGTCCAACCCGAAGTGTTATAAACACGAAGAGTGGTAAAGACTATATTTCTACGGTTAAGTATCTGGAGTCAATATTGCTGAAAACAAGATATGCCCTTAACTGCCGCACTTCTTTAAATGAGATAGACAAGCAGTTTGAAATACAACCCATATGAGTCGTATGTCAAACTGCATATCTATCTATCGGACATAGGGACATTCCAGAAAATTGCAAAGCCAATGAGCTTGCAAGACTGGGAACTACCCGCTTTTGGCGGGATTATCCCGCTTTTTGAAGTCTGATCCCGCCTTGATTTTTCATCCCGCTTTTTAAACAAAAGTCCCGCTTCAACCAGCTTTATCCCGCTTTTCGACTTTTAGAATAGTAAAGTACAATTTATAATTTTTCAAAAATTATTTTGATTGTTCTGTAGTTGTCTTTTTATTTTTGAGCATACGAATATGGTAATATTTAGAATTTCTTACCGAGTTAAAAAATTTAAAGGACATTACTTCTAAAATTAATTTTGAATTTTTTTAAATTATTATTTTTCTTTAATTTGAAAATTACAAACAAAAAACGATTCAGAATTCTTAAAAAAAAAATTAGTTATTAGGCGTGACCAAATAATGTAAAATTGAGCAATTTTTGCATGATATCAGATATTTGTTTCCGGAAAAAATTCGGAACTATGTCTGAATTTTCCAAATTTAACCTTAAAATTTATGTAGCTAAAAATGCGGCATTTTTTTTTTTAATTTTAAATAGATGTTCATTAAATTCTCTAGAAAATGTAAAGTTTTCAGAGAGCAATTATTTTTTTTTAGAAAAATCACTTTAAACTTCAAACTATCGTGAAATATAATAAAATTGAGTAATTTTTGCAAAACATTGCTTTATATTTAAATTTTTCTACTGAAACTCAAGAATTTTGAAGTTTCCAAAACACATTTATTAAATAATTTTGTACGGGATACCGATTGGAACTATTTGTTTTTGAAATAAATTCATTACTGGTTCTGAATTTTTAAAATTTCGGATCAAAATATTTTTTTTTTTTAAAAGCGCCTACTTTACAAATTTTGAAATATTAATAAATTAAAGTTCATTGAATTCTCTACAAAATTTTAAATTTTTATAGAGCAGGTATTTTTTGTTTTTGACAAAATAAATTTATCTTCGATGTCATTGTTATAAAACAAAAGTAACTGCTTTCTAAAAATTTTACATTTTGTAATGAACTTTCATCTCAATATATTAAAAAAATTAAATCAAAATTAGCGTGTTTTGAAAACAAAATGTTTTTATCCAATATTTGAAAAATTCAGAACCAGTTCTGATTTTTTCCAAAAACAAATAATGCTAATTGATAGCCGGTACAAAACTCTTTTGAATTGATTTGTTTCGGAAACATCGGATTTATTGAGTTACAGTTGAAAAAATTAGACATAAAGCGATATCATGCAAAAATTGCTCAATTTTACCAAATTTTACGATACTTTGAAGTTAAAAATAATTTTTCTCGAAAACAAAAAAACTAACTGCTGTCTGAAAATTTGACATATTTTAGATAATTTAATGAACTTTTATTTAAATTTACAAAAAATAACAATGACGTGTTTTTTGCTACATCGATTTTATATTAAATTTGGAAAATTCAGACATAGTTCTGAAAATACCAATCGTTAGCCCAAACAAAACTCTATAAAATAAAGGTATTTCGAAAATTTAAGAGCTGTTGAGTTACTGTAGAAAAAATTAAATATTAAGCGAATTGCTCAATTTTACCATGTGTGACCACGCCCATCTCGCTCATTTTTCCGAAAAGCTACAACTTTTGTTCCTCGATTTTTTAGTATGACTTTGATCTAACATTTTTTCGTGGTACGTTTGAAATAAAAAACTGGACATGCTTCAGAGTTATCTTTCGAAATCAAGTGTGTTTTCAACAGACATGCAGTCAGAGGACAGATATCGCTTTGTCGTCTTAAATTCGATTGAAAATCATTGATTTATATATTTTATAGGGTCCTAGGACCTATTTCCAATCAGTTACAAGTTACGGGATGAAAAAGTAATATATAAAGAAGTGGCCACTTAAAATCGGGACGTATTAAAGCGACCATAAATTTTAAATGAAACAACATATATTAACATTTTATACATTAAATTAAAGGTAATTTATTTACCTTTAAATAAAATATAATTGGAAGTTTATGGGTCCTTGTTTCGTATAAATTTCCTGGCTTCTCTTTTAATGCCTCCTATCAACTTCTGCACAACTTTTCTTTCCACTCTCAAGCTAATTTATTCCACTTTGTTCTCATCAAAATATGGTTATTTACTGTTCCTGCACACTTTTTCAATTTGCGTTTAAAAATTGCCCAATATTTCATGATTGGACGAAGATTTGAGCAATTTGGTGGATTGATGTGTTTTTATCATCCATAACAATGCAGCCCTTAAAATTGGTAAAATCCCGATCACACAGCAATCTGGTACACTTTTTGCTACTGGTTCTTTCTTTTCTGTTCTATTTGGATATTAATTAGCACGGTAGGACTTTAATCCAACATTTTCACAAATTCGACGTACAATACTTCTGCTAGTTTGACTTTTTTTGGCACGATTATTGTTTGATAAGCCTAGGTTTTTTTTTTTTTTTTGAGAGACCTTAGCACTTTCTGCTTTAATTTTTTGTCTCGAGTTCCTGTTTTTTCACAATTTTGATCTTTCTTTCAGTGGATAATTTATTATTGCACTTTTTTTAAAACTTAACACACTGTAGATGTAGCCATTTTAAGTGATTTGGCTACATTTGAACCCGCCAAAGTCGGATTTTCTAGATATTTGTGCACAATTTTATTTTAGCTTATTTTTCCATTGTGTCTACACTTTTTAAAATTAAACTTATTGTTAGTGACTCGCAATTCATTGTAGATTAACGGTAGATTTGTTGTTAAAAACGTAAGTTAATGCTTTTCCATTTTGATAGCAGTGGGCGTTGTTACGATTACAACAGTGCGTACCGATTTGAAGTGGCCACTTCTTTATATTCCCCATCGCTAATTCAAGGGTATAAAAAAGTCCCGCTTTTTAGGTCGAAATCCCGCTTTTTCAACCTTTCGGTCCCGCTTTTCAGCCAAAAACGGTTGGTCAGGTTAACCATGCAGTTCCAACAGAATTGAAATGTTTTTGTTTTTCTGTAAAGACAATTGAGCTTAGGCTCTAATTATAATTATGTATTATAAGTTTTATATAATCATCAGAAAAACTTTTAATGTCAAATTTATTCAGCCAAGGATTGAACCCATGATCTGTAATGTTTTTGTTGTTAACTGCCTCTTAGATACGATCACTATAGACCGATACGCTAAGTTGGCTGTTACGCAAGTATCAACTAATTGTAAGTCATGTTTTTTTTTCAATTCTTGTTGCTGTTGTTTTTCGTACAGCAGAAGGTGTAATTGCAACATGTTGAATTGGTACGCCTCTAGAAACTTGCAAGCAAAATCTACTGCTTTGTTCCTCGACAGAGACTTGTCAAAGATGGGCAAAGGGATAAACGTGTGAGACAACAGCACAGATTTGGCCTTCTCTTAATCAGAAGCTCTCAACTGAGCTGATATCGCTTCCAAGAGGAGAGATTTCGACGGTGGTTGCTATAACTACCTGATACTGTCTTAAAGGAAAGCAAGCAGAGTATTAAAATGTGCCGTTGAATGACTTTTGCCGAAGTTGCATGGATGAAAAGGATTTGGGAACTATCGAACACATCACCTGCCATTGTCCGGCACTTTCTGGTCAGAGACTTTTACTTACTGGGTTCTAGGGTTTCAAATTTAAATATCTAAGGAGTTTACTAAGAAGCTCAAACTGGTTTATCTGCAGGAACTGTTAGGTAAACATTTAACAGCCCCGTGGTATCATAATGGACCTCAGAGTCTACGTGTGCTGACATACACTCAAAAAAATACGTTAGTAGATTTACTAATTTTTTTTTGCTAACGCTAGTTAGCTAACTTTTAGCAAATTTTTAGTTGAGATTAGCATGTTAGCAAAAAAATCTTGTAAACTTCATTTAGCACATTAGCAATTTTAAACAAACTTTGAACTAATTTCTTTTGCTAAATTTGAAATTGAGTTGACTACATTTTTACAAGATATTTTGCTAATATTAGCAAAATAAATGGTAAATTTTTTTTTATTTTCAGAAAACTTAAAATGGCGCTATCTCGGAAACTAAGCCAGATAGAGCAAAATGGAGGCCATTTTTGGTTCTTAGAATCTCCATAGTATCGCCGGTCCTCTTCACATGTGTGGACCGTAATGGGCCCTAACTTTGGATCCAAAAAAGTTAGCATTCCCGAAAATTTAAAAATGCTCATATCTCGGTAAATAGTCAAAAGCTCTCCGAAAAATATTTTTGAAGTTATCGAGTTTTTAAATTCTCAAGACCCCAGTGGTCCCCTATAATCACGTATCTCAAAAACTAAGCAAGGTAGAGAGAAACGGACACAAATTTTGGATCAAAAACTATGACGATTTTTAAGGAACCCAACTAGGTCTAGGCCCATCGGGGTCTGGAGCTATCGGGTCCGAACCCAATGGGGTCCTCAGATGTGTATATACTAAGTTTTAAAAAAAAAAATATTTAGTTAACTAATTATTGGAAAAACATTGTGGGTTCAAAATTAGCAAATTTTCTTGTAGGTTTACAAGCTTTTTTTGCTAACCCCAAAAAAAAATAAAAATGTGTTTATTTTGGGTGACATTTATGAGAAGACATAGACCTACGATATCCATATGAATACGAAATAATCTTTATTAAATTTAAGTCGACACATATTTTTGCTCTAGACGATATTCCTGCTAATTCGGGAGTTATCGAACCAACCAACCTTAAAATCGTCTCTTCTATATATATTTTAAGTTTTAGGCTTAAAATATATATAGTTCCCAACAGGGAACTATATATATAACGGACATAATCACCAATGCGATTACGACCGTTTTGAAAATTGTCATAGTCCGCAAAACTAAAATGGGGATAATGTACGTGGGGATTATGTCCGGTCATCGTTTATCAAAACGATGAATTTTTCTCAATATTACAATTTTTCGGTGGGATAATTTTTCCACATGAAAGTGTGTCGGAATCTGAGAAGTTTCTTATGGCAAGAATTTCACAAATGCTAAAAGCTTTTCTATTGACAAAATATCTCAGAAGCTCTGAATTTTTCTATTGGGAAAATGTCACAGAATCTTAAAAGTTTTCTTAAAGCAAATGTCTCAGAAAACTTTCTGAAGAAAACCTGTCTCAAATCTGATATTTTTTCTGTTTAAAAATTGTTTCAGAATCTGGGGCTTTTACCATCAGAAAAATAACTTATTGTTATACTCTTTCATAGTAGACATTTTGTAAAATATTCTTAACGCATTTTTTTATAGTAATAAATATTAAATATTTGTAAATGTTTCTAGACAAGAGGTATTTCCAAAAATATCGAAATTATTGAAATTCCTGAATTTCCTCGTATGAAAACTTAAAAAAAAAAATCTCCCTAAGAGCTGGATCTGCGCCTGCATTGGGGAGACGTTTTTAATTTATATAGCTAACGTTAAGCCAGCACTTGGGGCGTTAGGGCTTGGCTTGGCCGACACTGCCCCGATTGTATGGGTCTACCTGGGTATGAACAAATGAAATTTTTGAAATAAGTTGAAATTTTATTTAATACAACTTGAAATTATGACAAAACTACCAAATCATATAAAATTCTAAACATAATTTCTAAAATATCTCAAGAAACTGTAGCAATAGTTGCAACATCACACTAAACAGTTCCATTAAAGTTTTTTTTCCCCCAAAAATATGTATTCATTTTAATTTATTGCATTTTGTAAAGATTCATTGTTTTCTTTTTTTCGTTTTTCAGTTCAATGTCATTTTCATTGTCTGCATGTCTGTCCGTATGTCGGAATTTAATGAGTGCATGTATGCGTGTTTTGAAAAATATAAAATCCGGGCACCAAATGTTTAAGTTCCCACTTTTACTATGTATTTATTTCATTTTATATGATTTTAATAAGTGCTTTTTTCATTCAATTTCCCTTCTTCACCTTCCACTTATACATTTCGGTTTTTCAACGTTCCGTAGTTTTTTTTGTTGGTGCCTGTCATCTATTGTTGGGTTTTGTGTGTTTTTTGTTTTTTTATATGACATTTTAATACCATCGTATAATTTTGGAAAATTTTTATGTGATTTTATTAAGTAGTTTTTGTCTTGTTGTTTGTATTTTTTTGTTGGTGGAAGTCTTTTAATAATAAACATTTAATGTACTTAATATGCCACTTAATAATAATGCCTTTTTATGACATTTTAAATAGATACAAATATGATGTACTGAATGTTTTTTCTATTGTTTTTAATTTTGGGAGGATTTTTTATTTAACAAAAAAAAAGCTATCAGAAGATAAAAACAAATTGTCACAGGAAATGTTTAAAAGCATTAAAAAATATATTATAATCACAGCTGTTTTTTAATTAAAAAGCGTTGTTTTTTTCATATGTATTATTTCTAGGACATTAAATTGGTTTTTATGTTTATAAAAAAATAAAATCATTAACACCAGAAAATTACATTAAAATAAAATCCTAAATAATGAGTCCTTAAAATGAAAATTTTATATATATTTTTTTCCAATACCAAATCGACTTTTTAGAATCTTTATCCGCGCCATTACGGAACAATAGATCATTAATACCGTCATCATGTTAAGAAAAACAACTAAAACAGTTAAATTCGGCATTGCCGAATGTACTGATACCCCAAAGAATGTTAAAAATATTACACTAGTTTACAACTAAACTACGCACTAACCGCGACTATTTTTTTAACATGTTAATGTTTTTTGGCTGGTGTCTACTATTAAAAATAATGCTAAACTAAAAAAAAAATTAGAATTACTGGTTTTCTTTTCCTTAAAACCAAAAAGGTTTGTAACTTGGATAATTATTCACCTGCTGGTGAATAAAAACGTGTTTCACCAGCTGATGAACAAAACGCATCATATAATTACACTGTGCTCGATTTTTGACACATTTTTTTAAAAAGCTAGGCACTAGACTGGGTCGAAATCCTACAAAGTGTAAGGATCGATTGTCCTTAGTGCGGGAAAGTGGTAATGGGGTAATATAAGTATTTTATGGAAGACAACTTTTTAATCGATCAAAAACTCTATTACCGCATCGGTGGTCAAAATTGAGATTTTGGTCAAAATGGCCAAATTTTCCAAAAAATTTTAAAAATATAAATTTCATTTTATTGGTTAGTAAAAAAATTTTTTTTATTGCATTTGATACTAGTAACTTTTGTGTTAAAAATTTGAATTTTATGCCATCACTAACATATTTTTATTTAAGCTAAAAAAAAATCGTATTTTTGGCGCGGTTCTCAAAACCACTTTTTTTTATTTATTTTTTTTTGTTATTAAAATTGCAAAATATATCGATTTTATTACTCAATGTAATTAAAAACATCATAAATACTAAAGATTTAAATTTTTGCGAAAATCCGTTCGGTAGTTTTTTGTGGGGAGCGATTTCAATTGAGCGGATTTCAAGGAAATCGGATTTTTTGCCATTTTTTTGAGTTTTTATTTTTTGTCAGCTACATTATTGCACAAATTGACCAATATTATGCACTATCTTGTTTGATTTAATCATGGTAACTTAGTTTTGAAACGATAGATTTATAGGACGTCTTTAACCCTAATCGGTCAGCGGCCAAAAGTGTCCCGTACTGAGTTTTTTTAGGTTTTAACTACTGTTTTATGAAATTAATGATTCCAAAATCATGTTTGTGTTGAATATTGTGTTGTATGTTCTTTTATTAAATCATATTGACCTTATTTTGAAACATAAATTTTTTTGGGCAGCTTTAACCCCTAGGTGCATGCAACCTAAAATGCTCCCTACCAAAATTTTCATGTTTTTTAAAAATTAAAAAAAAAACACATTTTTATTTTCAAAATAGTCAAAAATAATTAATTAAATAATTTTTATATTGCCGAAAGCGTTAACCCTTCTGAACTAAAGGTCAAAATTGGCCACTAACAGATTTTTAAGCCAAATTGATAACATTAAATTAGGATTCCGTGCGGACTAATTTTGTTTTAAAAAAAACTTGAATTTTTTTATATTATATCACACGCAATCATGTATTTCATATATTTCTTAATGTAAAAAAAACCATAAAACATATAATATCTAAATCAAAATTTTGAGACTAGGCTAATTTCCATTCGTTTTCACACTTGGCTTTACCCCCCAACCAACGACGAGGAAATGGTGAAAATCTGACTTCATTTTGAGTTATCTTATGTTTATTTTTTATAATATCAACAAATTTAAGTTTTATTAAAACAAAATTAATCCGCATGTACAACTTTTAAACGATTTAGTTTGTAGACACTTTTTTAACACATTTTTTGGCCGCTGACCGATTAGGGTTAAAGACGTCCTATAATATCCTATATATCTATCGTTTCAAAACTAAGTTACCATGATCAAAGCAAACTCAAAAAAATGGCAAAAATATCCGATTTCCTTGAAATCCGCTCAATTTAAATCGCTCCCCACAAAAAACTACCGAACGGATTTTAGCAAAAATTTAAATCTTTAGTATTTATGATGTTTTTAATAACATTGAGTAATAAAATCGATATATTTTGCAATTTTAATAACAAAAAAAAATTAAATAAAAAAAGTGGTTTTGAGAACCGCGCCAAAAATACGATTTTTTTTTAGCTTAAATAAAAATATGTTAGTGATGGCATAAAATTCCAATTTTTAACACAAAAGTTACTAGTATCAAATGCAATAAAAAATTTTTTTTTACTAACCAATAAAATGAAATTTATATTTTTAAAATTTTTTTGAAAATTTGGCCATTTTGACCAAAATCTCAATTTTGACCACCGATGCGCTAATAGAGTTTTTGATCGATTAAAAAGTTGTCTTCCATAAAATGCTTATATTACCCCATTACCACTTTCCCGCACTAAGGACAATCGATCCTTACACTTTGTAGGATTTTGACCCAGTCTACTAGGCACCCTACTGGTAAAGTTAATTCGAGTACGCTGAATTCAATGGTGCTAGCCGTTTTTTTGAAGTTAGCGCTCGTATTCGCGATACTCGCGAATTAAAATTTTGAAGCTCATGTACAATAAAAACGATATTTCTAAACTTTTCCGATAATTTTTAAATTTAAAACCATTCAAATCTATTAAAATAACATAACAAACCACCATACCGTGAATTTTTTTCGCGAAAAACATTTTTTGTTCGCGAAACATCTTTATTTTCGTTAAAAAATTGGTTTAATATAAATATTTTTAGTTTGACTTGAATTTACGACAGCCGTCTGGTAAAGCTAGTTCGTGTACACTAAATCCCATTGATATATCAGTTTTTTCAAAATTAGCGTATGTGTTAGCGATATTCGCGATTATTATTTTTTTATTTTTAAGTAAAAAAAAATATTTTTTTATATTACTTAAACAAATGCGATTTTTTTTTCGCGAAATTTGTTTTCCAGATTTTTTTATTTTGCTATTAATTTATGAAAATGAGTAGAATACAATACATAACATACACATTTTTTTTTGCATAAAAATACAATGAATAACATAACAATTAAATTTTTGTAGTACCTAGGCTTTACAATTTAAATCGCAAATATAGCGAATACGAGCGCTAACTTCGAAAAACGGCTAGCGCCATTGAATTCAGCGTACCCAAATTAGCTTTACCAGCAGGGAGCCTTGCTTGTTAATTTTTGCGACTAGCACAGTGTTATCATTGAAATTTGTAGGTAACTAGTAACCCATATTTTTTATAACCTCTTAAATTAATTACTTGGTATTTCAATTAAAACTCCAACATTACCAATTTTGTATTAGCTGGCTGACCTTTATATCAAAGATTGAATAATTTACCATTTGTCTGGCCTAATTTGATTTCCATGAAAAATTGTTTTCATTTTTTTTGTTGCTTGTCCTGAAAACATATTCCACAACAAATCTAATGTGTTTCATGTTTATTTTTTTTGTTTATTTACCATTAAATAAACAAATTTTAAATTAGTTTTTAAATCCTCTCAAATTACCCCAAGTAGAAATTCATGACGGTTATAAAAATAAAGCGTCTTTAGAGCACTCTTAAGTAGAATTTCATGACGGTAATAAGAAAAAGCGTTTTCAAAACACCCCTTAGTATAAATTCATGATGGTTATAAAATAAAATCAAGACTTATCAAAAATAACTCAATTTTAAAGCATAACTTTATAACGCTTTTCGAACGATTCGTAAAAGCGTTTTGAGAATACTTTTTGACCAAACCTATGATTTTATTTTACTGCCATTCAAAAAATAAGAACTGTCAAAATTGTTTTTGCCTTGATTTAGGCAAAAAATTGGGTTTGCTATCATAATTTTCCCATTACAAAATATTTTCAACCATAGAGGAACATAGAGGCGAAGGTGAAAGAAAAAATAATATTGCTTTCTTTTTCTAATTTCTCACACGTACGTTGTCGATGTGAATTCATCACACAATACATGTTTACAAGTCGTACTTTGTCAACAAATACATGTATACAAGTTGTACTTTGACAACTCAATTTTTGACGCCTTCGCCTCTATGTATACTCTATGTTTTCAACATTATATCCTATTATGTCCTGTATCTATTGATAAAATTGGGTTATAAAATATTGTTCATTTCATTGAAGATATTGGATCACTTTGTGATAAAAATTTGATTTACAATCATAGTTTTTGTATTTCAAATTGGGCATACGTTATCTGGATGAGAGGCAGCCATAAGAAAACACCAATTTTGTTGCATTGGATTCTATTTGGATTCTATTTATTTTGAGAATTTGTATGAAGCATTTACGATTGATTTTAAGAAACTGCCCAGGCAGAAAAATACGAACGGGAGAGCGCTGTCAAAGTTCCTTTTATGGTCGCTTGTGTGCTGGGAAAGCATCACAGTTTAGTACTCTCCCAGCGTCCAAAATGATAACCACGGTAAACGGTATGCCGTTGCTATTTTAAAGCGCTTTGAAAGTGCTTTAAAAACAAAAAATATGGTACTATTATAGCACTTTTAAAACAAAAAAATGGGACGTATCTAAATTGATAAGTCCCGAAGAAATACTTTTTTTGGTGTTATTTAAAAAAGAAATTTATTAAATTAAGATAACAATTGATTGACTAATTTATTATGAAAAAAAAAATTTGGACAAACTTTGAAATATTTTCTAAGTCGCGGAAAAACTTTAAAATTTTTTTCAAGTCCCAGACACAATTTTTTTTGGCTTTATTGTTATACCCTACACCACTCTGAGGTACGGGATATAATGAGTTTGTGCTTATGTTTGAAACTCCCCGAAATAAGTCCTAGATCAACCTTTTAGCATACTGATTTACTCAAAATCAGTTAAGTCGATTTAGCAACGTCCGTCCATGTAAAATACAGGTCGCAATTATCAATATAATTGGCTAAGTTTGAAACTTAAGCTTCTTTTGGAAAAGGACGAATCCTGTTGAAATTGAAAAAAAAAAAAATGGTTTATGTTTATACCTAGCCCACATACATATAAACGTCCCCCTTTAAATTTGGGTTTAATGATCCTAGTAACCATATTATAATTGGTATTCTTTAAAAAAAATAACAGATAAACGTATTTTGTGTCCACAAATCAGCGTTCCAAATTTTAAAGGAGTCGCACCAGTTCTACTTGTAGAACCCATACAAAGTTCCATAAGTTCCGGACACAAAAATTTGTTTGCAGTTTTCTTTTCGTTTTGGAATAAAAAATTTATTAAAAATGCTTTAAGGAAAAAAAGTCCCAAAAAAAAGTGATGTATTGAACCGAATCTGGTTGTGTTCCAAAGGGATAACCCAGCGACATTTCACATGTGATGTATCCGGAGTTTAAGACACTTCCTCACGTAAGAAACAGGTGTTTTTATATAAAAGTTGTCAAATTTGTGATAGGTCATTGTGTCTAACAATAAGTGACATATCTCGAGAACTATTAAGGACCGGTCACTTATCCTGCAGAGAAAAAAAATTATTCCAATTATTATGAAAATTAATAAATTTTAATTACAAATTTATACTTTGAACGGATTTAAATAGAAAAACATTGGCAAAGCGCTTGCAAAGCACTTTTTTGATTTCATACTACCTTATACACAAAAAATAAAGTGCTTTGCCAAGACTTTTTCTTTGTAACGGTTGGCAGTTTCTGCCTGGGTGGTTTCAAAATCGAAGTCAGAAAACTGAGATATTGTAGCTTCCATATTAGCTACATCATCTGCAATGTGAAAAATTTTGTGAAAATTCATTGATTGTTTCTAATAATTTTCTTAAAATTGTCTTCGCATTAATCGCTTTTGAAGTATCTATTTTCTGGATGGAAAAATACGACAAACTGTATAAAGAATTTAAAGTGTCTGTACTGCTTAAATTCCACTACATTTTTTAGAATTATTGCTCAACCATATAACAAAAATATATAATTTTCCAATTTCCAATATCCATTTAAACGAAAGATTTCTTCTGAAACTATAAAGTTATGTCATCAGATATTTTATTAAAATTTTGTTGCTATATTACAATTTCTTGCAAACTTTAACATTTTTAAAACTAATTTTTACTGCAATTTCTTGCCTATACCAAGATACAACTTATATCGTCCAGTACGACAAAGTTTAAACAAAATTTTAAATTGCTATATTTTTTGCTTTTAAATGCTTTAATAATGCTTTAACGAAGCGTTCTCAAATCACCATTATAAATGTCCTTAAAAACACTTTATATAAACCGTTTAACGGTGTTATCATTAGGACTATCTGAAAGCGCTCTGAGGATGGTTTTCCGTATGATCTGAAAGCATTCGTACTACCATGCAGAGCGCTTTAAAAGCGTTTTTAAGGTTGTATTTTTCTTCCTGGGACATTACTAACTAAATACAGAAAACCCATGCATAGCACGAATAAATATCATATGTCCTGTAACATTATTTTTTTTCCTTTGCATGCAGTGCTTATCTCATTATGAGTTTAATTAAAAGTAAAATACCCTAAATTAATCACCTGTATGCATTAACTAGTTTATTTAAAATATTTGTATGTATGTGTGTTTAACAGTACGATATACAGGCACTTACCAATAGACACTTGGCAGTCATTGTACGGTCATTTTGGAATAACATGGAAGATGTGAACGTTACTATAATAGTATTTATAACGCCATCCGACACATCAGACAGGATCAAACTGATAAATTCTAGTTTATTAGATATTCACTTCACAGATCTACTTTTTTTTTTTGAAATCCGGGAATTGTTATAGAAAACTTTAGATGCTCGGACATGTTATATTTAGTACCACCTCTATCCAAAAACTCGAATTGATCTAGAAAAACTTTGAGACACTTGTATTTTATTTTCGACCCTGCTTTCAGAATCTTTGTACTGGTCCATGTGAACAGCCAAAAGTCTAAATTTGTTGAACTGTTTATTGTTTTCAAATCAGAAAGTTAGTCAAGGTACCTACGAATATAAGTTCGAAAATTGTAAGAGTCATACCCTTTTCTCCATATAAGGCCTCCAAGACCGATATATCTGAAAAGCAAAACTAAAAATCAAATTTCATGCTTCATATTTAATCCATTAAACGAGGATCAGTTATATGTTACTATCAATTGCTATATATTTGTGTTGCACACATCAAGATTACTTCCGGTTCAGTAACTACACAAGTAATTGGTAATACAATTCAATACCCTCAACAAACTCATTTGCACATTTACTGTGATACCAACCAGGTTTATTCTGTTATATTTACGTATTTTGTTGTTATTTTATTTGTAACTTCCTTCATTGGGCTACATTTTTTGTAAACTGATATTTTTTAACAAATAATGGAGGCATATTAACATTGTCGTTCTATATGTTACACAAAAAAATTGTAAAGATCGTTTTTATACCCTCCACTCTAGTGATAGAGGGTATATATAAGTTTGTCATTCCGTTTGTAACACCTCGAAATATTGGTCTAGGACCCCATAAAGTATATATATTTATGATCCTCGATCGATTTTAAGTCGATCTAGCGATGTCCGTCCGTCCGTCCGTCCGTCCGTCCGTCCGTCCGTCTGTCTGTCTGTCCGTAGAAAACACGCTAACTTTTGAAAGACTTTACAGAGGCTACTGAAGTTTGGCATATATGTTTGTCATTTACCTGGTCAGGTTGGTATTGCAATCCAGCCAAATCGGTCCAGTGGTTCAAAAGTTATGAGCAAAAAAGTAAATTTCGGCAAGGGTGTTTCGCGAATTTACGAGATAAAAAACACGATAACTTCCGAAAGACAATAATGAGACTACTGAAGCTTGGCATGTATCTTTGCCGTTCCCCGGGTCTGTTTGGTATTAAATTTCAGCTCAATCGGTCCAGTGGTTCAAAAGTTATAAGCAAAACCCTGAATTTCAGATTAGTGTCATCTAAAATGCCACGTGTTTTAACAAGTTTTAAAAGCATTGGTGGTAACTAAACAATGCTTTTCAAACTTGTTTAATTTTAAAGCAATGCTTTTTAAACTTGTTTAGTTCTAAAAGCATTGGTAACTTAAAAATTACACACGAAAAAATTTTACACTCAAAAAAAAATTTACACTCAAAAAAAATTCTACACTCAAAAAAAAATTTACACAAAAAAAATTTAGTTATTTTTTACAAAAATGTCAATATTTTGTGTACATACGTACGTGCATTCACTCAGAAATATTTTTACAGTTAAAAAAAACATTACACTCGAAAAAATTTTACACTCAAAAAAAAAATTAGTATTTATTTTTTTTTTTTTTTTAAATGACAAAAAAAGAGTTTTTTACTCAAAATAAAATATTTCTAATCAAAATTGTTAATTTTTTCACGTTAAAAAATGTACTACCCTTTAAAAAAATACATTGTGGAGGGTATTCATAGATTCGGCAAAGTCGAATTTAACTTTTCTACTTGTTTAAACTGATATATCTTAATCTGTGTGTGTGTCCGTTTTCTATACTAATATAATAGAGAGGCTACTCATCCGATTTTAAAAATGTTTTCACTAATATCACAACTCTATACGGTTTTTGCATAGACATTTTGAATATATTTTCTAAAGTATTTGGCCTTCACGAATGAGAAAAGTTGTATCAAATCGCCTTCTCGATATATAATCATTTTAATTTTTTGTGGACCAAGCCCTCAAAACCGACAAATTTTTTAATATTGGAAAAGTGTATAATGAATTTATTCGTTCATTTTTTATTCGAGTTCCTAAAGGTTATTTTGAAGTTCCTTATAATATCCTGATGGTATCCATTATCGTATCAAGTCCGGATTTCTTGCAAAAGTTAAGTTTATTGGCAATTTGAATAAAAACATCAATCAATAACTTTAACATATTAAAAACATTTTCGGTTCCGAGGGCTTAGTCCACAAAAAATGAAAATGCCTATATATCGAGAAGACGATTTGATACAACTTTCTGATGACAGATTCGTATTTGGAGGTCAAAAAACTTTAGAAAATGTACTTTAGAACTCTGAGCAGAAAAATAATAAGTTTTTGGAGAGTAGTGTATTTAGTATGGTCCTTCAGGGTGTTTATAGAAGTGGTTTGATTATCCATTCACACTTCTGCGCCCACCGGGGGCCAAAAAACGAAAAATCAAAACATCTCCAAAGCTATCCAATTTCAAAAATATATCCACTTATATCAGCACCTAGGTTACATTTGAATTAAAAATATTAAAAATAATTTATTTATCCGACCTTTTAATTGTGCAATGAAAGCGAGTTTATTCTAATTCGAGGCCATTTTCATTTTTCCCATTATGAATTAACATTACAAGTCTTATGGTAACTCTACTTTTTTTATTAGGATATTCTCCTATTAAACACTCAAAGAGTTTCTACTTCCGAAAAATTTGGTAATTTTTATAATTTATTTTTTGGGCTATTTGAGTTTCGCGGATTTCAAGAAATTTGAATTGGTAACAATACTTTTTTTTGTATTTCACTAAAATCCTTAAAACAGCGTTTTTATCACTTAAAACAAAAATTTGATACATACAAAGAATTTTACAGTCAAAAAAAATTTGCTCTTATAATTTTCTTTTAATTGTAAATTTTTTTGAGTGTGTGTAAAGTTTTCTTTGTGACAAAACCCTTGTTTTAATGATTCCTGAGCAAAATATAAAAAAGTTGTCATTCAAATTCCCGGAAATCCGCGAAACTCAAACAGCTCCACAAAATAAATTGAAACTATGAATACCCCTACATATTTAATAGAAATACAAAAAGCGCATAGAAATTTGTATTTTTCAGAGGTTGGTTTAGTTTTATAAGGCGGAACTTTTCCCGCTGCTCCGATTTTGCCCATTTACGAACTTAACCTGCCTACAATTAAATAAAATAGTTTGTCAAGCAGAGCAATAGCCCAGATGGTTAAGTGCTAGCTTTGCAAACTGATGAAAAATTTCATGAACGTGGGTTCGGTTCCAATCAGAGTTAAGTCTGTTGATGAAAAAAAAACATATAGAAAAAACAGTCTTACAAAAATCAAACAATTTAAATCTAATGTAATTTTTACAGAAACCATGGTCTGGAATAAATCCACATTACAAATAATCTTTAAAAATACAATGTTTTCTTCTTCAATCACAAACACTTAATAACAAACAGAAATGGCATACGCAGATAAAAACACTAAAATAAAGAGAATTTTTTTACACATTTGGTACGGTTTTGACTTATTCTAGATAAAAACTAGAGTTCACAACACTTTTTCAAAGATTTAAATTTTTTAATGCAAAAACAAAAATATACTTTTTTTTAGTTATTTTTATTTAAAAAATATTAGGTAAAATTTTTTATTGAGTGCAAATTATTTTTTATTTTTTTTGAGTTCGAATTTTTTTTTAGTTTCCCGAGTAAAATTTTTTGTATGTAGCAATATATGTTCTTATATTATTCCAGATCTGTTGATAGATCCGAGATTTTAAAGATCAGCACTGATCCGAAAAATGGATCGCTTAGATCAGATCAGTTTTAACCGGACGGATACAATTTGATCCGAAAAATGGGTTTATCTAATTAGATCAGTTTTAATCGGTGGGATACAATTTCATCCGAAAAATGGTTGGATCTTATTAGACCAAGACAAAAAAAAATATATTTTTTTAGCTGGATAAAAAAAGATAAATTTTAAGAAAAAAAAATTAAATTTTCTAAGACACAAACATTTTTTGAACTTTTAAATCCCTTAAAAATGATTTTAGAAAAAAAAAAAATTTACAAATTTTTAATAATTTGCCAAGTCCCGAAAAAATTCCGAAGAATGCTCTTCTAATGGATAATGTATCCAATCTGATAAAATAATTTCTAATTTCACGTTTAAAATTCCAAAAAATTTTACCACATTTGATCTAATAATATAAATATTCATCTTATTTTAACAGATAAGATATGATTTAGTACAATTGGATAGACCCATTTTTGGGATCAAACTTAATCAAATTTGATATTATTTTTTCAAAAATAATAGAATTTGATATAATCGTATAATATTCGATCCGCCAATTTTCGGATCAAAATTAATATGGATTTACATAAAAGCGTATCTGTTCATATAAAATTAAATATTGCGTCATATAACTTTTTTTTACTCGGGCGACGCAATATTTAATTATATATGAACAACTATGATTTTATGTAAATCCATATAAATTTTGATCCGAAAATTGGCGGATCGAATATTATAGATTATATCAAATTCTATTATTTTTGATAAAATAATATCAAATTTGATTAAGTTTGATCCCAAAAATGGGTCTATCTAATTGTATTAAATCATATCTTAAATTTAAATTTAAAATTAGATAAATTTTTATGTAATTAGATGAAATCTGGTAAAATTTTTTTGGAGTTTTAGACGTGAAATTAGAAATTATTTGATCAGATTGGATACATTATCAATAAGAAGAGTTTGTATTGCATTCTTCAGAATTTTTTCGGGACTTTTCAAATTATTAAATATTTTTTAATTTATTTCTAAAATCATTTTTAAGGGATTTAAAAATTCCAAAAATGTTTGTGTCTTAGAAAATTTAAAAACATTTTTTCGGAACTTAAAAGGAGACCGGATCACCAATTAAAAAACTGTGAACGTACTTTTACTCCATGGAGGGTCCAGTTTCACATGTATATCCATTTATTCATGTGTAAGATTTTTTTTCCAAGGAAATATGTTAATATTTGGGAGGCTATGTGTAAACAAAAAATATATTTTCAGTTATATATAAAAACTTATTTTTTTTTACACTAAACTAACAAAGTGAGAAGGATGAAATTTAACAATGTGTTAGTGCATATCAATGTCCTTAACATATATTTTTTCCGGAAGAAATGGCTGGAAATTCTAAAGGATATTAAAGGACAAAATTTTGAAAGGACCTTATTGACATCCTTTTAACTTGATATGACAAAACGGACATGTTTAAAAATTTAAGAAGACTTTCCTTTTCCATTTGCTTTTTATCTTAGCATCGTAAGATAAGTAGAAATATTTTATTTTTTTTTTTACTTTAAATGTCCTTGAAAACTTTAAAGTCCTCTAAAAAGGACAAATGATCACCGAATGAAAAACTGTAAATGCAGTTTTACTCCAGAGGAGCTCTACTTTCAAGTGTATATGGTCTCGTTCTGGTGTTAAAAGTAGTGTTGTACGGTGTAATTAGGATTTTATTTTAAAGATACATTTCGAAAAACTTTCGAATAGGTTAAATAACCTTTTTAAGACATCCATGCCCAAATATCAGTCTTTAAGTTAAAATATTTGTCTTTAAAAAAATGGAACTTTTGTGAAATTTTAGGCTAGAATGCTGGTTTGTTTAAAATACATTTATGCAACCTGAAGCGTTTCCTTACTATTTTTTCTGCAATAATTTAAATTAAATCCGATATTTTATATTAATAACTCATATAAAATTGTATTTAAAATCTGTAATTTGATTAGCTTTTTTTAAAAACAGTTATTGACAAATTCCCGAAATTTCCCGATGAAAAAATCCCGGGATTTTGAGAAAAAAATTTCCCGGGAATTTTTTCCCGAATAGAAACCCTAGATGTTTATATACCATTCTTTGAAATTTTTCTAAGTTTTTTTCAGAAACAACTTATATTATTTTAATTTTTCAACTTTTTATTAAAAACTAAAAAAACATCCGATTTATAATATTGTTTAAATTTTAATATAATTGGACATAATTTTATATCTTTGGATTAAACCAAAACTCGTATCAAAGTCGATATAAAGTTAGATAAACTGATATTATTAGATAATATTCGATCAAATCTTATGTAACCATTTTTCATATAAGATTATATCAAAATAGACTCGAACCCATATTAAATTATACATTGCGTCAAATCATTTTTTTTTTTCGGGAGTCCAAATATAAACTATTTTAACCATAAAAAAGAAAATTCATAAATTTGTTTTTTCACATTGTTCAGAACTTTCCGATTTTAAAGTCAAAAAAAGGAACACAAAGCCGACTATTATCCAGGTATTTTAAATAATCAACACCATGTACGACTCCTATTAGAAAATCTTTAGTAGATATGGACCAGTCCGATAAATTCTAAAATTAGAGCTGAAAATAAAATAAAAAAATATTTTCATAAAATAAAATTCCTGTTAGTTCAGTAGTTATCGAAATTTTCCCGGAGGTCCACATTGTTTCATAAGGGGACAACGAAATTTTGAAACACTGATATGGCCTATAAGCCGAGACACCCCAACCTTAAAATCGTCTCTTTTATATATATTTTAAGTTTCAGGCAAATCGGTTCATAATGGTTGAGATACTTCCCTTGTGAAATACTTGTAAGACCAAAATGAAACTTATGGTCATTAATAAGCTAATCAAGGTTAATTTTAATAAAAATAAAAAATAAATAAAAATTGTTTTTTTTTTATTGTGTGAACTTGTTTTTTTTTACCCAATGGTTAGGACCCGGTAGCGCCCCTAAACCTTATTGAAAAATTCTGAAAAAATCATGAGTTATTTTTTCACGGTGCTTAATATATATTCGGGGTGGCCCGTACATAATCCCAACTTTTGATTTTATGAACCACCCTAGTGTATATTAAAACGTTTCTTGGGCAAAGTAGGTTTTCCACTTAATTTTAAGTTTTTTTTTTTTATCATTTGAGAGTGTAAACAAAATTCGTCACTGCCGCATATATCACTCTTACTTGTTATGGTCTATTTTATACAATGCCTGCCTTTCTCTATCTGTTTATATCGCCCCATTTACTTTCATTTTGTAGATCAAAGAGCAAATGAAGCGATTTATTGGTGTCATATGACATGCAATGTTATTTTACCACCTGTCTGTCTGTCTGTCGGTACGTCCGTATGTTTGTCTGATTGTTTATAAATAGTAATAATAATGTTGGTAATAAAATACATAATAAATATTATTATAGGTATCAAATAAAAATAAAATGTTTTCCGTTTAATATTAATTGTTGTCATAATAAACATATACCTTACATATGTTTATCAAATACAAATAGCAATTGTTTTTAAATATAAAATAAATTTAATATGCAGGAAATAAATATTTTATTGATTGATGAGCTATTATTTAAAGTTGAGTGTCATGTATTGACGTCAAAAAAATATTTAATTTATTTTTACGAAAATCTTTTAAATCATATGTTGCTGTTCTTTTGAATTTAAATAAATTTTAGTCGGTCCTAAAATTTCCAATTATGACATTAAGTTCCTACAATTTTTGTGTTTTAATTATGATTTTTACATTCGCCCCCAACAAAATAAAAAGGATCTTTGAAATCTCAAAGGGCGAGTTTTTGACATGTCGATTAAATTTGTTTCAGGTTTAAAGGGAGTTAAAATTACAAATTCTGTTTTTCGATTGATTTATTTTTAAGTTTAACTCTCCAATCTTGTCTAGTTAAACTGAGTTACAGAAACATAAACAATAAACAGCTGATTTCCAAATATAATGGTTAGTGTTGCCAGGTTTTGGTATTTTATTGGAAAGGAATTTAAAATGATGGCAACTTTTCTTATTGTAAATGCGATTAGCTTAACAAAATAGAACGTTTGAATAAACTTGGTTTTAGTTTAATAAAGTTTAATTTAACTACCAGTCAAACTAAGTTTAAGCGTCATGTAAAAAACTTCTCCAAGAGAAAACTTTCCTTTCATGTCCCGTCTCTGTTTTTTGATTTATAAATTTTATTTCCATATTTTTTTAAAAATATACAAAGTGAATTAACATTTATAATCTTAAACTTAAAACAACAAAACTTTTTTTTTCGAAATTTTTAAAATACATAATTTTCTTGATTAAAAAATTCCAAAATGATTAAAATTTTTGTAGAAAAATTCCGTACGGTCTACTTTAGATATGCAGTAGGAAAAATTGTTGTTTTTAAGAAAAAATAGTTTTGTAAATAGTTTTGTTAGACAAGAGGTAAAAATAAAGTTAAGAAAATAAAATTATTTATGTTTAGAAAATGTAAAACAAGAATCATACAGGTAATCCTTGATAAACGGTAACAAATATGTTAAGCTGCGTAAATATTAATACATTTTTTTTTGCACTCAAGTCGCTATCCTTTTGTCGAATTTAGTTGGTGGGAATGCGACTCTTGCAGCTAATCCGACAAATCCTTTCAGTTTCGAGATTTACCTGTAATTGCATAAACAGACAAATATTTATGTAAAATTTTGAATTCAGGAAAAGAGAAATTAAAATAGTAAAGCATGATATAACAATCGAAAGCAAAAAACATGTAAACTATAAATATTTACAAAAAGGTTATGATGGATGAACATAAGGGATATTCAAAATGCAAAACTTTTATGTGTTTCAGGATCACAGAGTTTTTTTTTTGTGGAATATTTAGTATACGAAAATTTTTGTATATAGACCAATTTTTAAGGAACTAAAAATATTTCTACACAGAAAAAAATATCGTAAAATCAAAAGTAACCAAACAAATTGTTAACAACTAAAAACTAGTTCAACAACGTTTTTAATTGTATCAACAATGTATATTGTTAATGTGACAAAAACTCATTTTTATTTTATTAATAACACAGACACTTTATAAACTCATTTAATCAAGCAAACATATATGTGACGATAGCACGGTGGTAGTGTGCCAGACTCGAATCATGAAGGTTGCGGGTTCGCTGCCAGTTGGCGGAACACTTGTTTTTTTTTTTTAATTTGTGATTATGTTTTTGTTATTTTAAATTTTTTAAACATGTGTGAAGCCACATTATTATTTATTTTTAAATATAATTCCACATTTTTTATTATTGTAAAAACAGCAAAGAGAACACACTGATTCTACAGACACTTTATGTACACATTTAGGCAACTCTAAATATATATGAGGAGTAGCACGGTGGTAGTGTGCTAGACTTGTATCACGAAAGTTACGGGTTCGATGCCAGGTGCCGGCGGATGATTTTTTTTTTTAAATATATTGTTTTTTTTTTTCTTATTTTAGATTTTTTTATCATTCTTTTTTTAGTGTTTTTTTTTAAATATGCTGTTTAGTCAAGTATAAATATATATGAGGATAGCACGGTGGTAGTGTACTTGACGCGTAGCATGAACGTTGCGGGTTCGATGTCAGTTGTCGGTGGATGATTTTTTTTTTTTTTTATATTTATTTTTATTTTTAGTTTATTTATTTCTATTTTTAGATTATTCTATTTTTAGATTTATTTTTTTAAAAAAGTTACAAAAGTCATTGTTGTATTGACAATATCCAATGTAGGCTCAGTTTCAATTAAATGTTTAATTGTATTAACAATGAAATTAATTGAATTGACAACTTTTTTTTCTGTGTATATGAAAGTCTTTTCAGAATTAGAGTTCTTCTCAATGGAAAAATATTTCAGAATCTAAGAATTTTTCTATAGAAACATGAAATAAAAATTTCGATAGAAAAAATATTCTAAAATATTTAGAATATTATTAATAGTTTTTCTATAGAAAAAACATCTCAGAAAAATAGAATTTTTATTTGGAAATTGTAGCAAATTGTAGAGTTTTTTATGAAAAAATTTCTCAGAACCTTAAATTTTTTTCATTAATAAATTTAAAACTGAGAATTTTTTATGAAAAAACGTTTCAGAAACTCGAATCTAAAGTCTATTATAGCATTAAGAAAGTTAAGGGAAATTTTAAGTTGTTATAAAATTTTATTTTTTTTTTATTTTTTATTCCACCGACATTTAAAGATTTTGGTAATTTTTTGATTTTTTAATTAATCCAAAAAACGATTTTCGCCATTTTAAATCCCTAAATCCCCGATATGGCCGATAATCCGAGACACCCTATCCTAAAAATTGTCTCTTATATATATATATACTAGCTCGCCCGCCGGAACTTCGTTACCGGTTATGTTAAATACCGGATAATAGAAGGATCAGGATTACCCTACCGATTTCAAAAAATGACTCATATGTAGTCTTTGTTTTATTTAATTGTGGACGTTTAAGTCTTTCATAAAATAATATTTCATTGAATAACTTAAACAATAAAACTTGAATAATTTCGGTGGTACGTTGTCATGCACGTTCCGGTGAAAAAGATTGTGGCAATTTTCGAGCCCTTATATCGGGATTTTGGATCCTGAGTGAAAAAATATTTCAGTGAAAAAAGAAATTGGAATAAAAATAAGTTTGAGTGGAAAAACATATAGAGAGAAAAAATATGGAGCTAAAAAGTTTAATACGAAAAATTTTAATAAAAATTACGATTCTATATTGTTCCCCGCTCTATTCCATTTCGTTCCCCGTTCTACTCCATTTCATTTCCAATTCAACCTCCATGCAAGTTTCATTCCTCTCCATATAATATGCGTTACAGAAATAAAAAGTGCTATTGTATTTATCTTATAGATATAAAAATACCATTTTACACTACTTGTACCAATTAAGGTACCCCTTTTTACCCTGTCCATATCTTGGGTGTTATTTTGGCTGGAGGATACTGCCCGTCAAATTTTGAGTTTCAGACTTTAATATTTTAGAAAGGTACAAATAACCATTTACCACCTTTTCCACTTAAAATTAAATTTTCCAAAATCTTTTTTTTTCTGAAACGTTATATCAAGAAATATAAAAAGTATCAAACTTACACTCTTTTATGCCCTTTACGACTCTTAGAAACAGAATTTCCAAAAAGTACTTTTTCCAAAATATTTTTTCACTAAAGAATACAGCTTTCAAATTTTCACTGCCAAGGATCATTATTTCAAGAAGTATAAAAAGTATAAAAAAAACACTTTTCTTCACCTCTAGAAACGGAATACTTTAAAAGCATAGCAGATTGTTTTTTATTTACCGAAGGACCCCACATTCAAAAATTCAAGCTTCTATGACAATTATTATATGAACAAAAAAAAATAAGTACCAAAATTACACTTTATTACCCCCGTTAGATTAGATTAAAGAGGCCCTATACCCCCGTTAAAAACGGAATTTCCAAAAAGTACTTTTTCCAGTGTGTTTTTTCTTCGCCGAAGGCTCCTACATTACAAATTGCAATTATATAGGAATATTATTTCAACAAATATTAAAAGAACAAAAAGTATACTTTTTAACCCCGTTAAGAAACGGAATTTTCAAAAAGTACTTTTCCCAAAATTTTGGTTTTCACCGAAGAATTTTACATCCAAAATTTTAAGTTTCTTCAACCGTCAGAAAATATCAAAATTACTGGAAGTGCACTTTTTTGGCCATTTAACCCTACTAAGAAGCAGAATTTCCAAAAGTATTTTTTCCAGAATGTTTTTTTACCGAATCATCCTACATTACAAATTTCAAAATTCTAGGGCCATTACTACCGGAAATTAGAACGTTCCTAAAGTTTAAATTTTTACCCGTTCCACCCCCAAAGAAAAGGAAATTTCAAAAATCACTTTTTCCAGAATTTGTTTTCACTTAAGGATCCTACATTCAGGATATATAAAAAGTACCATAAGTAGTATTTTTACCCCTTAAAAAAACGAATTTTCAAAAAGTACTTTCATAGAATGTTTTTTTTTTTTGCAAAAGTTAAATTTAACAAAAGGAAATTTTTATAAAAGGTACTTTTTATTAAATGTAGTTTTATTAAAAGATACTTTTTATATAAGGTACTTTTATAAAAGGTTCTTTTTACAAAAAGGTAGTTTTTATAAAAGGTACTTTTTATAAAAGGTACTTTTTATAAAAGGTACTTTTATAAAAGGTACTTTTTATAAAAGGTACTTTTTATAAAAGCTACTTTTTATAAAAACTACTTTTTATAAAAGCTACTTTGTATAAAAGGTACTTTTTATAAAAGCTACTTTTTTAATAAGGTACTTTGTATAAAAGGTACTTTTTATAAAAGGTACTTTTTATAAAGTTACTTTTTATAAAAGGTACTTTTTATAAAAGGTACTTTTTATAAAAGGTACTTTTTATAAAAGGTACTTTTTATAAAAGGTACTTTTTATAAAAGGTACTTTTTATAAAAGGTACTTTTTATAAAAGGTACCTTTTATAAAAGATACTTTTTATAAAAGGTACTTTTTATAAAAGGTACTTTTTATAAAATGTACTTTTTATAAAAGGTACTTTTTATAAAAGGTACTTTTTATAAAAGGTACTTTTTATAAAAGGTACTTTTTATAAAAGGTACTTTTTATAAAAGGTACTTTTTATAAAAGGTACTTTTTATAAAAGGTACTTTTTATAAAAGGTACTTTTTATAAAAGATACTTTTTATAAAAGGTACTTTTTATAAAAGGTACTTTTTATAAAAGGTACTTTTTATAAAAGGTACTTTTTATAAAAGGTACTTTTTATAAAAGGTACTTTTTATAAAAGGTACTTTTTATAAAAGGTACTTTTTATAAAAGGTACTTTTTATAAAAGTTACTTTTTATAAAAGGTACTTTTTATAAAAGGTACTTTTTATAAAAGGTACTTTTTATAAAAGGTACTTTTTATAAAAGGTACTTTTTATAAAAGGTACTTTTTATAAAAGGTACTTTTTATAAAAGGTACTTTTTATAAAAGGTACTTTTTATAAAAGGTACTTTTTATAAAAGGTACTTTTTATAAAAGGTACTTTTTATAAAAGGTACTTTTTATAAAAGGTACTTTTTATAAAAGGTACTTTTTATAAAAGGTACTTTTTATAAAAGGTACTTTTTATAAAAGGTACTTTTTATAAAAGGTACTTTTTATAAAAGGTACTTTTTATAAAAGGTACTTTTTATAAAAGATGCATTTTATAAAAGGTACTTTTTATAAAAGGTACTTTTTATAAAAGGTACTTTTTATAAAAGGTACTTTTTATAAAAGGTACTTTTTATAAAAGGTACTTTTTATAAAAGGTACTTTTTATAAAAGGTACTTTTTATAAAAGGTACTTTTTATAAAAGGTACTTTTTATAAAAGGTACTTTTTATAAAAGGTACTTTTTATAAAAGGTACTTTTTATAAAAGGTACTTTTTATAAAAGGTACTTTTTATAAAAGGTACTTTTTATAAAAGGTACTTTTTATAAAAGGTACTTTTTATAAAAGGTACTTTTTATAAAAGGTACTTTTTATAAAAGGTACTTTTTATAAAAGGTACTTTTTATAAAAGGTACTTTTTATAAAAGGTACTTTTTATAAAAGGTACTTTTTATAAAAGGTACTTTTTATAAAAGGTACTTTTTATAAAAGGTACTTTTTATAAAAGGTACTTTTTATAAAAGGTACTTTTTATAAAAGGTACTTTTTATAAAAGGTACTTTTTATAAAAGGTACTTTTTATAAAAGGTACTTTTTATAAAAGGTACTTTTTATAAAAGGTACTTTTTATAAAAGGTACTTTTTATAAAAGGTACTTTTTATAAAAGGTACGTTTTATAAAAGGTACTTTTTATAAAAGGTACTTTTTATAAAAGGTACTTTTTATAAAAGGTACTTTTTATAAAAGTTACTTTTTATAAAAGGTACTTTTTATAAAAGATACTTTTTATAAAAGGTACTTTTTATAAAAGCTACTTTTTATAAAAGGTACTTTTCATAAAAGCTACTTTTTATAAAAGGTACTTTTTATAAAAGCTACTTTTTATAAAAGCTACTTTTTATAAAAGTTACCTTTTATAAAAGGTACTTTTTATAAAAGGTACTTTTTATAAAAGGTACTTTTTATAAAAGGTACTTGTTATAAAAGGTACTTTTTATAAGAGGTTCCCCCAAAGAAACGCATTTCCCAAAAAGTACTTTCCAGATTGTTTTTTTTACCGAAGGATCCTACATGCCAAATTTCAAGTTTCTATGACCATAATTTTAAGAAATAAAAAGAAGTACCAAAAGTACATTTTTTACCTCTTTTATCCCCCTTTGAATCAAACTTTTCAATAAGTACCTTTCCATATTGTTTTTTTTAGTAAAGTATCGTACATTCCAAATTTCAAGGTTGTATGACCATTATTTCAGTAATTAAAAAAAAGTACCAAAAGTACACTTTTTTACCCATTTTACCTTCGTAGAATCAACATTGGCCAAAAACCCAGCCTTAGTGTATCTATTATCGGGAGGTGAACCTACATTGCAAATTTCAAGTTTCTAGGACTATTATTTATGGAAATATGAAAGGTACCAAAAGTACAGTTTTTTACCCTTTTTACCCCCTTAGAATCAACATTAGCAAAAATCCAGCCTTATTGGATCTATATTCCGTGAGGTAAACATACAGTCCACATTTCAAGTCTCTAAGACCATTATTTAAGGAAATATAAAAGGTACCAAAAGTACACTTTTTTACCCATTTTACCCCCTTAGAGTCAACATTGGCAAAAACCCAGCCCTGGTGAACCTATTTTCCGGGAGGTGAATCTACATTCCATATTTCAAGTTTCTAGGACTATTACTTAAGGAAATATAAAAGGTACCAAAAGTACAATTTTTTACCCTTTTTACCCCCTTAGAATCAACACTGGCTAAAATCCAGTCTTTGTGGATCTATATTCTGGGAGGTGAACATACAGTCCAAATTTCAAGTCTCTATGACCATTATTTCAGGAGTTATAAAAAGTACCAAAAGTACAGTTTTTCACCCTTTTTACCCCCTTAGAATCAACACTGGCAAAAATCGAGCCTTAGCGGATCTATGTTTCGGGAGGTGAACATACAGTCCAAATTTCAAGCCTCTATGACCATCATTTCAGGAAGTATAAAAAGTACCAAAAGTACAGTTTTTACCCTTTTTACCCCCTTAGAATCAACATTGGCAAAAATCCAGCCTTAGTGGATCTATATTCCGGGAGGCGAACCTTCAGTCAAAATTTCAAGTCTTTAGCTTCAGCGGTTTGGGCTGGGCGATGATGAATCAGTCAGTAAGTCAGTCAGTCACTCACTCACCCTACTCTTTTATATATATAGATTACGTATTTTGTTGTTATTTTATTTGTAACTTCCTTCATTGGGCTACATTTTTTGTAAACTGATATTTTTTTTAATAAATAATGTAGGCATATTAATATTGTCGTTCCATATGTTACACAAAAAAATTGTAACGATCATTTTTTAAACTGATATATCTTAATCTGTGTGTGTGTCCGTTTATCGGTGAAAAATAATTTTTTCGTAAAATAAGCAAAACTTGAATGAATTTCAAGTTTCCCAGCAAAACTTTGGTAATGGGTAGTGATTATATAACACATTACCAGGTAATGTATATACCTTATTTGTAGCATTATTTTAGGATGTCTTACCAAACATTTGTTCCACAACGTATTATTTTAAAGTGAAAAATAATGCATTACTAATAATTTGCTACGTAATGCATGATTATTGGAAAAATGTATTTCATATTTATTATTTCTAAACATTATATCATGGATGATTTATATTTGGTTACATTATGTATTATTTAAAAGTTTGAAATAATGCATTATTTAGAGTTAAATGCATAATGCATTACAATAATTATTTTATAAAAAAATGCATAAGTTTAAACTAGAGATGGGCTCACGACAAGAAATTTCTAACGACACACAGTCACTAGCATATTATATCTACTTACACTCACTTACAATCACGTGAGTAAATTTAATACAAAATTACTTTTTCACTACTCGTAACACCTTATATATTACGTTCTGGTATGCTATATTATATACCTTACTCGTAACCTATAAAATGTCATATATTTTACACCTTACTGGTATTCTTCGTTATAAATATATGACTTATTTTATACCTTACTGGTATTCTATGTGATAATGTGGATGCATTACTTTGAGTCTCATCGCCTGTTAAAATCATCAATGCTGCAATGTATAAAATAAGAGATCATATACCTTATTTTATACCTTATTTGGTAATCTAAGTTTTGCTGGGTTTGCCACAATTAGTAAATTTTATATACTGCCGAAAAAATTTTTAATATTGGAAAAGTGTATAATGAATTTATTCGTTCATTTTTTATTCGAATTCCTAAAGGTCATTTTTAAGTTCCTTATAATGTCCTGATGGTATCCATTATCGTGTCAAGTCCGGATTTCTTGTAAAAGTTAAGTTTATTGCCAATTTGAATAAAAAAACATGACATAACTTTAACATATTAAAAACATGTTCGGTTTCGAGGGCTTAGTCCACAAAAAATGAAAATGCCTTTATATCGAGAAGACGATTTGATACAACTTTCTGATGACAGATTCGTATTTGGAGGCCAAAAAACTTTCGAAAATGTACTTTAGAACTCTGAGCAGAAAAATAATTAGTTTTTGGAGAGTAGTGTACTTAGTGTGGTCCTTCAGGGTGGTTATAGAAGTGGTTTAATTACCCAAAAAACGAAAAATCAAAACATCTCCAAAGCTATCCAATTTCAAAAATATATCCACTTATATCTAGTACCTAGGTTACATTTGAATTAAAAATAGTAAAAATAATTTATTTATTCTACCTTTTAATTGTACAATGAAAGCGAGTTTATTCTAATTCGATGCCATTTTCATTTTTCCCATTATGAATTAACATAACAAGTCTTATGGTAACTCTACTTTTTTTATTAAGATATTCTCCCATTAATCACTCAAAGAGTTTCTACTTCCAAAAAATGTGGTAATTTTCATAATTTATTTTTTGGGCTATTTGAGTTTCGCGGATTTCAAGAAATTTGAAAGAAATTTGAATACTTTTTTTGTATTTCACCAAAATCCTTAAAACAGCGTTTTTATCACTTAAAAATAATTTTACACTAAAAACAAAAATTTTATACAAAGAATTTTACAGTCAAAATAAATTTGCTCTCATAATTTTGCTTTGATTGTAAATTTTGTTGAGTGTATTTTTTTTTTATTTTTATTTTATGTGTGTAAATTTTTCTTTTTTTTGTGACAAAACCCTTGTTTTAATGATTCCTGTGCAAAATATAAAAAAAAGTTATTATTATTCAAATTCCCGGAAATCCGCGAAATTCAAACAGCTCCACAAAATAAATTGAAACTATGAACACCCCTACATGTTTAATAGAAACACAAAAAGCGCATAAAAAATTGTATTTTTCAGAGCTTGGTTTAGTTTTTCAAGGGGGAACTTTTTCCCGCTGGTCCGATTTTGCCCATTTACGAACTTAACCTGCCTAGAGCCACTAGACATATTCGTGCCAAACTTCAGGAGGCTAGCTCTATTATTTTGGTGCACCCAGCCAGTTACAGACAGACCAACGGAAGGACAGACGGACATTCATAGAAAGTCTTAGAATCGATCATGGATCAATAAAATAAATACTTTATGGGATCTCCGATCAGTGTTGCCAGAACTTGGTAGTCAAAAACGGCAAAATTCATTCGAAAAAATGGCTAAAAACGGCTAAAAATGGCTAAAAAAGGCTAAAATAAATATTTTACTTTTTTAAGAAAATCTAATGCAAATTTATATTTTGTTTCATTTAACACATAAAATTAAATAAAATAGTTTGTCAAGCAGAGCGATAGCCCAGATGGTTAAGTGCTAGCTTCGCAAACTGATGGAAAATTTCATGAACATGGGTTCCATTCCAATTAGAGTTAAGTCTGTTGATGAAAAAAAACATATAGAAAAAACAGTCTTACAAAAATCCAACAATTTAAATCTAATGTAATTTTCTCCACTGAAGACGTAGAGGTGGCTACAGAAACCATGGTCTGGAATAAATCTGGAAAAAAAAGTGGACGGATTTTTGATAAATTGACTTTTTTAAAAAATTTAAAATTTCAGAACTGGTTCTGAAAATTTTCAAAAAAAAAAAATTTAATCGTAGCCCATACAAAACTATATAAGAATGTAAATTTTTGAGATTGTGGTGCATTCCGTTTTAATGTGATAAATATTTAATCAAGGCAACTCGCCACAAATTTTTACCATTTTTCCAATATTTGACCACGCCTCCTAGCCCAGTTTTTGATAATTTGAAAAACCAAAACACAATTTTCTTAGTTCCATATAGGGCTATCCAAACAACCTATTCAGAAATTTACGGGACACACGTTTTTCTGTAGCGGGACATTTGGTGTGGAATGCCTCATATATGAAAAACAAGTACTCATTTACAAAACAAACCGACATTAAAAATTCTGCTGATGAGAACACTATAACCGGAGTGTTTGAAACCGGTATGGAAATACCAGAAATGCCTGTAATTTTTAATAATTAAATTTTCTTACACATTTTTTAACTTAAATCGTTATATTTAATGAAATTGGAGTCTGTGCTTGATCTGAAATAACAAAAAACCAATTAATTCTTTATTTTAGTATAAAAACCACTTGAAATAACTTTAAAATCAAAAAACTCAAAAATGGCTAAAAAACTGCTTAAATAATTTCGAAATGGCTAAAAACACGGCTAAGAGCTAAATGCATTTTTCTCCGACTAAACAAGTTCAAAAGGAGCTAAATATAGCCGGAAAATGGCTAAAATGGCAACACTGTCCTCGACCGATATTTCAATGCTTTGCAAACAGAATGACAAAGTGAGTATACTCCCACACTTTGGTTGGAGGGTATAAAAAAATATTTTAATAATTTACGATCAACTTAGAATCTAAAAAATTAAAATTTTTTAAAAAAATTCTGTGGTTTAACTTAAGTGGTGGTTTAAAGAAAAAACAGACTTAACGTGAGCGATTTTCAAACAGCTATAAAAGTATAAATACTCATTATTTTTTAATTCTGTTGTATTTTATTTGAAAGATTAATTATTGTAATATTTTTAAAATTTTGTACCACAAAATTTGGTCAAGAAGAATTGCCAGGGTTGCCACTCAATTTTAGAATTATTTTTTTAAAAGACAAAATCGGCTGCAGTTGTACAGCAAAATCTACTAAACCGATTTTGATGATTGTTTTGTTATTTGTAGATTATTAAATTCTTTAGTACTTACCGTGGCCATTTTTTTGAAAAATATTGATTTTTGTTGAAATTATGTTCATATAAACTTATAAAGAAAACTATAAAGAAATTTAAAAAAATTGACTTTTCTTTTTTCACAAAAAATATAATTCGATCAAAATTAAAAAAAAAAAAAATGGCCTCGATAAGTACTAGAGGATTTAATAACACCGCTCAACAAATCGAAGGTTTTTGACTCCGGTTTGAAGTTTGATACAAAATTTTTAAAGATTTTGACTCGCTGATTCCAAATCTATGCTCCAAATTTTTCCATCACGTCTAGAATTTTAATTATTCGCGGTTGAAAATGCAAAAAAACGCGATTTTTGCATTTTTTAAAGCCTGTACAGCAGCCACTGGGTGGAATAAAAATCTGGTATAAAGCATTAGATTAGAATTGAACTATAATCTCAAATATATGATCAAAAAAATTTAAAGTTGTTGCACTATTATTGGCCAAACATGTATTTTAAAGAAACACTGTGAAAAAAAAAATAGAAAAAGCACCATTTTTAAAAGGCTATAAAACAAAAACTAGATGATCAATCTTTACTGTGATGAACTCAAAATTTAGGCAAAAGTTCATTCTTTCTTATAGTCTTTTAAACCCATTAAAGATATCTTCCGGTTTGTACGAAAAATAACACAGAAAACTTAAATTTGTAAAATATTTATTTTTTTAGTTTTTCTTTGAAAAATATAAAAAAAAAACTAAGGTATCTATCTACCTTATCTTTTTTACAAAAATTATAATTTTAACAGAGTCATTTTAAAACGCAATTATTACCCAACCAAACGAAATAATTTGAAAAAAATTGTTTTCTATGTTGGAGACCAAAGACTAATTATACTTTTGCGCTTTATACCAGATTTGTATTCCACTCAATGGCTGCTGTGCAGGCTTTCAAATAATGCAAAAATCGTCATTTTTCGCATTTTTAACCGTGAATAACTAAAAATCTGGACCTGATGGAAAAATTTGGAGCACAGATTTGGAATCAGGAGATCAAAGTCTACTAAAATTGATCACCAGAATTCAAACCGGAAAATGACTGTTGAGCGGTGTAATCTACAAATAAAAAAAAGTTATCAAAATCGGTCCATTACTTTTAACTGTACAACTGCAGCCGACTTTGTCTTTTAAAAATTTCTTCTTCTTTTTAAACAAAATAATAAAATAGAAAAAAACAAAATTATATTTATTTTAAATTATGAATCGGAAAATTATGAGTATTTCCGTACCCTATGGACTCCAAACAACTCGAATTTTTATAAGAGAATCCATGTTTTTGAATTCTAATTATCTGAATTCTAATTATGCTTTTCCCACTTTACGAGTACTTTAATTTTTAATTTGTTTATTATTTAAGGGTGTGAACAAAATTCGTCACTGCCGCATATATCACTCTTACTTGTTATGGTCTATTTTATACAATGCCTGCCTTTCTCTATCTGTTTATATCGCCCCATTTACTTTCATTTTGTAGATCAAAGAGCAAATGAAGCGATTTATTGGTGTCATATGACATGCAATGTTATTTTACCACCTGTCTGTCTGTCGATACGTCCGTATATTTGTCTGATTGTTTATAATAATAATAATGTTGGTAATAAAATACATAATAAATATTATTATAGGTATCAAATAAAAATAAAATGTTTTCCGTTTAATATTAATTGTTGTCACAATAAACATATACCTTACATATGTTTATCAAATACAAATAACAATTGTTTTTAAATATAAAATAAATTTAATATGCAGGAAATAAATATTTATTGATTGATGAGCCATTCTCTAAAGTTTTGTTGTGTCATGTATTGACGTAAAAAAATATTTTATTTATTTTTACGAAAATCTTTTAAATCATATGTTGCTGTTCTTTTGAATTTAAATTAGTTTCAGTCGGCCTTAAAATGTCCAATTATGACATTAAGTTCCTAAAATTTTGGTATTTTAATTATGATCTTTACTTTCGCCCCTAACAAAATAAAAGGGATCTTCTTAACTCCAAGAAGCAAGATTTTGAGATGTCGTTTAAATTTATTTCAGGTTTAAAGGGAGTTAAAATAACAAATTATGTGTTGAAGATTGGTTTATTTTTAAGTTTAACTTTTCAATCTTGGCTAGTTTAACTGAGGTACAGAAACGTAAACAATAAACAGCTGATTTCCATGATGGCCACTTTTCTTATTGGAAATGCGATATTTGATAGGGCAATTCCACATTAGTTGACATTTGATTAACAAAATATAACGTTTGGATAAACTTGGTTTTAATTTAATAAAGTTTAATTTAACTACCAAATACTAAACGTTGGCAACTAATAGACATGAATTCAATCAATTCGTTGAGGCCCTATGCTCCTTGTAGGAACGACGGGAACATATATATGGGGCATTCCATGTGAAATCGGACACTTTGAAAAACTTTTTTTTTAGATTTTCCCAATTTGTTTACAGTTTTTAGTACCCTTTGAAAACTCCTTCGTGGTAAATTTTTAATTTTTTTTGATGATCCGTTCAAAAGATATCGAATTTTTAAAAATTGGTAGTTTGTTCATTTGCTCAAACTTCTTTTAATCATAACTTCTTGAATAATGGTCCAAGTTTCAAATTTTTTTTTCAAAATTTTTGTTTTTTTACGTACTTTCTAAAAGTACTTACTAACGTACTTTTTTCAAAACATACTTACGCCCTATCTCCACTCCCTAAGTAGGCTCCCATACAAAATTACATTTTTATAAAATTTGCTCCAACTGTTATTTGTATGGGAGCCTACTTAGGGAGTGGAGATAGGGCTTAGGTGTGTTTTGAAAAAATGTTGTAGGGTAAAAATAAATGGGGGTCGGTCTCACTAATGACCCCTATCGGACGCACCATTGGACCGGTAGAAGCTAATTAAATAAATCAAAATTAAAAAAAATTGTATGGGGACCGCCTTAACAGTTAAAGATAGAGGGTAGGTGTGTTCGGAGAAAATGTTTGAACTAAAAAAATATTGTGGGTCGGTCATACATTTTGTTGCTCTAAGGGCACTATTAGGGCAGTTAGAGCGGTTGGAACAAATTTTAAAAAATGTCGTTTTGTGTGGGAGCCCCCTTAGAAATTGGAGATAGGGTATTAGTTTGTTCCAAAGAAATGTTAAGACGTAAAAATTAATGGGGGTCGGTTTTATAAAGGACCCCTCTATGACGCACCATTGGAGCAGTAGAAATGATTTTAAGATTGAAAAATTACAATAAAATTTTTTCAAAAAATTTAAAAAAATAGTAATAATCGTTATCCCACGATCTTCCTGGGCAAAAAATTTGTAGAATTGATAGAAGTTTTACACAAAAAAATTTCAAAAAAATCGAAGAGTGCTAACATTTTCAAAAATGAGATTTAAATTTTAAAACTTAAAAATCGCATACTAGAGCGCTTTCAAAAATTTTTTAGGATTTGTTTTTAAAAAGTACGTAAAAAAACAAAAATTTTGAAAAAAACAATTTGAATTTTGAACCATTATTGAAGAATTTATGATTAAAAGAAGTTTGAGTAAAGGAGCAAACTACCAATTTTTAAAACTTCGATATCTTTTGAACGGGTCATCAAAAAAATCTGAAAATTTACCACGAAGGAGTTTTCGAAGGGTACTAAAAACTGTCAACAAATTAGGAAAATCTAAAAAAAAAAAATTTCAAAGTGTCCGATTTGACATGGAATGCCCCACATATATTTTGAAGTAATGTATTCAAATAAATTAAAGTGAAAAAATCTGGTTTGTTGAAAATTTGTAACTTGATAGCTAAAGAATATAACAAAAATGTTGATCAACACAATAATTGACCCATTAAAATTTTGTTGATCAATAGATTTAATAAAAATTGTTTAGCCAGTAATTTTTTGTGTGAAGAGAATACTTTCCTTTTATGTCCGGTCTCTGTTTTTTATTTATATATTTTACTAGCAGGCCCGCCCGGAACTTCGCCCCCGGTAATATTAAATACCGGATTAAAGATGGATCAGGATTAGAGTCCCTATTTCTAAAATTCTCCCCTAAAGAATTTTTATTTTATGTAATTTTTTTCGTTGAAGTCTTTCATAAAAACTATTTAGAATAAACAATAAAATTAAAACAGCCCCGTTTGGGTTGGAATCATGTTCGTTTCGGTAAATAATGTTCTTGAAAATTTTCGAGCCCTTATATCGTAATTATTGAAACCAGTTTATTCCCCGTTTCACTCTATTTCGTTCCCCGTTCTATTCAATTTCGTTTCCTTTTCTATTAATTTGTTCGCCATTTTATTCCATTTTGTTCTTAATTCCAATTCATTTCGTTACATGTAGGCTTCATTCTCGAAAAAAAATAATAAAAACAAAAGTACCACAGTACAATAATTTACCTTTATAACCCCATTAAAATCTAAATTTCCAGAAGGAACTTTTTCAGAATGATTTTTTGGGCTGGAGGATCCCACATTTCAAGTTACTATGACCAATTTTTCAGGAGATAGTAAAATAGGAATTTCCAAAAAGGACATTTTTAGAATGTTTTGAAATTGGATTAGTAGTTTCGGAGATTTTAAAATTTTACGTCTTTTGACCCAAAGTTATCTTTAAAATGGATGTGGTCAATGAAACCTACCTTAACTTACCCTGAAGGAAAATTCTAAATATTGGTGAAAAAATTTTTGAAATCTCACAAAAAGTTTCTTATATTTACAAATTTTACGTAGATGAACCGAAGCCTATGTCTATCCTGAAGGCCCATACATTTTTTAAATAAGTAGTTTCGGATATTTCGAAATTTTACGTTTTTTGGCCAAAAGTGAGCGTAGAAGTGGGTGTGGTATATGAGAGCTAACCCATGTCCACCCTGAAATCGGATGAGTAGTTCGATCATATTAAAATTTTACGTTTTTCTTGACTAAGGTGGGCGTAGAAATGGGCGTGGTCAATAAAACCTAGAATATTTCCACTCTAAACCTAGAATATTTCCACTCTAAAGGACCAAGTGTTGGTGAAAAAAAATTTGGAAATCGGATGAAAAATTTTGGAGATTTATAAATTTTAGTTTTTTTTTTGCCAAAAAGTGGGCGTATAAGTAAGCGTGGTTGATGAATTCTAGTCTATGTCCACCCTGGAGGAACACTCTAAATATTTGTGAAATTTGAAATCGGATGAGTTGCTTAATAGATATCTAAATTTTAAGTTTTTTTGCCAAAAGTGGGCGTAGAAATGGGCGTGGTCGACGAAACTATTCCAAGCATGTATTGGTGAAAAAAAAATTTAATTGGTTTAGTAGTTGTGGAGGTTTTGAAATTTTACGTTTTTTGGCTAAAAGTGGGCGTAAAAGTGGGCGTGGTCGATAACACCTAGCCTATGCCGACCCTGGAGGAACACTCTAAATATTGCTGAAAACTTTTTTGAAATCGGATGAGTAGTTTAACAGATATTTAAACTTTAAGTTTTTTACCAAAAGTGGGCGTAGATGTGGGCGTGGTCGATGAAACCCAGCATATGTCCACCATGAAGGACCATTTCAAGTATGTATTGGTGAAAAAAATTTTGAAATCGGTTCAGTAGTTTTGGAGATTTTTCAATTTTACGTTTTTTGGCCAAAAGTGGGCGTAGAAGTGGGCGTGGTCGATGAAACCTAGCCTATGTCCGTCCGGGAGGAACACTTTAAATATTGCTGAAAACTTTTTTGAAATCGGATGAGTAGTTTCATAGATATTTAAATTTTTAGTTTTTTACTAAAAGTGGGCGTAGATGTGGGCGTGGTCGATGAAAACCAGCATATGTCCACCATGAAGGACCATTCCAAGTATGTATTGGTGAAAAAAATTTTGAAATCGGTTCAGTAGTTTTGGAGATTTTTCAATTTTACGTTTTTTGGCCAAAAGTGGGCGTAGAAGTGGGCGTGGTCGATGAAACCTAGCCTATGTCCGTCCGGAAGGAACACTTTAAATATTGCTGAAAACTTTTTTGAAATCGAATGAGTAGTTCCGGAGATTACTTTCTACAAACATACAAACAAACATTACCTCTTTATAATATTAGTATAGATATAGATATAGATTAGTATAGAGTATAGAAGTATAGATTTCCATATTTTTTTTTACAAAAATATACAAAGTGAATTAACATTTATGATCCTAAACTTAAAAATTAAAAATGTTTTACGAAATTTTTAAAAATACACAATTTTCTTGATTAAAAAATTCCAAAATGATTAAAATTTTTGTACAAAAATTCCGTATGGTCTACTTTAGATATACAGTAGAAAAAAATATTGTTTTTAAGAAAAAAATAGTTTTGTAAATAGTTTTGTTAGACAAGAGGTAAAAATAAAGTTAAGAAAATAAAATTATTTATGTTTAGAAAATGTAAAAGAAGAATCATACAGGTAATCCTTGATAAACGGTAACAAATATTTTAAGCAGCGTAAATATTAAAACATTTTTTTTGCACTCAAGTCGCTATCCTTGTGTCAAATTTAGTTGGTGAGAATGGAAGAGTCCCATTCTAATCCGGCAAATATTTTCAGTTTTGAGATTTACCTGTAAGTGCATAAACAGAAAAATATTTATGTAAAATTTTGAATTCAGGAAAAGAGAAATTAAAATAGTAAAACATGATATAACAATCGAAAGCAAAAAAATGTTAACTAAAAATATTTGCAAAAAGGTTGTGATGGATGAACATTAGGGATATTCAAATGCAAAAATTTTATATGTTTCAGGATCATAGAGTTTTTTTTTTGTAGAATATTTAGTATACCGTGAACCTATATTCAAAATATGCCAATTCAAATTTGACCGAAATGAGTTTCCGATGGCAAATAGCTCCCCTATGTAATATCTATCTGTCATAAAAATTTCAGAGCAAAAAAATAATTTGTTGTCGTTTTACATCCATTTTTGTTATTCTGCTAACTCAAAGTACATATTTTTTTGGTGAAAATAAATGCCAACTTCCATTGAAAATTTCCAAAAATTAACGGTTTTTTGGTGTCGTAGCATTCTATTAGATAACTGTAAGTCTGTCATGAAATCTTACCGATCTAGGACCTCTTTAACCACATTGGCCGGCGGTCAAAAATAACCCCCGCAGAATATTTTAAGTTTAGAGCTTAAATTTTGTGTTATAAGCGAGTATAAAATGGCTTTTGTGTTTTGTACCCCAACTATTATTTCGTATTAATATATTATCTTAAAAAAAATCGTTAACCCTTTTTGGTAGGAAGTCAAAAATGACCCATTCAGTAAAAAATATATATTTTGTTGAAATCAAAAAAATCAAGCACTATGTCTAAAAGTTTTTGACGGGGTCATTTTTGACCCCTGGCCAATATGGGTTAAAGTTATTTTAAATAGGTAAGATTTTAGGACTGATTTAAAGTTATCTAATAGATTGCCACAAATTAATTTTCTATAAAAAATACAAATTTTTTATTGAATGGGTCATTTATGACCCCCTACAAAAAAGGGTTAACGATTTTTTTAAAGATAATATGGTAATTCTAAACAAAAGTTGTGGTACAAAACACATAAGCCGTTTTATACTTGTTTATAGCACAAAATATAAGCTCTTAACTTCAAATTTTCTGCAGGGGTCATTTTTGACCCCCAGCCAATGTGGGTTAAAGACGTCCTAGATCGGTAAGATTTCATGAAAGGCTTACAGTTATCTAATAGAATGTTACGACACCAAAAACCTGTTAATTTGCCCAAAAATGAAATTTATAAGATTTTATTAATCCAAATTATTGATAAAACCAACATTTCCTTGAAATCCGCTAACTTCCCCCGAGATTCCCGAAAAGTGTCCCGACGGATATCCGACATATTTCATATTTTTCTTCTCCAAGGTGTTTTTAATGAATTCAGTAAGAAAAAATTGTATATTTAAATTTTTTTTTAATAAAATTTTCAAATTCTGAAAAAAGGTGTTTTGAGAATGTCCCCAAAATCATGGCATTTTTTTGGTAGCAAGTTTGAACGGGTTAATGATAGCGTAAAATCTTTAAATTTCATATTTAAGTATTTACGATCAAATATTATACAAAAATAATTTTTTAATTATTTTAATAAAAAAACTTGAAATTTTTTTTTTTTTTTTTAAAGTCCTTTTTTGCAAAAACCCCAATTTTGAGGCTCAAAGTGGAGACAGAAGAAATCTCCGATCGGAGTGATATTTTGCATGTGAGTTACCCTTAGGGGACCGACACTTTTGGCGGGTATTAGAATTTGATCAGAGAGAAAAGCCCACAAACGAGCCACCCTAGTAAGCACCCAATCAGCCTCAACTTTTTTTTCGAAGTCCATTTTGGAATTGAAAAACTTGTCCGATCGATATGAACTTTTTTGCCGTTAATGAGCTAATAAAGCTCACTAACACTCAAAAATAATAAAAAAAACAAATTCGAAAAAAAAATTTTTGCTTGTATGGAATTTTTTTTTTACCTGGTGAACTTTGACGTCAATGGGGCACGGGGTAGAGTTATCCGATTTGGGTGAAATTTTTTCCACGTCACTTTTAGACTATGTGGCACAATATTCCGACCCGACAAGGTTAAAAATCCTAAGTTAAAATTTCGCTGCCACCATAATGTATATATTTTACTCCCTAAACAAATATTTATGTAGATGTATAAAGGTTTAATATATTAATTAAGGTGGCACGAACAATGGTATTTTAAATTTTGTCAATCGCCCGGCAAATTATGGTCCGTTTTGGTCTAATAAAAAATGTTAGCCCGTGCCCCTGGGGGACAAAAATTTGACCCTGAAAAAATATGGAATCCGTAATTTTTTTGTAGAGGTTCAACTTTAATACACCAGCGGCACCGGTTAATATGATGTGCTTTATTTAAAAATTTAAACATAGAGTTTTTATCGACCAATTTCGAAAAAAGCAATTTTACGTGATGATATATAAAATTTGAAAATGGATAAAAAAAGCTTTTTTTGCTCTTTTTTTTATAAACTTCAGAACACGATAAAGATGTTACAGATAATATTTTTTCATAAACCACTGTGCACCGCTGCGTATGATTGTTATTTAAAGGAAATTGAAAAATTAAGTATATGTATGCCACAAATACAGTTTTTAAGTTATCATTATTATAATAATAACAAAAGTTCACCAAATTCAAATGCGTATAAAAAAATCTAGCACAGAATTAAAAAAAAAAACAAGTGAGAGTGTTAAATTCGGCTGTGCCGAATCTTTGATACCCTCCACCATGTTCAAATACATAAAAAAAATCAGAGGCGTTTTTGGGGGGAGGGGGCTCTGTGGGGGTGCTGGAGGATACCTTCCCCAACGCGATAAATGTTTACTAAATTATTTATTATGCCTTTTGAACTTTAGTTATACCATTTTCTCAAAATTTTTATGTTTTTTTTTAATCCACGTCCACAAAAGGGGGCGGGGCAAACAAAAATATTTTGTAGCCCCCCCGGGGTCTAAGTGTATGACTTTTCACTCCTTCTGACATAAAAAGATTTCATTTGTTTAACAAAAATGCAAAAAAGCTGTAAAAAATGGCGTTTTTAAAGAGGTTTTTTAGTTCTTTAAGGGGGAACTTTTTTGCCCCTTATCCGATTTTACCCATTTCCGAAATTAGCCGGCCTATGGCCAAAAGACACATTCTTGCCAATTTTCAGGAGTCTAGCTCTCTTATTTTGGACTGAATCGTGTTTTATACAGACGGACGGACGGACGGACGGACATTCATAGAATGACTTATAATCGATCATAGATCAATAATATATATACTTTATGGGGTCCCCGACCTATATTTCTATGCGTTACAAACGGAATGACAAAGTGAGTATACCCCCATACTGTGGTTGGAGGGTATAAAAACATGAGGGTTTTGTTGTGGAAAATGTAAAATTTCATTTGCGCTTGGTTTCATCATATTCCGCTTTTGGTTGTTGCATTGTGTAATTTAAAACAAAAAATCGAAAAAAAATTTTTTTTTTGGTTTGTATTGAAACTAGAGATGGGTGCGTGAGTGATTTTTGACTCACACTGGCTCACACCACGAATTTTTGAATCATGCAGACTCACTCACAAGCATATTTTTTCTGCTCACAGTCACTCACAATCACGTGAGTAAAATACAATTCACACTCACGTGCTCTCACGCAAGCTTCACTCACACTCACGTCGACTCACACTCACGAAACTCTTATTAATACAAAAAAAAAAAATTCAAAAACTAAAATTTCAAAAATCTCTCAAAATTTTTAGCAAAATTTAAAGTCCATCGAAATTTTTTTGCTTTTTTTGGGACAAAATCTGAAGGTAAGCCAAATTTTACAATTTTTTTGTTGCTTTTTTTTGGTATGAAAGGAAATATGAAGATAAAATAAATTACGCAAACTCACGCACTCTCACTTACGCAAAAATCTTACTCACGCACACTCACGCAATTTTTCTCCACTCACACTCACTCACAATCACGTGAGTAAAATTGAATTCAGTCACACTCACGCGTGAATCACGCTCTAATCTGATCATGTGCCCATCTCTAATTGAAGCCCTTTTTTTAATTTTTTTTTTTAACCGATTTGACTAAAATTTATACGTAGAGTATTTAGACCAACACGAACCACAATTTACCCAGTGATCGACGAAATTCAAAAAAAATGCATTGTTCGTGCCACCCTAATACACATATTTATATATGAATAAGTGCGTTGTACATTATAAAAACAAGTCATAAATATTAGAAAATGTTAGTAAACATACACATACTTATACAAATATGCATACATTTATAATAAAATTTTTACTACTTCCAGAGAGCATCGTAGTTGTAGTCCGTTATAAAAATATTTAACTAGAAAAAAAGAAGAAAAAAAAATGGAAAAACCCAAGAAATTTCTTGATGTAATGTCTGTGCATATTTAACTCGGCAAAAAAGCTATATAACACACACACATACACGCACACACACAACTCAAGCAAAACTTTGTAAAATTATCTTATTTGAAATTTATGAGATCAAAAATTTGAATGCCCTTAAGCTTAAAACTACTCAAACTACTACTCTTTAGTAGCAACAAAACATTATTCCAGATTCCAACAACACAAACATACATATTTTTGATACAAAATATACCATGTGGAAAATTTTGTCGATGCTTTTTGTAACACACCTGCGGATACACAGAAAGTCATCCTAAATCAAAAATCATTAAATGTATTAGGTAAATATAATGCGGTCATCCTATGATACCATACAAAGAGTCATGGATAGAAGGAATTCCCGGTGGTAGATCCTCCCTTAATATTTCCCTAGACGGGTCAAAGCTGCTCGGTCGACTAGGATTTGCATTATATTAAGTTTTGAAATTTGCCCTTACCGGCCGCACATCCTCAAATGAGATGTTCAACAGGGTGGGTCGAAAATATGCATATTTGCAAATCTCGTTAACTAATAGCAAAAAGTCGGTGCGCATTTTCGAGCTGATAACGGGAAAAATTATAAAAAAAAAATTAGGAGGGTACTTTTAGTCCTCTACACGCGGTTTAAGTTCGAGGTTTTTGGAAAATATATTTAAAAAAAAATATTTTAAAAATTTTTAAAAATAAAGCGTATTAAGAAAAAAATTTAGCTGATCAATTGTGGTCCATGGAAGCATTTCAAAAACCAGAATAGTTGGATTTTTTTATATAAAAGAATATATTTTATTTTAAAATGTCACTCAAATGATGCATAAGGCCGATTTTAGTACAGGAAAAAAAAATAAAAAATTTGCAGGTATTTATCGCTTTCCGCGAAGTGCAAGAAATTTGCAAAAAAAAAATTAAAATGGGTATCGAAAATATGGTAAAATAAAGCGTATTAAGAAAATAAAAACAAAAAAGGTATGGTCCATAAATGCATTTTATACTTTACAGGTATTTAAAAATGCATCCATGGACATATCGGTTTGCTTACATATTTTTTGATATTATTTTCGTAAAACGCTTTATTTTACCAACATTTTGATACCCATTTTGAATTTTTTTTTGCCAATTGCCAATTTGTTGGACTTTGCGGATAGCGATAAATACACGCCAATTTTTTGCTTTATTTTTCCTGTACTTAAATCGGTATTATTTTTTTATATAAAAAAATCTAACTTTTCTGGTTTTTGAAATTCTTCCATGGACAAAAATTGATGAGCTAAAATTTTTTTGGAATGTTTTTCTTAATACGCTTAATTTGAAAAATTTTTTAAAACATTTTTTTTTTTTTAAATATCTTTTTTTTCCAAAAATCGCGAACTAAAACCGCGTGTAGAGGACTAAAAGTACCCTCTCAAATTTTTTTATAATTTTTCCCGTTATCAGCTCGAAAATGCGCACCGACTTTTTGCTATTAGTTAACGAGATTCGCAAATATGCACTTCATCGACCCACCATAATGTCCAATCAGTTTCACATTCGAATCATATAGGTCCCTAAGCACAGGGATATTCCAAGAACTTCTAAAGCCGACGAGCTAGAGAGACTAGTAATTACCGTATTGATTCCTTTGAATGTTGAAAGTGTTGATATAACTCAAGAACAGTGTTTGAAAAAAAAAAAAAATTAGAAATAGGAAGTTTACTGATTCGTCTGCATTACTGGGGCTGGTAAAACTAGATTAACAAAATCTAACGGGACATTTCTAAACATTCCCTCATTTCATATCTATGTAATGGAGAATGGTTGCAAAGTCGCCCTTAAGTATGTTGACGGAAATTGGTAGTTTGAAAGAGGGTGACTTACGGGGATATAGAAATTGGGGACCTTTCTTTAAATACCCTGTATTAAAGGTCAAGTATAAAATATTACCAACTCAAATATTTACTAGAAACCTTAAATTTTTGATCCTGGAACGGAGCGTGTGGTCAAATATGCCAGCCATCCGGAACCTAATGCCATGATATGTTATACGGATGCAGGTATTTTCCCCAATTTTCAATATGCTTTGCCAATGGGGAAACTACAATCCAAATTTTATGAGGCATTCCACACCAAATGTCCAGCAAAAAAAACTTTTGTCCCATGAATATTTGAATAGGTGGTACGGATAGCCCTCTATGGAACTACGAAAATTGCGTTTTTGGTTTTTAAATTTTTCAAAAACTGGTCTAAGGAGGCATATGGGATAATAATCAAATTTGTATCGAATTCCCTTGATTGAATATTTATAAAATAAAAACAAAATGCACCACAATCTCAAAAATTTACATTTTGGTATATTTTTTATTTTGCTAAATTTTCAGAACCCGTTATGAAATTTTTCATTTTCTAAAAAGTTAATTTATCAAAAATTTAAGTTCTACACAAAAAAAAAAAAAAAAATCAGGAGGGTATTTGTTTGTATTTTTTGAGAAAATCGCATTTGAATACTAGATTTTATAAAAATTCTTTAATTCTCTTGTATTTAATTGTGTCAACATCGCGTATGAGTAACGAAAATTCGTTGGTTTTGCAAATATTCGTTACTCATACGCGGTGTTGACCCAATAAAATACAAGAGAATTATAAATTTTTTATGAAATTCAATAGTCAAATGCGATTTTCTCGAAAAATCTGAAAAACACCCTTCTGTTTTTTTTCTTTTGTGTCTATCTATATCAAAAGTTAAAAAAAATAATTAAAAAAAATGTGGAAGGACTTTTGATAAATTGACTTTTGTTTTAAAGATGAAAAATTTCAGACCAGATTCTGAAAATTTTCCAAGATAAAATCTTTTAAACGATTAATACATATAAAAAAAATGAATGAATATAAGAATGTAAATTTTGGAAATTGTCGTGCATTCCGTTATAATTTGATAAATAACACTGTGTATCACGATTTTTGTCGATCTGGTTAGGAAACATAATTTTTCAATTATTTTTAAACATCAAAAAAACTTTTCTTCTCTGCAAAAACTTTGTTTTTTGTGATTTTTTGATTTTAGAGCTAACAAAAATGTCAGCTTTAATTTTTGCTCCGGAAAGCTTAGGGGACAAATCTTTCTTAAATTTTTGTGGTGACCATGACCACCAAGAGGAACGGAAAAAAAACTAATGATCGTATCCAGTCCGGATTTCTTGCAAAAGCAAGGAAATTTGACTATTTCTGTTCTTTGTCTCAAAAATAGCAACATAAAAAATAAAGACTTTCATTAGCATTCAATTTTTAAAGTCATTTATTTTTGTTCTGTAAATAAAAATAAGTGATTCTTCTTTAATTTTAGATTAGAAGTAGGTAAAATCATTAGATTTTACCTACTTGTTGGGTTATTTTTTTAGGAAAAACAAATTCAATAAAATATTTATAGAAATATAAAAACATGTTTGTATCAAGTGACTTTGGCATGATGGGAGAGTGTCTGGCCAGAAAGTAATGGGGCATTCCATGCCAAATCACTCACTATTAGGCCCGACCCCCTTCGATTAATTTTATTTTTGGATATGTTTTAGTACGTATTAAATGCAACTTGCAGCCAAATTTTCAGCCTTTTATACCAAGGTGGTGTTGAGTAATCAATTTTTCAAAATGGCGATTTTTTTCAAAAAATGAAAAAATTTAAATTTTCAATCAATTTTGACCAGTAAAAAATATATATATATTAAAAAAAGAAGGACAACATTTTGTTGGTAGTTAAATGTAGTTTTAGAAAAAAAAATATGAAAAATTATTCGAAGTAATTATCACTTGTTTTTTATCGTATAAAAATTAAAATCGACTTTTTGAAAAAGTCCGCAACCTTCGATTTTTTTTTAAAAATGTCAAAAAATTCTACTCTAAATTACGCAACTTTTAAGTCATAATTCGAGATGTGATCGTAATTCGTTCTATTTTTATTCAAATTTTGAAAATTGCACTTTTTTTTTTTTTGACTCTGGTTTATTTTATATGGTGCTCCAAAAAAAATAATTTGGTAAATATTGACCGTAACTTCCCCTAGATATATTAACTTGGGTGTAAAAATACGTCTAAGAAAATTTTAGGATGATCGGACATGGGTAAGGCGTGCCGCATCGGCTTTGAAGTTTGAAAATCGGATTACAAGGGAAAATATGCATTTTTTTCTGTTTTCTTAATTTTTTTGGTATTTTAAGTTAATTTTGAATTCAAATGGTTACAGAATTGAAATGTAGAGTAAAATGTCTCTCTATTAAGGTCATAAAAACCGAAATCGGTTTAAAATCAGCCAAGTTATTACAACTTCCCCAGGCATCTAACGTGTGGCAGACAACTTGATTAATCAATACAATCCGATTTTTGAAATTCATTGAAATTTTCTACTGTAATAACATTTTTTTATTCTTCAAGTTCAAATGTTATTAGATGACAAGTATTTTTCATATTGTGTTTTGCTAACATTTTTTAAATTAGTGCTAAAAATGCCTGCATTTTCCACACCCATTTGAAATCTCTATTAAAAAAAAAAAAATATTTTTTTTTGTTTTAAAATTTGGAAAAGTCAAAAAAATATTACTCTGAAACATGAATAATGAAAAAATGTTATTACAGTAGAAAATTTCAATAAATTTAAAAAAATGGCCTCGTATTTTTTAATCAAGTTGTATGGCACACGCTAGATGCCTGGGGAAGTTGTAATAACTTGGCTGATTTTCAACTGATTTTAGTTTTTAGTACCTTATTAGAAAGGCATTTTACTCCACATCATAATTCTGTAATCACTTGAATTAAAACTTAACTTAAAATACCAAAGAAATTGCGAAAACAGAAAAAAATTCATATTTTTCCTTGTAATCCGTTTTTTAAACTTCAAAGACCATGCTAAGCGCCTTACACATGTCCGATCGTCCCAAATTTTTGTGAGACGTATATTTACCTCCAAATGAATATATTTAGGATAAGTTAGGGTCAATATCTACTATTTTTTTTTTTTTTTGGAGCTCCATATAAAATAAATCAGAGCCAAAACATAAAAGGTGAAATTTTAAAAATTAAAAAAAAAATAGAAAGAATTGTGATCACATCTCGAGTTATGGCTTAAAAGTTGCATAATTTAGAGTAGAATTCTTATAGTTTTTTACAAAAAAATCGAAGGTTTCGGACTTTTTCAAAAAGTCGATTTTAATTTTTAAACGTCAAAAACTAAGTGATAATTACTTCGAATAATTTTTTCACATTTTTTTTCTAAAACTACATTTAAATACCAACAAAACGTTGTCCAACTTTTTTTAAAATATCTATATTTTTTACTGGTCAAAATTGATTGAAAATTTAAATTTTTTAATTTTTTGGAAAAAATCGCCATTTTGAAAAATTGATTACTCAACACCACCTTGGTATAAAAGGCTGAAAATTTGGCTGCAAGTTGCATTTAATACGTACTAAAACATATCCAAAAATAAAATTAATCGAAGGGGGTCGGGGCTAAAAGTGAGTGATTTGGCATGGAATGCCCCAATACATTTTTTATACCCTACACCACTCTGTGGTACAGGGTAGAGATAGGCACGTGAGTGACTTTTGACTCACACTCACTCACGCTCACGACAGGAATTTTTGAATCACGCACACTCACTCACGAGAATATTTTTCTACTCACACTCACTCACAATCACGTGAGTAAATTTAATACAACCCACACTCACGTGCACTCACGCAATCTTCACTCACACTCACGTTGACTCACACTCACGAAACTCTTATTTATACAAAAAAAAATTTAAAAAACTAAAATTTCTAAAATCTTTCAAAATTTTCGCAAAATTTAAAGTTCAGCGAAATTTTACATCTTTTTTTTGCTTTTTTCGGACGAAATCTTAAATTTAGTCAAATTTTACAATTTTTTTGTTGCTTTTTTTGGTACGAAAGGAAATATGAAAAGAGAATAAATCACGCAAACTCACGCAAAAAAATCTTACTTACGCAATTTTTTTCTTCACTCACAATCACGTGAGTAAAATGGAATTCAATCACACTCACGCGTGATCACGCGTGAATCACGTGAATCACGCTCTAATCTGCTCATGTGCCCATCTCTAGTACAGTGTATAATGAGTTTGTGCTGATGTTTGTAACTACCTGAAATATTGGTTTTAGACCTATCTTCAAGTATACCGATCGACTCAGAATTACTTTTTGAGTCGATTTAGCGATGTCCGTCCGTCCGTCGGTCCGTCCGTCCGTCTGCCCATCTATCGGTTTATGCACGATACAGGTCGCAATTTTTAATAAATTGACTTGAAATTTGAGACTTAAGCATCTTTTGGCCCAAGGACAAAGCCTATTGAAATTGAAGAAAATCGGTCAATGTTTGTATGCAAGAATCACCATTCTAAATTTCAAAGGAATCGGGTCAGTCCTTCTGGTAGTCCCCATACAAACCACCCTCCCAATATTCACATAATTCCCTCAAAATTCATAAAAATGGAAATATTTGATAAACATTTTATTTGTAGGTATTAAACGTTTACTTATGTAAGTAAGCTTTTGGAATTATTCCCCCATATAAAAATTTGGAACGATATTCAGTTAAATTGGTCAATTGACAAAAAAATAAACCAATTCCACTAAAATTTGACCTGTGTGTGTTTTCTACACTAAGTAAAGATCTAACAACGACAGATCTAATAGTTCCATGTTTGGACTTGGGACCTATTTTCCGGGAAACACTGGTGTAGGGTATCATATGGTCGGTCTTGACCGACAAAAACTTTCTTACTTGTTTTAAAATATAATTCAATGGAAAAATCATTAATTTTTAATGTTTTCGTATGTTATTTTTTCGAATTTGTTGTTTAAAAAAAATAAAGTGACGGGTTTTTTTATGTTTAATGTTATCTATTTTGGAAAATTTTATGCACAGTAGAACATAAGTGTTGATGTTTGTTAAAATAAATAAATAATTACTGGGATGGTTTTCATTTGTTTTATAACTCGTTTTAAATGTGTTTTTAATTTTTCTTTGCCTACAAAATATTTTGAGTGTAAAGGGCTTGGTCCACACAAATTGAAAAATGCGTTTATCTCGAGAAGCCTATTTGACATAATTTTTCTGATGCCAGATTCGTGTTTATTTTTTATTTAATTTTACCAAAAAAAATCATAAAAATTGGTACTAAAAAATTTATGAAAAAAATGCAAGTTTGGTTAAAAATTTTGACTACTTTTGAAAATATTTTTGTATATCGTGGAACTATATTCAATTTGAGCTATCTGCTCGGTTGACGAAAATGAGTTTTTGATGGCAAAATGTTCGCTGGCATAAGTGTCATCTATGGTATTAATTTCAGAACAAAAAAATTATTTTAAGACTATTTTATTCCAAAAATAGCATGAGCTATGTGAAACCATGTTTTTTTATAAATAAAAATTTGAGCTATCTACAGTTTAGTTTACTAGGGTAAACTTTTAAATTTAAATTTTTTTATGTTATCACTTTTTATACGGTGTTTCCATCAATAAAAATAATGGCAGTTTTTTTTTTTTGGAAAGTTTCAACTCCTATCCGCGGTTAAAAACGCGGTTTTTGAACCATATTTCGATGCGGAGCAAAATCGGTTGAACTTTTTGCATATTTTATTTGTCCATTCGATTGTACAGCAAACACAAGTGTTATGACATTTTTCGCAAGCTTCATGAAGGTTCCAAATAATGGCGATAAAGCGCGATAAAATCCATGATTTAAAAAAAAATTAAAAAGTATATTTTTTAGCACTTGTAACAGAAGGGCTTTAAAAACTGAGAAATATGGTACCAAATTCATAGATGGGAATTTTTCATTACCATTGAAATTTAATTACCATTGGTTGATATCAATGGTAATGAAAAAATTTTCATTACCATTTAATGGTAATTAAATTTTTTTAATTGAAAAAATAATTACTAATTGTAATGAAATGCACCAATTGTTGAAAAACACCAATTATAATTGGTTTCAAAACCATTGGTTTGCACATTTTTTTTTTTGAAAAGTTAAAAATTTAAACATCAAAGTATGTTTTTACAAAAAAAATATGAAAATGTTAAAGACAAAAAACAAAACGCAAATAAAAATTTCAAATATTGTGTTATACAAAGGCAAGCAACGTGTGTTTGGTTTATAAAATGTGAAAAACTAAAACACCATATAACAAAAAACAACAGATATTTCCAAGTATTAACGATTTTGACAATATTGTGACGACTTTTACTAATGGTAATTATTTTTTTTAATTGATGCCATACCAATGGAAATTATTTTTTTTTTAATTTTAATTAGTAATTAAATTGATAAGTAATTTAATTGGTACAATTGATACAACCAATGGTAATGAAAAAAATTTAATTACCATTGACATCAATTAAATGGTAATTAAACCATCAATTAATTGGTCCCTTTAATTAATTAGTCCCATCTATGACCAAATTCACATTTTTATCATAATCCGTTAAAGAGTTATAAAGCTTTAAAATCTATATTTAATGAGCTATCTGCTTAGGTTGATTAATTTCAAATAAAAAAAGGTTGAGCTATCTGCTGTAACTCAGCGAATAATACGAATTTTTACAAACAAAGCACGTATAAAATTTAGTAGTAATTATTAATTAATATTGTAAAAGATCGGCCGACAAAAAGTTTTAAAATACGCGAATGCGACGGTTTTTTTGCTCTCCTGAAAAGTTATGTTTTTTTAGATAGCTCAAATTGAATATAGTTTAACGATATACTAAATGGATTTGTATTTCAAGCACAGGTTCTCTTTAGTGTCTACTTTACATATCTGCTTAAAACATGAAATTTCTTGAAAAATTCGGAAACTTATAAGGATAAAACAAAAAAAATCGACACTTAAAAAAAAAAAAAAATTGGTTTTGAGGGCTTGGTCCGCAAAAAAATTAAAATGCCTATATCTCAAGAAGTCAAATCGATGCAACTTGTCTAATGACAGATTCGTGTTTAAGAGGCCAAATTCCTTTAGAAAATGTATTCAAAATGTCTGTGCAAAAACCGTGTAGTTTAGTGTAATGTAAAATTTTTCCAATTGGTAATTATAGTAAATTGTTCTCTGCTATCCATAACTATACCACTTACATTACAATTTAGCAAACATTTTCCAAAAGAGATAATAGATATTTTCTTCTTTATTCTTTTTTTTATAAAATAAAACTAAAATATTTGAAACAAAAAAACAATATAGTTGTAACCGCCCAGTAAGTTTTTCAAAACTAAAAGTAAAAACGTGTATATTTAGTTAAGTACCGGAGTTTTTGTTCTATATTTACAATTAAGGGGTGTTATACGCTTAAGGGGTTTTCACTCCCACTCATCATCATCTTCTTACTAAACTTCACATTCTTTCAGTTGTAGCCAGTTATTCTTGTTGTTTCCACTGTGTAAATAGCCATTTATTATGCAGTGTAACGGATGTACTTCTTACCATTTTTTTTTACCATCTTGTTTAGCTGTTGTTAAACTTATGTATGTGAGACATGCCCCACCAAATGTTCCGCTACAAAAAAAGACGTGTCCCGTGAATTTTTTGAATAGGTTGAATGGATAGCCCTATATGGAACTAAGAAAATTACGTTTTTGGGTTTTCAATTTATCAAAAACTGGGCTTCGGAGGGGTGGTCAAATATTGGAGAAATGGTAAAATTTGTGTCGAGTTGCCTTGATTAAATATTTCTCAAATTAAAACGGATTCCACCACAATATCAAAAATTTACATTCTTATATAGTTTTTTATGAACAATCGATTAAAATAAACCAAAATTTAAAATTTTTTTTTGACAAATTTTCAGAACCACGGTTCTGAAATTTTCCATTTTTTTAAAAAGAAAATTTATCAAAAATCCGGCCACTTTTTTTTTTTTTTTTAATTTTTTTAAAAAGTTTAGATGTTTTCTATCCACACAAAAAATTCAGATAACTGTTTTTCGTTTTTTTTCGAGAAAATCGCATTTTTATATTAAATTTTAAAACAATTTTGTAATTTGATTGTATTTTCTAGTTTCAACATGGCGAATGAGTATTAAATATTTGCACAAATGTTACTGATCACTATGTTGAAACAAGAAAATACAAGCAAATTACAAAATTGTTATGAAATTTAATATTCAAATGCGATTTTCTCGAAAATAGCCAGAAACACATGTCTGAATTTTTTTGTGTGGATCAACAAACATCTAAACTTAAAAAATTTTTTTTAAAAAAGCGACCGGATTTTTGATAAATTGACTTTTTTTAAAAACTGGAAAATTTTAGAACGGGTTCTGAAAATGTTCCAAAAAAATTAATCGATTGCTCATACAAAACTAAACTAGAATGTAAATTTTTGAGATTGTAGTGCATTGCGTTTTAATTTGAAAAATATTTAATCAAGGCAACTTAGCACAAATTTGAACATTTTTCCAATATATGACCACGCCTCCTAAGCCCAGTTTTTGAAAAATTGAAAAACCAAAAACAATTTTCTTGGTTCCATATACGGCTATCCATACAACCTATTCAGAAATTTACGGTACACATGTTTTTTTATCGCAGGACATTTGGTGTGGAATGCCTCATGTATGTTTGTATGAAACAAGTAGTTGGTTGTAACAACTCTTTAACACACTAGTGTCTAACAAAATAATATAATGCATTTTCTTCAAGGAAATTACTTAAGTTAAACATACATTCATAGAAGATGGAAAGTCAAGAATGAAATTCATATACAAAATAGCAAAACAGATCATTGGAGGTGGGCTAACTTGTGTTTTGATTTTTTAAGAAAATCAAAATTTGTTTAAGTTATGCAGGAAAATGATGGAAATCTTTTACTGCAACGATTTTAAAGTTGATTGACCTTCTTCAAATGGGAGACACTTGAAATCACCCGTTTGTCAGTATCATTCTTACGTGATGTGCTCCTGAGACCATCACACTCTTTTGACGAATGGCAGAAGTCTGATTATTTCAATTCCAGAGTCTTTTGTAGTTCTTGTAACGCCATATATTCGAAACACTCCATTCTGAAGCGTGACATTGCAGGACAGTTAAAAATATTAAGCTTTACCGTCTCTAATCCCTAGATACACTACCCATTCTGCATTTGCCGAACATAAAACTTTCCTTTATTTCCAAAATATCTCTAATCCTCTTAAGTGCTCAAGTTTGTTCATCGCTGCTGATTTAAACATTTTTGTTTTTCCAAGGGGTGGTTTCCTCCACTAATGTCTTTTAAACTTACACACAATGAAGGAACTTTTCTGTGATTTTTTTTTTTTTGCTCTTACAACAATTTGTAAGTATTTTGAAGGACCTACTTTTTTAACCTCTAAGGTATGGTCAAACCCTCTCGTTATGTTTATATTCTCTTATAAATAAATTTAAAAATAGTTTCCTTTTGTTTTTTACTTTAGGGTATTTTACTTGTTCTTACTTTACGAACAGTAGTTTTTTGGCTTATTATAAAGATATTTTATTTTACTTAGAAGGGAAGGTTGGATAAGAGTCATTGAAGAGCAAACACTCTGTAGTTGTACAAATATGATGCTTGATGCACAAATTAAACACACACTCAAAATATTTTGTAGGCAAAAACAAATGAAAAACACACTTAAAACCAGTGAATTAACAATTGAAAACCATCCCAGTAATTATTCATTTGTTTTAACAAACATCAACATTTATTTTTTACTGTTGACAAAATTTTCTAAAATAAATAACATTAAACATTAAAAAATTACGTTTTTTCACTCTTTTTCACCAACAAATGCGAAAAAAGTAACCAACGAAAACATTAAAAATTAATAATAGTTCTGTTATTTTTACCAACAAATTTCAAGAAAATAATCTACGAAAACAATAAAAATTTATGATTTCGTAGGTAATTCTTTACAATTTTTTATTGAAATATTTTTTTAAAAATTTTTAATAAAATTTTTGGGGAATCGATCCCGCAATCAACTACATCCTGGCCAGACACTCTACCCATCGTGTCAAAGTCACTTGATACAAACATGATTTTATATTTCTATAAATAATTTTTTGATTTTTTTTTTACAAAAAAAATAACTGACTTGTGTAAGTAAAAACTAATGATATTTCATTAAAAAATACCAACAATTTAAAAAAAAAAATACTTACACAAATCATTAAAAATCAAAAGAATAATCAGTAGTTTTTACTTACAGAACAAAAATAAATGACTTTGAAAATTAAATGTTAATGAAAGTCTTTATTTTTTGGTGTGTTATTTTTGAAACAAAGGACTAAAGTAGTCATTAATAAAAACTGAACATCGGAAAACTTTTTAAATAAATTACAAACAGTTAATGACATAATTTTTTGAGTGCATATTCGAAAGCAAATTTTATAAACCGCGAGGGCTGAACGGTACGGTTTCTTTTTCGCGTTGACTTGTTTTTATAACAAATTGTACACTCAAAAAAAAAACTGTAATGTTAGCAAAAAAAACTTGTAAACCTACAAGAAAATTTGCTGATTTTCAACCCACAATTTTTTTGCTAAAGTTAGCAAAAATGTTTTGCCAATAATTTGTTAACTAAATATTTTTTTTTTGAACTTAGTTTATACACATCTGAAGACCCCATTGGGTTCGGACCCGATAGGTCCAGACCCCGATGGGCCTAGACCTAGTTGGGTTCCTTAAAAATCGTCATAGTTTTTGATCCAAAATTTGTGTCCGTTTCGCTCTACCTTGCTTAGTTTTTGAGATACATGATTATAGGGGACCACTGGGGTCTTGAGAATTAAAAAACTCGATAACTTCAAAAATATTACTCGGAGAGCTTTTGCGGTCTTGTTCTACGTGTTGAGAGCTACAAAAACGCTTTTGGACTTTTTGTTGTGTCGGCAATATTTACTGAGATATGAGCATTTTAAAATTTTCTTGAATGCCAACTTTTTTGGAACCAAAGTTAGGGCCCATTAGGGTCCACACATGTGAAGAGGACCGGCGATATTATGGACAGCCCGAGAACCAAAAATGGCCTCCATTTTGCTCTATCTGGCTTAGTTTTCGAGATATCGCCATTTTAAGTTTTCTGAAAATAAAAAAAAAATTACCATTTATTTTGCTAATATTAGCAAAAAATCTTGTAAAAATGTAGTCAACTCAATTTCAAATTTAGCAAAAGAAATTAGTTCAAAGTTTGTTTAAAATTGCTAATGTGCTAAATGAAGTTTCCAAGAATTTTTTGCTAACATGCTAATCTCAACTAAAAATTTGCTAAAAGTTAGCTAACTAGCGTTAGCAAAAAAAATAGTAAATCTACTAACGTATTTTTTTGAGTATATGAAAAATGGAATCGACTTTTTGTATGAAAAAGTTGAAAAGTCGAAATCGACTTTTTTGCTCTTAAAAAGTCGAAAAGTCGTCTTTTGCTTTCGACTTTTTTTGACTTTTTTTAGATTTTTTATTTTTTTATTTTTATACCCTCCACTCTAGTGATAGAGGGTATATATAAGTTTGTCATTCCGTTTGTAACACCTCGAAATATTGGTCTAGGACCCCATAAAGTATATATATTCATGATCCTCGATCGATTTTAAGACGATCTAGCGATGTCTGTCCGTCCGTCCGTCCGTCCGTCTGTCCGTCTGTCCGTCTGTCTGTCTGTCTGTTGAAAACACGCTAACTTTTGAAAGACTTTACGGAGTCTCCTGAAGTTTGGCATATATGTTGGGCATTTACCTGGTCAGGTTGGTATTGCAATCCAGCGAAATCGGTCCAGCGGTTCAAAAGTTATAAGCAATTGAGTGAATTTCAGCAAAGGTTTTTCTGGAATTTACGAGATAAAACACACGGTAACTTTCGAACGGCAATTCTGAGGGTGCTAAAGTATGGCATATATATTTGCCGTTCCTCTGGTCCGGTTCGTTTTAAATTTCAGCCAAATCGGTTCAGTGGTTCAAAAGTTATTAAAAAAACCGTAAATTTCAGATTAGTTTTACCTTAAATTCACGTATTGAAAACCCGTTAAACATGTTTTAAAAACATTTGTAAGTCAGAAAAATATTTTACAAGGTATTTTTGTCACACAAAAATATATTTACACTAAAACAAAAAAAAATACACTCAAAAAAAAGTTTACACTCAAAAAAAAAATTTACACTCAAAAAAAAAAATTGGTAAATTATTTTTTTTTTTTTCAAAAATTAATAAAAAAAAAGTTTTTTGACACTAAAACAAAAAAAAAAATACACTCAAAAAAAATTTACACTCAAAAAAAAAATTAGTAATTTTTTTTTTTTTTTTTTCAAAAATTAATAAAAAAAAGTTTTTTTACAGAAAATAAAATATTTCTAACCAAAAAAGTTAATTTTTTCACTTTAGAAAATTTACTATCACTTAAAAAGGGCATTGTGGAGGGTATTCATAGATTCGGCCAAGTCGAATTTAACTTTTCTACTTGTTTTCACTCTTTTTTACCAAAAAATGCGAAAAGAAATAACCAACGAAAACATTAAAAATTAATGATAGTTCTGTTATTTTTACCAACAAATTTCAAAAAAATAATCTACGAAAACAATAAAAATTAATGATTTCGTAGGTAATTTTTTACAATTTTTTATTGAAATATTTTCTTAAAAATTTTTAATAAAATTTTTGGGGAATCGATCCCGCAATCAACTACATTCTGGCCAGACACTCTACCCATCGTGCCAAAGTCACTTGATGCAAACATGATTTTATAAGTCTATAAATAATTTTTTTTTTTTTTTTTTGTTTACAAAAAAATAACTGACTTGTATAGGTAAAAACTAATGATATTTCATTAATAAATACCAAAAATTTAAAAAAAAATTACTTACACAAATCATTAAAAACCAAAAGAATAATCAGTAGGTTTTACTTACAGAACAAAAATAAATGACTTTAAAAATTAAATGTTAATGAAAGTCTTTATTTTTTAGTGTGTTATTTTTGAAACAAAGGACATAAATAGTCATTAATAAAAACTGAACATCAAACAAATGTTTTTTCTTTTAAAAACGACTAAACGTAAAACTTTTTAAATAAACTACAAACAGTTAATGACATAATTTTTTGAGTGCATATTCGAAAGCAAATTTTATAAACCGCGAGGGCTGAACGGTACGGTTTCTTTTTCGCGTTGACTTGTTTTTATAACAAATTGTAAGAAAAATGGAATCGACTTTTTGTATGAAAAAGTTGAAAAGTCGAAATCTACTTTTTTGCTCTTAAAAAGTCGAAAAGTCGACTTTTGCTTTCGACTTTTTTTAGATTTTTTTTTTTACTTTGGCCAGATGAAAAAATTTGTTTCTTCTGAAAAAAATTCAAATGAGAGCCGAGTTTAATAACAACTGAAGCTATTGGTATTTCCATGTATTTTGTAAATAACTCGAGGTAAGTTTTCAAAATTGTTTGTATACTTTAATTTTTTTTTGGTCCCATTCATGATGCACTCGATGACTTCAAATTTGTTGCACAATGTTATTTGTTTGTCTTAAAAGTTTCTCAGCGTAGCTGGCCTTCGGCCGGACTTAGGGATTACTAACTCCATGCATTAAGGCCACCCTCTCCGCAAAATAAAACGATTATGACAGAAGTTGTTTTGGACTTAGTCCTCATAATTTGAGTGGGAGTTATGCCCGAACAAGTTTCGGTCATAGTTCATACAGAAACATCAAAAAAATTGAATTTCGGATGATTTTCATATTAAAAATGAACCCAAATTGAAATAAGAAAAATTACCTAAAAAAACTGGAAAAATCACCCCAAATTTTTGTGTTCTTGTACTCCATATAAAAATTTGGGGTCGTTTCTCATTATTTGTTTTGAGATCATTTCGCGTTGGGGCCATTTTTCATGATGCTGCGCTAAATCATTACCACTTTTTCTCAAATTTATTTAATTTTGCTATTTTTTAGTTCACTATTTTTTTTTAGTGCGTGCTTTCTACAGATGGAGCTACAGACGAATAATGCTAATGCATGAGGACTCTTTATATAAAATTATATATATATAAATAAATTTATATAAAATTATATCTATCACCTTGATACGGCTGATCCACTTTATATGGTTAGATATTGCTCCATATATGATTAGATTCGTATTTTGGTTTTGCTCATCAAATTATATAAAAATAGATATTATAAGATCAATTTGATATAATTAGATTTGATCAAATTCCGGATCAAATTGTATCAACTTTTATATTTTTTGATCTAAAGTAATACAATTAGATATTATTTGATACAACCATTTAACGGATCAAATTAGATCTTTTTAGTAAAATTAGCATAATATTTTTACTAGGGTCGTGAAATTCTTCATTATCTACTTTCTTTTGTTTTCCAAATCACTTTTCGCATATTTATAAACAACAGAAAGAAGGTAAGGAAGAAGAGTACAATACAAATATGTGCAAAGTTGGCACAGATTGTTTGTAAGTTATGCCGTTCAAAAGTTACACCCAAATCCACAAGTCCGTCTAAAAGCGAGCATATCGCTCATTGTATGGTGTCATAACTCAAAATATGTCGCTATTGGGTAAACCATACAGAATTATTTGTAATATCCTGCTTTATATTGTGTCAAAAATTCGTATTAATATCTTCTAAACCAGTGATCGGCACCCATTGCACGCTGGAGCCGAACACAATCGGTAATTCACATGTATACAACACGAATGTCAACAAAAAATCAACAAAGAGCATAAAAAAAACAAATATTTTATTCAGTAGCAAGCTGACTTTCTTCAAAGCAGGTTGATGTCGCTTTGTTGAAGAAATACACCAACACATGCATATTTTTATTAAAACACTAATACTTTCATATGCCTCTTTGTGCCGACCACTGTTCTAAACTCACCGTTTGAGAAGAGAACACGCCATTATAACATTTTCTATTTACGGGCCTTTTGCAACGTAAAAAAAGTTTCAATTGTAAACTTTAAACAGGTTTTCTGTAAAATCAAACATTTTGCGTTATGACACTATACAAGTAAATGAGCGATATGTATTAGAGGGTTAATATGAATCTTAGTCCGCTGTTCCAAAAAAAGGAATTCACATAAAAAATGTGAAAATTGAAATTTCCGAATTTTTTTGGTGTTCTAGATTTTACATCCGAATTTCTTTTTCGTTTTGTTTCACATAAATAAAATTTGGTGAAAGTAAAACGAATGCACTTTTTTCCTTGTAATTTTTAAATTTAAATTATTCGATTTCAACTTCGGATGAAAGCGTGATCAACAAAACACTAAACTTGATCTCATGTGATTCGGAAATTTTCATGTGAATTGAAAAGTTGTGAAAGACAGAACAGAGATTTGATATTCAAAACTGCAGATCTAATATGGCGCTTGATCCTCTTACTACATATGCTAACCGTTAAAAAACAACACATTTCTTTACCTTCAAAATAAAAATAAAACGCATGAAGATTGGATTGGCGATGATGGGGAAACTTCCCGAGCTTGTATTCTTTTTTTTCAATTTCACTGTTTAGTTTTGATATTAAGAGAAGATGTTAAATGATGAATTTCAACTTTGTTGGTTGGTTATTAAAATCCATTATGGATATGATGGTATACAATGGAAGAATTGAAGGTATTTCAATTGTAGTCCCTGGTAAAGTTAAAAGTAGTTTATGGTTAAACACAGACTTTAATGTTTTATTTTTTTTTTCTATTTTCGCAAAAGGCGAAAAAAAGCCTGGCAATTTTTTTAGCATTAACTATTATGTAAAAGTTTTATAAAACTCAAATTACATGACAAATATTTGCTAAAAGCAAAATTTTTTTATACAAGCTAAAGTAGTTAGATGAAATTTTTACATAATGGATGATTTGGTGGAAAATTGAGTTGTTATGATAATGAGTATTAAAAACATATTTTAAGAAATTTTTTTAACAAGAATTGTGAACAATGGCTAGTTAGAATTAAAGATTTTTGGGATTTAAATAATAGATTTTTTTTTATTAATATTAAATAAAATTAATAAGCGGAATTTGCAAAGGAATATTTTTTTTAATTGTGTTTAGCTGAGGAAGTTGGAGAGAGACGAGAGAGGAATAATAACACTGTCGCAAAAATTAACAAGCTGGGCACCTAACTGGTAAAGCTAATTCGGGTGCGCTTTTCGAAGTTAGCGCTCGTATTCGCGATATTCGCGATTTAAAATTGTAAAGCTAAAGTACAACAAAAATTAAATTTTTATGCTTTTAGGATAGTTTTTAAATATAAATTTAATAAATGCATTGTTTTTTTTCGCAAAAAAAAAAAAATTTCCGCGAAAAAGAAAAATTTTTTTTTTTGCAAAATGTTGTGTCTGCAATGTATCGTATTCTACACATTTTCATAAATTAATAGCAAAATAAAAAAAAAGTAAAAAAAAAATTTCGCGAAAAAAATATCGCTAAAAAAATTTCCGCGAATAATTTTTTTTTAATATTAAATAGAGTTAAATAGAGTAATAGATGATAAAAATTCAGAAATTGTCTAAATAATATAAAAAAAAATATTTTTTTTACTTAAAAATAAAAAAAAATTTATCGCGAATATCGCTAATACATACACTAACTTTGAATTATATTACAATGGGATTTAACGTATATGAACTACATAGTTTTACCAGATGGAGGTCGTAATTTTAAATCAAACTAAAAATATTTGTATTGAACCAATTATTTCAAGAAAATAACGATTTTTCACGACCAAAAAATGTTTTTCGCGAAAAAAATTCACTGTAAAACGGTTTGTTATGCTAGTTTAACAGACTTGAATGGTTTAAATTTAAAAATGATCTCATAAAATTAAAAATATCGTTTTTATTGTACTTGAGCATCAAAATTTTAAATCGCGATATTCGGTGCTAGCCGACAATTGAAGTCAGCGTACTCGAATTAACTTTACCAGCAGGGTGCCAAGCTTGTCTGCGAAGTTTGTGCTCTTGCCCAAACCATTGAACCATGATAATGTCTTGCTGTATAAATAAGTGTTCTTTCCAAAGCTAAATTTTTCTAGAAAAAAAAAAAAAACGCTATATTAATTTGTAATTCCATGCAAAAAATATTGGTCGAGGACCCCATTATGTTTATGGGGGTTTTCGTGTCAACTGACACAACTTTTGAAACCGATGTCTTCCGATCGGGATAAAATTTGCACCAAGGTTAGTCCTATTGGATAGTAGTTCAGACACAATTTTTCAACGAGATCAGTCAAGGACTCTCTGTTAGAGGGTGTCAAAAGAGGTGTTTATTCTCATCCATGTTACTTCTTACCTATTGTTTTTAGCAAAATGTGTCCCAAATAGTTTAGATAGATATTTCTTCAGTCTTTCGAAAAAAAAAATTATAAAAAAAATAAAAAAAAATTTTTTGATTATTTTTCTTAAAAATTCAAAACTTTTTTCACTTTTTCCTGAAATTGGGGTTTTTTTTTTTTATTCAAAAGAAAGCTTAGGTAATTTCCTTTAAGAGCTATGAGGTCGCTTAGTGGGATGCGAGTGTGATATCTATGAATTTTTTTTTTTTTTTAACTTTGGAACACAAAAAACGGTTCTTCAATTTGCACTATTAGGCGTGGGATAGCTCACCAGTTTTCGATTTCGATCCGGGACACCCTCTAATTTTGATAGGTTCAAAAAAGAATGCATGAGCCAAAAAATAAGAGCGGTGGGGTGGGGCCATATGGGCCCCATTGGGCGTAAAGAGGTTAAAATCCTCAAAAAGCCCCACAGCTGCCCTAGAACTGCCCATGGAGGGGTGCAATGTGAGACCGACCTCCATTAATTTTCTGCCCCCAATAATTTTCTTGAATGTACCTAACCTATTTCTATTTCCACTTCCTAAGGGGGCTCCCATACAAAATGACATTTTTATAAAATTTGTTCCTACCGCTCTAACTGTCCATAGGGTGCCCCTAGAGAAGTAAAATGTATGACCGACCCCCAATATTTTTTAAACTCCAACATTTCCTCAAAATATACCTACCCTTTATTTTCAACTCTTAAAGGGGTCCCCATACATTTTTTTATTTTTTATTAGTTTTTAAAAATACATGTTTTTATAATGTATGGGATCCCCTTAGGGAGTGGAGATAGGGTGTTATAATGGTCGGACAAAATGTTGGTAAATAAAAAATAATGGGGGTTGGTCGTAATTTTTGCCTCTCTAGGAGGCACGGTAGGGGCGGTAGGAGCTGGTTTAATAAAACTAATTTATAAAAAATAAAAGAAATGTATGGGGACCACCTTAAGGGTTAAAGATACATTGTAGGTATGTTTGCAAAAAATGTTGGAAGTAATAAAATAATGGAGGTCATTCATACATTTGGCCCCACTAGGGGCACTTTAGGGTAAGTTAGAATGGTAGGATAAAATTTTTTAAAAATGTTTTGTATGGAAGCCCCCTTAGGAAGTGGAAATAGGGGTAAGGTATATTCAAGAAAAATTTTGGGGGCAGAAAATTATTGGAGGTCGGTCTCACATTGCACCCCTCCAGAGGCGTTTCTAGGGGAGTTTTGGGGCTTTTTGAGAATTTTTACCACTTTACGCCCAACTTTGACTCCGATGAGGGGCCATATGGCCCCACCCCACTGCCCCCATTTTTTGGCTCGTGCTTTCTTTTTCGAACCTATAAAAATTAGAGGGTATCGCGGATCGAAATCGAAAACTGGTTAGCTATCCCACGCCTAATAGTGCAAATTAAAGAACCGTTTTTTGTGTTCCAAAGTTAAAAAAATTTTTTTTTAATAGATATCCCACTCGCATCCCACTAAGCGACCCCATAGCTCTTAAAGGAAATCACCTAAGCTTTCTTTTGAATCAAAAAAAAAAGGGCCCAATTTGAGGAAAAAAGTTTTGAATTTTTAAGAAAAAACATCGAAAAACTGAAGAAATAGCTATCTAAACTCTTTGGGACACATTTTGCTAAAAATAATAGGTCAAAAGTTACATGGATGAGAATCAACACCTCTTTGGCCAAAATGTCAAATTTCGACCCCCTCTAACTCAGAGAGTTCTTGACCGATCTCATTGAAAAATTGTGTCTGAACTACTATACAATAGGACTAACCTTGGTGCAAATTTCATCCCGATCGGAAGATATCGCTTTCAAAAGTTGTGTCAGTTGACACGAAAACCCCCTATATTGATCCGTAAAGGTTTCAAAGACATTATAGTGATATCCATCTATCTGTCTGTCTGTGTTTGTCGAAAAAAAAAAAATGTTGATAAAAAAAATTTTTGATGAAAAAAAAATTTATGAAAAAAAAAAAAATATTGATGGAAAAAAAAATTTATGAAAAAAAAAAAAATATTGATGGAAAAAAATTTATGACAAAAAATATTGATGAAAAAAAAAATATTGATGAAAAAAAAAATATTGATGAAAAAACAATATTGACGAAAAAAAAATATTGATGAAAAAAAAATATTGATGAAAAAAAAAATATTGATGAAAAAAAAGTTATGAAAAAAGCATTGATGAAAAAAATATTGATGAAAAAAAAAATATTGATGAAAAAAAATTTATGAAAAAAAAAATTGATGAAAAAAAAATATTGATGAAAAAATATTGATGAAAAAAAATATTGATGAAAAAAAAAATTATGAAAAATAAGCATTGAAAAAAATATTGATGAAAAAAAATTGATGAAAAAAAAATATTGATGAAAAAAAATTGATGAAAAAAAATATTGATGAAAAAAATTGATGAAAAAAATATTGATGAAAAAAAAAATATTGATGAAAATAAAAATAATAATGGAAAAAAAATATTGATGAAAATAAAATATTAATGAAAAAAAAATATTGATAAAAAAAAATATTGATCAAAAAAATTTGATGAAAAAACAAAATATTGATGAAAAAAAATATTGACGAAAAAAAATAATATTGATGAAAAGTAATTATATTACGTTTTATTTACCAGCTGGTGAATATTTTTGTTATTCACCACGAGGTGAATTATTATCCAAGTTACAAACCCAAGTTATTAAAATGTTTGGTTTTAAGAAAATGAAAAAAGTAATTCTCATTTTCTTTTTTTTTTGTTAATCGTTAGCTTATATTAGGGTTGCCAAAAATTTTATTTAAAAAGCGGGACAAACACAAAAAAATTACAAAAATGGCGGGATTTTAAAAATTTTGGCGGGACAAAAGTAGTGCATAATATCGTCCATTTTACTTTTTCCCCAATATATCGTCGGTGGGCCAACCAAAAGCGTTATGTGTTTTTCAAAATTTTTTGAAGGGGCTTACAAATCAGCTTTATTTTGACCCTTCGCGGTGCTTTAACACAATATGTATTTCTTTCATTAACATTTAAATAATATTGCATATTTTCTATTTACATTAATTTGAATTTTAAAAAACAGCGCAAAAGTACCAAATTTAGCTGTTATTAAAGTCTCTTCAAAAAATTGTAAAATACACATAGCGGTTCTGATTGGCGCACCAACGATATGTATTTCCCTTTTTATTCTACATGTAGACAAAAAACTCTGAGGAAAAATTTGTTAAACAACTTTCAGTTTGAATTATCACACTTTTAGCATATTTTTGAAAAAAAAACTGAAAATTTTCGTAAAAAAAATTGCAATCGCTTTTTTATAAGTATTAGATAAAATGTATACTTTTTTCAAAAGTCTTCTTAACATAAAAAAATACATTTTAGATGTTTAAATTGTTTATCTGAAATCAGCAGATTTTTCTGGAAAAATCAGCAAATTTTTCTGCTGTCTTGGCAAAATAAACAGCATTGGGCTCAATATGGGTTTATTTTCAGCAGATTTTTCTGCTGATTGGACAGAGGTAGTATTTTAAGTGTATGAACGAAAATAGTGAACTCTATTCCTCCCGCTTAAGCTCTATAGCACTATGGAAACTTATATTCACTTCTGTATCAATAACAATTTTTAATGAAGCAGTACATTTTTCTACTGATTGCTGAAATCAGAAAATTTCTTCTCCTTATTTTCTGACGCTTAAAAAAAGCGGGAATTTGGAATCCCGCGCGGGACGCGGGAATCGATGTCACAAAGCGGGACAATCCCGCCAAATGCGGCACGTCTGGCAACCCTAGCTTATATAGTCAAACTGAGGTGGCGTCCTGCAACCTTTTTAAAATTAGACACCAGACTAAAAACATTATCATGTTAAAAGTTTCAAATTCGAGCACAGTGTAATTTGACAAAGCAATAGGCAAAAAACCGAAACTTTGAGATGACTTATGAAAATAGTACCTAACCTCAAACGCTGTTCTAACATACAGTTTTAAACCATTTTTAGCAACATTTTCTGTCAATATACTGTAATAGAATAAAGAAAGTGCTAAAAATATTGTTGCTTAAAATGGTTTTTAGCAACATTTTCAGTCAATAAACTGCAATAGATTAAAGAAAGTGCTAAAAATATTCTTAATAAAAACGATTTTTAACTGTACGTAGGAACAGGGTATAAGTTTGATGTCTTTCAAAAAATATCCAACAAAAAAATATTTCCCTTTTAGAACTTCCATAAATTATCCCTTTTGGATATATCACGACCCTCGTATCTATAATTTATAATTCAAAATCATTCAAGATTAAATGAATTGTTATTTTCACATCTTTTTTTTTTTTGCTAAATACAATATTTTGCTGTTTTGTGTTTATGTCATGACTTGTTTTAGTAATTAATTTGATTATTTTTCGTTGATTTCAGCATAAACAACATGGTCGAAGCAAAAAGGAGCAAAAATTAATTGAATTTTTTTTTTTTTTCAGATAAAAAACGTGTAAATCATTGCTTTCAATATTAATGGCCGCTAGGAAGAAAATGAAAGGAAAAGCAATAGAATTTGGAAAATGAACATAGTAACTAAATGCAAAAAAGAAAAAAATGTTTTCAAGATACATTTTGTATATTTGTGAAAGTTAGTAACGGAAAAAAAGAATACAAAATAAGAAAAGTTTCGTTTTCTATACTTCATAACTTCACTGAATTGGAGGAGTATGTTAAGTTTGGTTAGGTTGTTGGGAACGGTTGGAGTTTTATAATGGGAAAACTAATCAACTTTTACATGTGATAGATGTAGTTATATTCCACAAATATTTTCAAAACAAACTATTGCAAATAAAATGTTTTCTTTGAATAAAAGGTTTCAAAAATATTTTTTTAGAAATGGCACCAAAAATGCACCCTTTTTAAAAGGGCTACCACAAAACTTTACTATTTAACAAAAGAGTACTAAAAATTTTCGTTTGCATAAAAAGGTTAAAAAATGTTATCCGTTGCAAAGAAAAGGTATTAAAAAGGTTGTTTCCTTAAAAAAGGTACTACAAATACGCCTTTTAGGGGGGGTTTAAAAAACAAAAAAAAAAAAAACAGCCCTAACGTGAGCAATTTTTAACGGCTATTACAAAATAAATAAGAAATATATTCTAATTTTATTTTTTTTTTATTTGAAAGATAAACTATTTTATTATTTTGAAAATTTTATAAAACTAAATTTGTTCAACTACACCATTTCCAATAGTATTTAAAAAATTTCCGAATGTATTTTAAAATTGTCCAAATGTATTTTAAAATTGTCCAAATATATTTTAAAATTGTCCAAATGAATTTTAAAATTGTCCATATGTATTTTAAAATTGTCCAAATGTATTTTAAAATTGTTCAAATGTATTAAAAAATTGTCCAAATTAATTTCAAAATTGTCCAAATGAATTTTAAAACTGTCCAAATGTATTTTAAAATTGTCCAAATGTATTTTAAAGTTGTCCAAATGTATTTTATAATTTCAAAATACATTTGGGAAATTTTAAAATACATTTGGACAATCTTAAAATACAATTGAAAAATTTTAAACTACATTTGGACAATTTTAAAATACATTTGGACAATTTTTAAATACATTAGGAAATTTTTAAAATACAATTGGACAATTTTAAAATATATTAGGAAATTTTTAAAATACATTTGGAAATTTCTAAAATACATTTGGACAATTTTAAAGTACATTTGAAAAATTGGAAAATACATTTGGAAAATTTCAAACAATATTTGGACAATTTTAAAATACATTTGGATAATTTTGAAATACATTTGGACTATTTTAAAATTCATTTGGGCAATTTTAAACTATATTTGGACAATTTTAAAATGCATTTGGACAATTTTAAACAACTTTTGGACAATTTAAAATTATTTGGACAATTTTAAAATACATTTGAATAGTTTTAAAATATATTTGCACAATTTTAAAATATATTTGGATAATTTTAAAATTTATTTGGACAATTTTAAAATATACTTGGACAATTTTCAAATACAATTGGAAATGGTGTAGTGGCAACTATTAGATTTTTTTTTTTTTAAATTTTTGCAAAAAATCAAATATTTGGCTCTCCAACAATCTTTAAAAATTAATTGCTCAACAAAACGTAAAAACACCTCTCTGAAATTTTAGTAGCATTTTAGTGACTTTAAAATCTCATACTCTAAATCATTGATTCTTAGATTTGTTTCGAATAGAAACTCTTTTAGATTCTGGCATTTTTTTCAATAGAAAAAATCTCAGATTCTGAGACCTTGTTCCAATAGAAAAGGTCTCAAACTCTATGAAAATTTTCCTTCACACAACAAAAACCTTGTCAAAATACTAGAAAAAGTCTCGCTATTCCATTTTTCCAATATTTGACAGTTTTTCCTTGTTTTTTAACAACAAATTTTCAATTGAAATTTACTTATTTTTTAATTTTACAATTTAACAAATTTTTTTTTGGTAATTTTACAAATTTCCAAGGTTTTTCTACAAAAAAAAATCTACTAAATTCACGAGATTTCCTTGTAAGTTTTATTGCTCCAAAAAATTTGTAAATTTACAATTTTATTGGTAAAAATCTTGTAATATTACGAAAATCCTTGTAAAAGAGGACGAAGCAAAAAATCTACTTAAAGCACGAAACCTCCGTCTAATTTTTATCGCCTTAGAAAATTTTGTAAATAACAATTTTATTTGTAAAAAGCTTGTAAAATTGCAAAATTATTGGTAAAAGGCTTGTTAAATTACAAGGAATTATTGTCAAATAGGAGGTAGCAAAAAAAAGTTAAAAAATTTTCTTATCGTTTTACAAGGATTTTTTTTTAATGTATAGAAATTTTCTATTAGAAAAAGTCTGACACTCTGAGATCCTTTCCTATAGAAAGTCTCAGATTCTGAGGCGCATTTCCCAAAAAACAGTATCAAATTCTGAGACAAAAGTCGAAGATTTTGGCCCTTTTCTATTTTTTTTTCTATTATTTTTGCTACCTCCTATTTGACAAAAATTCCTTCTAATTTTACAAGATTTTTACCAATAATTTTGTAATTTTACAAGGTTTTTACCAGTAAAATTGTAAATTTACAGTTTTTTGGCGCAATTAAAATTACAAGGAATTCTCGTGAATTTACTAATTTTTTTTTGTAAAATTAAAAAAAAAAAATATATAAATTTCAATTTGTGAAAAAACAAGGAAAATCGTCAAATAATGATAAAATGGGATTACGAGACTTTTCCTAGTAATTTGACAAGGTTTTTTTTATGGAATTAGTCTCAAATTGTAAAATTCTGAGATCTTATTCCTATAGAAAAAGTCTGGGATTCAAGGACCTTTTTCCGATTGAAAAAGTCTCAGATTCTGAGATCTTCTTCCAATAGAATAAGTTTTAACTCTTTATTTTTTTTTCTGGCACTGGCTGGACTTAATATTAAAAATATTTAGATATAAGATATGAACACATATTGTTAGTTCACGGAATTAAAGTGAATATGCAATAAATAAAATATGAGGAAAAAAAGTCTCAACCTTAGAGACCTTTTGCCTTTCGAAAATGTTTTAGATTCTGAGACTTTTTTCCTATTAAATAAGTTTAGAATTCAGAGATTTTAAGACATTTTTCCTATTGAAGAAAGTCTCAGATTCTTAAGCATTAACCTTATCGAAAAAGTCTCAGATTCTGTGATCTTTTTCCTGTAAATAAGTCAAAAATTTTGAGTTTGTATTTTTCCACAGAAAAAGTATCGGATTTTTCCCCATTTTTCATATGGAAAATAGTCTCAGATTCTGAGACATTTTTCCTATAGAAAAAGACTCTGATTCTAAAATATTTTTCCTATAGAAAAAGTCTCAGAATCTGATACATTTTTCCTACATAAAAAGTCTCAGATTCTGACACATTTTGCCTATACAGATTGAAAGATATTTTTTCAGAAAATATTTTTATTTTAATTTTTATAAAATCACACCAGATATTAAATTTCGGAAATGTCTCCAAAACTTGCACTTTCATTGACAATAAATTTTCAACTATATATCCGATCACAACAGTGAAAACATGTACGGATCACGTAAAGTTCAACGGTAGGCCCTGTTTACCCTTAATACAAAATTATGCTAATTATGCTAGAGGCGGGGATGCTTGTTAGACGGTAAAATGTTTTTTTATGTAATATTCTTAATCATATGACCATTTTTTACTAAACTCAAATCAGTACAAACTTTTTTTTTATATTGGAAATAACTCTCAGAAGACTCTTTTTTTTTAGAAAAACACTGATGATTTCTTTATCACTCAAAAAATTTCGGTTAAACTAACAAACTTGAGTTCAATTAGTAGCATTTCATTTAAAAGCAACTATTAAAAAACTACTGCCATAAACTTTTTTCGTTATTTTGCAGAAAATTTAGTTGACTTTAAATAACTTCAGTGCAGAAAATAAAACAAAAACCCACACGTTTTGAGAAAAAGAAAATTCCTCAGACTCTGAGCACATTTTTCCTTAAGTTTTGATAAACTTTTATTTTAGAAAACTTCCCAGCTAATAAGCACATGTTTAATTTGCCCTGATATACTGAGCGCTTTTTTCAATAAACTCTTATGTCATTTTCTCACCGAACCTCTCAGAATCATTTGGATTCATGCAAAAAATCCATCATCTCTTAAAGTTTTCGTTATCGAAAACCTCAGAAATTCTGTACGCCTTTTCATATAAATTTATAAAGATCTAAATAATTTCATGTTCAGATACATTTTCCTCTTGATTTGTTCCAGAATTATCTCTTATCTCCTTGGAAATAATTCAAATTATTTCACTGTCAGACTTAAGTTATTTTATGAAAATTCATATTTTTGTATCGAATTTTCGAATAAAATTATTTTTTGTGTTAAAATTTTCAAAAATCAGTACAATCAGTACATATTTCAAAAAATCTGTACAAATCAGTACAACGTTTTTTGATCAGTACACGTGATCAAAAATCAGTACATCTACTGATCAAATCAGTACGTATGGTCAGCCTACATATGAGGCACTCCACACCAAATTTCCAGCGAAAATAAATGTGTCTAATGAGAGTCTGAATAGAGCTAAGAAAATTGCGTTTTTGCTTTTCCAATTTTTGAAAAAAATGGACTAAAGAGGTGTGGTTAAATATTGAAAAAATGGTAAAATTTGTGTTTGATAAATATTTATAAAATTAAAACTTTTTATTTTGGAAAAATTTCAGAACCCGTTTTTAAATTTTAAATTTTTAAAAAAGTCAATTTATCAAAAATCGCATTAGAATATTGGATTTCATAAAAATTTTGCAATTCTCTTGCATTTTATTGGGTCAACACCGCGTATGAGTAACGAATATTTGCGAAACCAACGAATTTTCATTACTCATACGCGGTGTTGACACAATAAAATACAAAAGAATTACAGAATTTTTATGAAATCCAATATTCAAAGGCGAGTTTCTCCAAAAAAAAAAAAAATGCTCTCCTGAACTTTTTTGTGTGGATAGACAAACATTTAATCTAAAAAAAATGTGGCCAAATTTTTGATTATTTAACTTTTTTATAAATGAAAAATTTCATAACAGGCCCATAAAAAAATTACACAATGATGCAAATTTTATAAAATAAGGTGAATTCCGTTTTAATTAAATAAATATTTAATCAAGACAACTCGACAATAATTTGACCATTTTTCAATATTAAGCCTTGCCTCCTAAGCCCAAGTTTTGAAAAATTGCAAAACACAGGTTTTTCTGCAGCGGGATATTTGGAGTGGAATGCCTCAAATATATTGAACTTGCCACAGGTTTGTGTGCGACTGATAAAAAAAATACCACGACAATATAAATTCCCTAATTACTAACTGGGTTCAATTTTGTCAAAATCGGACCACGGAATCGGATGTCAGGCATTAATGAGTTAAAACAAGTAAAAAAGTTAAATTCAGCCTTAGCAAATGTATTGATACCTTCCACAATTTCAAAAAGATTATTGCAAAAAACTTTATTTAAATGGAAATTACTTTTGAAAAAAAAAAAAATAATTAAAAAAAAATGTCCGCGAAAAAAAAATTTGTTAAAAAAATTTTTTTTTTTTTGTCAAAAAATATGTTCGAATTAAAGCATTTTGTATTTTTAGGTTATGTTGAATCACCAAAATTTTCGAGGTGTCCTTACATTTTCGTTCATTACTTTTGAACCGCTGAACCGATATAGCTTGAATGCAATACCAAACTGTTCGGGAGAACTTCCAATAAATATGATAAGTTTCACTCATCTCTGTGTTTTATTTTGTCCGTGATCAACATTTCCACAGACAGACAGACAGACGGACATCGCTAGAATGTATTAAAATCGATCACTGATCACCTGTATACTTTATGGGGTACCAGACCGATATTTCGATGAGTTACAAACAGAATGACAAACTTATATATACCCTCTATCACTTAGTGGAGGATATAAACAAATATTTTAAGGGAAGGGTGTTAAAAATTCTACCATCTCCTTCTCACAGAAGCCGTTAAAAAACAACAATGTTTTCGTGTCAAAATATAAATTAAGAAAGTTTTAAGCATTTCACATTTTTTGAAATAGTAAGTGAAAAAAATGATTTAGATGCTGATAAGTGAAAAACAACATAGTTAAAAAATTTCAAATAAATAAAAAAAAAAACAACGAGAGAAAGTGTCCTTTTTTATTCTGTTATACTTTTAGGCAGTGGATGGTTGAAAAGTCTCCTTAAGCATTTTGTGTTGTAGCCTGTAGTTTAAAAAAAGGAGCAGAGAAAAAAAAAAAAAACAAATCATGGTCGCGTCTGTCAAAATCAGCACAAAAACATTTCTTTCCTTTCATTTTGTTATTGTTTGCAGTTTGACAATGATTAATAATGTTTTTTATATTGTTTTGGAAATATTAATGTTTATTTCCGTTTGTATATTTTTTTTTTTTGAGTTAAATCAGAGTAAACAATATAAAATATGTATGTAGAAAAACAGGATATTTCAAAATATGCAATGAAAAAAAAAACAAACTTTAAAGTTTTTTTTTATGGATAAATTTTAAAAATCATGACACAAACTTTAATACACAGTGTTCATTTGAAATTCAGAAAAATTTAAGTAAATTTAAGAAATCCCAACTAAAATTCAAATTACATCAATTATTAATAAAAATTAAAACAACCATCATTGAAATTCCGAAAATTCCAATTGATATTTAAAAAAATTATGGTGACTGCAAAGTATCTTGTAGAACCCCTTCCTTGTTACCGATTTTCATTTAATTGCTTATAAAACTGAAAACATTTCACCTACAATAAAAAATCAATTTCTTTGATACATTTATCATTATTAATTTTCAACAATTTTAAATAAAGTATTTAATTAAATAAATTTCAAGATTATTTTACTATGTTTTTTTTAATAAATTTATCAATTTCGAATACAAAGCAATATGAGACCATTCGCAATACTTATAAATAATACTTTTTTATAAAATATTAAAATTAAATAAATAAGAATACACTCAGGTCTCTTTTTCTGTGAATTTAAATTTCTATACAAGAGCAAGTAGGAATTTTAAATTCGGATATGAAAATTAAAAATATCCTCACCAATTTTTCAGATATTTTCATACCCTCCACTTACATGGAAGGTATCCCATAGCTTACACTCCGATTGCTCTGTCTAACCTGCTATTTTTTATCGGCTATCCCGGTGGTTTAAAAAGGGTTGCCACCTTATGAAAAATCATGGCCTTTCGGGAAATCTGAATAAAAGCCGAATTAACAGGAATTTCGCCAAAAGAAAAAACACGTGTCCGCTTAAACTTAATGGAGATTTTTATATATAAATTTGGTGGTCGTATGTATATACTTATCCATGTTAAGTAGCTCAACATTTACATATTTTTGACTTAAAAAACAACAATTTTTCCGATACACCATTGGATAGGCCTTAAACAAGTAGAAAAGTTAAATTCGACTTTTCCGAATCTTTGAATACCCTCCACAATGCCTTTTTTAAAGGATAGTACATTTTAACGTGAAAAAATTAACAATTTTGATTAAAAATATTTTATTTTGAGTAAAAAACTCTTTTTTTGTCATTTGAAAGAAATATTACATTTTTTTTTTTTTTTTGAGTGTAAAACTTTTTTTTCAAGTGCAACGATTTTTATACTGTAAAAATATTTCTGAGTGAATGCACGTACGTATGTACACAAAATATTGACATTTTTGTAAAAAAAAACAAAATTTTTTTTTGAGTGTAAAATTTTTTTTTAGACTAAAATTTTTTTCGAGTGTAAAGTTTTTTCGAGTGTAAAGTTTTTTCGAGTGTAAAGTTTTTTTCGAGTGTAATTTTTAAGTTACCAATGCTTTTAAAACTAAACAAGTTTGAAAAGCATTGCTTAGTTACCACCAATGCTTTTAAAACTTGTTTTCCATGTGGCATTTAAGATGAACAAAATCTGAAATTCGGGGTTTTGATTATAACTTTTGAACCACTTGACCGATTGAGCTGAAATTCAAAACCAAACAGACCTGAGGAACGCCAAAGATACACGTCTCAGCAGCCCCATTATTGTTTTTCGAAAGTTATCGTGTTTTTTATCTCGTAAATTTGCGAAAACCCCTTGCCGAAATTTACTCTTTTGCTCATAACTTTTGAACCACTTGACCGAATTGGCTGGATTGCAATACCAACCTAACCAGGTAAATGACCAACATATGTGCCAAACTTCAGTAGTCTCTGTGAAGTCTTTCAAAAGTTAGCGTTTTTCAACCCCCCATTTCCCCTCTTTAACCATCACGATAGTCAGTAAATTTAAAAGTGCAGGACAATCGGAGTGTAAGCTATGGGATACCTTCTTGTTAGTGATAGAGGGTATATATAAGTTTGTCATTCCGTTTGTAACTTATCGAAATATCGGTCTGGGACACCACTCTAATATATATACTTTAATATTAGAGATCGTCTGATCTGTTTATCGGGTATCATAATTTTTTTAAAAGATTTAGGGGAGCTAAAAAGAATGACGGTATTTTTTTGAAAAAATGTTCACTCCTTGGGGTGGTTCAACGCATCTGAAATCGCGGATTTCGAGCTGGTTTTTCTGTAGAGAAGAAACGGATGAATATATTAAAAATCTGGTTTCACGAGTCCATTTTTCAGCAAAAATTAATACAATGTTTTGTTTTACTTTTAAAAAAAGTTCCAAAAACCCACAGCAGGGAGCGGAAATATCGATTTTTATTTTTTTTTTAATTTAATTATTTTTTTAGTCGTGGACGATGAAGGGACAGTTTTTGCTAAGAAAATTGGTACAAAAAGCACCTTTTTTTGTGATATTTTTGGATAATATTCTGGGATCGTACAAATCATTTTCGATAAACATTTGATTTGAACATTCTGATTCTGAATCTGCTTTTTAAATTTTCTATCACGTCATGTTTTTGAGAAAATTGAGATCAAAGTTGTAAAAAAACGTATTTTTATCCATTTTTGAGAGCTTATAACTTCTTAACGGGTTGTGAAAGAACGGAAATTTTGGTACCATTTTATTAAGCTGAAAATGTCCTTTAAGCGTGCATATTTAAAAAATTGATTAAAAAACAAATGAAAAAACCTTATATTTCCGCCTTCTGTGTTGGGTTTTTGGAACTTTTTTTAAGAGTTTAAAAAACGACCATTTTATTAATTTTTGCTGTAGAATCGATTGGTGAAATCAGATTTGCGATATAATCAGTCGTTTTTGCTCTGCAGAAAAATCCGCTTAAAATCCACGATTTCAGATGCGTTGAACCACCCCAAGGAGAAAAAATTTCCCCAAAAAATACCGGCATTCTTTTTAGCTAACCTAAATCCTTCAAAAAAATTATAATACCCGCAGATCAAATTTTCCAAATTAACTCTAATATGAGGCATTCCACACCAAATGTTTAGCAAAAAAAAGTTGTGTCTTGTCAATATGAAATCATTTGCAAAGTATTCGCTCTTGGGGTACTATTAAATAACAAAAATAAAATTTAAGTTTTTTCAAAAAGTGGGCCTTGTAGGCGTGGTCAAATATTGAAAATATCAAACTTTTTTGCCTGAGTATCTTTACTTCAATATATATGCAAATTAAATGAAACACAGTAAAGTACTTAAGACTAAAGTTTTTTATAGATTTTTGTAGGGGCTATCGGTTCTGAAATTTTCAGAGATGTGTTTTGCCCTGTTTTCGAGAAATCAAATTTTAAAGATTGCAATACCCTTATTTTATACAATAATGGTGTATAAAACGTGTGGGTATGAGTAATATCAATACTTAAAAAATATTTTAAGAGGCGATGGGAGCGTGAGTGAGTTTTTATGATCACGCACGCTAATGAAAGAAAAAATTTTGTCACGCACGATATTTTATTTTGCTCACGCTCATTCACGCTCACGTGAATGATTTTTTATCTTTTATTAGCGTGCGTGATCGTAAATAAAATCTCACTCACGCTCGTATCGCTTCTTAAAATATTTTTTAAGTATTGAAATTACTCCTACGAACACGTTTTATACACCATTATTATATAAAATTAGCGCATTGCAATCTTTAACATTTGATTCCTCGAAAACAAGGCAAAACACATCTCTGAAAATTTCAGAACAGATAGGAAAAAAAATTAACTTTTTTTTAAAAATTAAAAAACATAAAATTGCGGCATGTTTTTTGATAAATAAAGTTTAAGTTTAAATTTAAAAAATTCAGAATTTCTTCTGAAAATTTTTAATTTTTTATTTTTTTAATCGATAGCCCATACAAAAATCTATAAAAAAACTTTTGTCCTAAAGACTTTACTGTGTTTCATTTAACTTGTATAAATATTGAAGTAAAGATACTTTGGGAAAAAAGTTTGATATTTCCAATATTTGACCACGCCTACAAGGCCCACTTTTTGAAAAACCTTAAATTTTATTTTTGTTATATAATAGTACCCTAAGAGCGAATACTTTGCATTTGCAAATAATATCCCATTAAAACCACTATGGTTTTTCTGTAGTGGAACAGTTGGTGTGGAATGCCTCCTATATAAAATTGATCAGTCATCGATATTAAGACATTCTAGCGATGCCCGCCTGTCTGTCTGTGGAAATGGTGATCACGGCCAAAATATTACACGAACTTGACTAAAAGTCAACATATTTATTGGAAGTTCTCCTGATCAGTTTAGTATTACATTTGAGCGATATCGGTCAAGCGGTTCAAAAGTTATGAACACCTTAAAAATGTTGGTACATTCAACATAACCTAAAAATAGAAATTGCTTTAATTCGGCTGCTGGTTGACATATGTGAACACTAGCTCGCCCGCCGGAACTTCGTTACCTGTTATGTTAAATACCGGATAATAGAAGGATCAGGATTATCCTACACCTAAAAAAATCCTACAGTAAAAAATACAGTAAAAGTGTTATAACTTTAACTTTACTACTTTTTTAGTAATTTACAGTATAAATTTAGTTTTACAGTATAAATTTAGTTATTTTTTGAACTTGGAATTTACTGAATGGTGATTTTTTTACCGATTTTTTAATAATTTTTGTTAGTAATTTTTAAAAATTTGGAAACTTATTTTTGACACCTAAAAGGTAAAATTTACATTTTTGAATATTTTTTTTTTCAACGCACATAGCAAATTTCCATTGAAAAAAAAACAAGTAAAAAAATATGCAGGGGCGTTTTATTTTTTTTGGGGGGGGGGGGGTCGTGGTGATTGGGGGGGAAAAATTTCTTCTCAAATATGTGTTTAAAAATGCATTCCTATGTTTTTTTGCACTAAAGAAATGCTAGTTTATCATAATTTATTTTTTTTTTATTCTACGCCCATAAAAGGGAGGGGGCGGACCAAAAAACGTCATTTTCTAATTCTCAGGGTCCAAATGCAGGACTTTGAACTTCTTGTAGCATAAAAATATTAAATTTGTTAAACAAAAAGACAAAAAATCATGTAAAAAGTAGAGTCCGACCGAAACCAGTTTTCGAGGCCGAACCCAAACCGAACCGAAACCGAACCGAATATTCGGCTGAAAAAGTAATATTCGGCCGAAACCGAACCGAAACCGAAACTTTAAAAAAATTACCGCCTGGCATGAATAAAATTATTAAAAAGTTGTTAAAGATTAATATACATCATATAATGCTTTTAAACCATAGGAATTGTTGTATTTTTGAAAAAAAAAATATGTTTTTAAAAAACTTACAAAAAAAATTTATATTTCATTTGCAGATTAGGAGAAAATAATTTTTGAACTGAAACAGTTTTACATTTATTGCCTAAACTTGTAACACTTTCTTCAATTGAACTGAAACAAGTGCAATGAAATACAAAATCAAAAAATTCACCGACTTTTTTACATATTTTTTAAAATACAAAAAAGTTTCGGTTTCGGCTAATATTCGGCCAAAATTTTGCCGAATACCGAATAGAGGCCGAAACCCTATTATTCGGCCGAAACCGAGACCGAAGCCGAATATTCGGTCGGACTCTAGTAAAAAGTGATTTTTTTCTGAGGTTGGTTTAGTTCTTCAAGGGGGAACTTTTTCCCCCAGGTCCGATTTTGCCCATATCCGAACTTAACCTGCCACAAGACATATTCGTGCCAAACTTGAGGAGTCTAGCTCTTTTATTTTGAACTGTATCGTGTTAACTACAGACGGACGTACGGACGGACAGACGAACGGACAGACGGACGTACGGACGGACGGACATCGCTAGAATGTCTTAGAATCGATCACTGATCAATAATATATATACTTTATGGGGTCCCCGAACGATATTTCGATGCGTTACACACGGAATGACAAAGTGAGTATACCCCCATACTGTAGTTGGAGGGTATACAAATAAATGTATATATTTTTTTTTTAATTTCTAAAATAGAGTATTGCCAGCCATCAAGCTCAATAATTATATTTTTTTGATCCAATTTTTTTATTAAAAAATTTGTCAAAATCGGTTTTGGATAGGTTTTCGCTTTAAAATTTTTTTACCGTTTTTTTATAACTGCGTTAGTAAAAATTGACTAACGCGTTGTAGGGCCCTTTAATACTAACAATTAGTAAAAACTGGCAACTTTTTGGTAAGGAATACTGTAGGATTTCTATGAGTGTACCGATTTCAAACAATTACTCGTATGTAGTCTTTGTTTTATTTAATTGTAGACGTTTAATACCAAATTCGCATTCATTTTTTTTAAACATGTTTAAGCACTTAAACATGTTTAAATTTAAACTTGTTAAAGTACATAAACATGTTTAAGTACTTAAACATGTTTAAAAAAATGAATGCGAATTTGGTATAAGTCTTTCATAAAATAATATTTCATTGAATAACTTAAACAATAAAATTTTAATAACTTCGGTGGTACGTTGTCATGTACGTTCCGGTGAAAAAGATTTTGACAATTTTCAAACCCTTACATCGGGATTTTGGATCTTGAGTGAATAAATATTTCAGTGAAAAAAAAATTGGAATAAAAAAAATTTCGGATAAAAAAACATATACTTAGAACGAAAAACTATGTAGTTAAATCGTTTAATACGAAAAATTTTAGTAAAAAAAATAATTTTATATTTTTCCCCGCTCTATTCCATTTTGTTCCCCGTTCTACTCCATTTCATTTCCAATTCAATCTCCATGCAAGTTTCATTCCTCTCCATATAATATGCGTTACAGAAATAAAAAGTGCTATTGTATTTATCTTATAGATATAAAAATACCATTTTACACCACTTGTACCAATTAAGGTACCTGTCCATCTCTTGGGAGTTATTTCGGCTGGAGGATACTGCACGTCAAATTTTGAGTTTCTAGGCTTTAATAGTTAGGTACAAATAACCATTTGCCACCTTTTCCACTTAAAATTAAATTTTCCAAAAACCTTTTTTTTTCTGAACCGTTATTTCAAGAAATATAAGAAGTACCAAACTTAAACTTTTTTATGCCCTTTACGACTCTTAGAAACAGAATTTCCAAAAAGTACTTTTTCCAAAATATTTTTTCACTAAATAGTACAGCATTCAAATTTTCACTGCCTAGGATCATTATTTCAAGAAGTATAAAAAGTATAAAAAATACTTTAGCATAGCAGATTGTTTTTTTTTCACCGAAGGACCCCACATTCCAAAATTCAAGCTTCAAAGACAATTATTAAAGGAACAAAAAAAATAGTACCAAAATTACACTTTATTACCCCCGTTAGAAACGGAATTTCCAAAAAGCACTTTTTCCAGTATGTTTTTTGTTCACCAAAGGATCCTACATTACCAATTGCAATTATCTAGGAATATTATTTCAGCAAATATTAAAGAAACAAAAAGTATACTTTTTAAACCCGTTAAGAAACGGAATTTCCAAAAAGTACTTTTTCAAAACTTTGGTTTTCACCGAAGAATTTTACTTCCAAAATTTTAAGTTTCTAGAACTATTACGTCAGAAAATATTAAAATTACCGGAAGTACACTTTTTTAGCCATTTTCCCCTACTAAGAAGCGGAATTTTCAAAAAGTATTTTTTCCAGAATGTTTTCCAGAATGTTTTTTTCACCGAAGGACCTACATTCAAAATTTCAAGTTTCTATGACCATAATTGTAAGAAATAAAAAAAAAGTACCAAAAGTACAACTTTACCTCTTTTATCCCCCTTAGAATCAAAATTTTCAAAAAGTACCTTTACATATTGTTTTTTTTTTAGCAAAGGATCCTACATTTCAAATTTCAAGTTTGTATGACCATTATTTCAGTAAATAATAAAAAGTACCAAAAGTACACTTTTTTACCCATTTTACCCCCGTCGACTCAACATTGGCCAAAAACCAAGCCTAAGTGGAGCTTTTTGTCGGAAGGTGAACCTACATTGCAAATTTCAAGTTTCTAGGATTATTATTTAAGGAAATGTAAAAGGTACCAGAAGTACAGTTTTTTACCCTTTTTACCCCCTTAGAATCAACATTGGCAAAAATCCAGCCTTAGGGGATCTATATTCAGTGAGGTTAACATACAGTCCAAATTTCAAGTCTCTAAGACCATTATTTAAGGAAATATAAAAAGTACCAAAAGTACACTTGTTTACCCATTTTACCCCCTTAGAATCAACATTGGCAAAAACCCAACCTATTTTCCTGGAGGTAAATCTACATTCCAAATTTCAAGTTTCTAGGACCATTACTTAAGGAAATATAAAAGGTACCAAACGTACAATTTTTTACCCTTTTTACCCCCTTAGAATCAACATTGGTAAAATTCCAGCCTTTGTGGATCTATATTCCTGGAGGTGAACCTACATTCCAAATTTCAAGTTTCTATGACCATTATTTAAGGAAACATAAAAGGTACCAAATGTACAGTTTTTTACCCTTTTTACCCCCTTAGAATCAACATTGGCAAAACTCCAGCCATAGTGGATCTATGTTCCAGGAGGTTAACATACAGTCCAAACTTCAAGTCTCTATGACCATTATTTCGGGAGATATAAAAAGTACCAAAAGTACAGTTTTTTACCCTTTTTACCCCCTTAAAATCAACACTGGCAAAAATCCAGCCTTAGTGGATCTATATTCCGGGAGGTGAACCTACAGTCCAAATTTCAAGTCTCTAGCTTCAGCGGTTTGGGCTGGGCGATGATGAATCAGTCAGTCAGTCAGTCACTCACTCACCCAACTCTTTTATATATATAGATAGACTAGCTTACCATCCCGGTACTTCGTTACCGGTTGTATTGAATACCGGATAATAAAAGGATCAGGATTACTCTATCGATTTAAAAAAAAATCCTCTACATAGTTTTTGTTTTATTTACTTGTGGACGTTTAAGTCTTTCATAAAATAATATTTTAATGAATAATTTAAACAATAAAATTTGAATAACTTCGCTGGTACGTCATCATGCTCGTTTCGGTGAAAAAATATATTGACAATTTTCGACCGTTACATCGGGTTTTAAGATTTTGAGTGAATTAATATTTCTTTGAAAAAAAAAATTGGAATAAAAATAAGTTTAAGTGGAAAAACATATAGAGAGAAAAAATATGGAGTCAAAAAGTTAAATATATAGGCCTTTATTCATAATACTTAAAGTGTACTTAAAGTAGGTTTATTTGACAAATATTCATGCAATATCAGTCAAATAAACCTACATTAGATTTAATTTACTCATTATGAATAGCCCAGATAAAATTTAAGTAAAAAGTATCATTCCATATTGTTCCCAGCTCTATTCCACTTCATTCCCCATTCTATTCCAATTCACTTCCAAGTCCATCTCCTTTCGTTCCATGTAAGTTTCATTCCTCTCCGTATAATATGCGTTAAAAAAATAAAAAGTTCTATTGTCTTTATATTGTAGATATGAAAAGTACCATTTTACACCACTGTTACCAGGTACACCTTTTTACACTAAACTTTTAAAATATGTCCTTGTCTTGGGTGTTATTTCTGCGGCTTTTAGTTCAATAGTTAGATATATTTTCCAAAAACTGTTTTTTTGTGCTAGGTGATCTTTTATTTAAAACATCAAGTTTCTGAACCATTATTTCAAGAAATATAAGAATTACCAAATTTGCACTTTTTATCCCCTTTACGATCGGTCGCGACCCTTAGAAACAGAATTTCTAAAAAAATAACTTTTTAAAGCATTCAAAATTTCAGTGCCTATGATAATTACTTCATGAAATAAAAAAAGTATCAAAAAACACTTTTTTACAGCTCTAGAAACAGATTTTTTTGAAAATACTTTAGCACAATGTTTTTTTCACCGAAGTCCCCTACGTTCCAAAATTCAAGCTTCAACGGTGATTATTATAGGAACCAAAAAAAAGTATAAAAAGTACACTTTCTTACCCCCGTTAGAAACTAATTTTCCAAAAAGTACCTCTTCCAGAAGGTTTTTTTCTTCACCGAAAAATCCTACATTCCTTTTTATAAAATGTTTTTTTTTATAAAAGGTACTTTTTATAAAAGGTATTTTTTTTAAAAGGTACTTTTTATAAAAGGTACTTTTTATAAAAGGTACTTTTTATAAAAGGTACTTTTTATAAAAGGTACTTTTTGTAAAAGGTACTTTTTATAAAAGGTACTTTTTATAAAAGGCACTTTTTATAAAAGGTACTTTTTATAAAAGGAAAGGTAATTTTTATAAAAGGTACTTTTTATAAAAGGTACTTTTTATAAAAGGTACTTTTTATAAAAGGTACTTTTTATAAAAGGTACTTTTTATAAAAGGTACTTTTTATAAAAGGTACTTTTTATAAAAGGTACTTTTTATAAAAGGTACTTTTTATAAAAGGTACTTTTTATAAAAGGTACTTTTTATAAAAGGCACTTTTTATAAAAGGTACTTTTTATAAAAGGTACTTTTTATAAAAGGTACTTTTTATAAAAGGTACTTTTTATAAAAGGTAATTTTTATAAAAGGTACTTTTTATAAAAGGTACTTTTTATAAAAGGTACTTTTTATAAAAGGTACTTTTTATAAAAGGTACTTTTTATAAAAGGTACTTTTTATAAAAGGTACTTTTTATAAAAGGTACTTTTTATAAAAGGTACTTTTTATAAAAGGCACTTTTTATAAAAGGTACTTTTTATAAAAGGTACTTTTTATAAAAGGCACTTTTTATAAAAGGTACTTTTTATAAAAGGTACTTTTTATAAAAGGCACTTTTTATAAAAGGTACTTTTTATAAAAGGTACTTTTTATAAAAGGTACTTTTTATAAAAGGTACTTTTTATAAAAGGTACTGTTTATAAAAGGTACTTTTTATAAAAGGTACTTTTTATAAAAGGTACTTTTTATAAAAGGTACTTTTTATAAAAGGTACTTTTTATAAAAGGTACTTTTTATAAAAGGTACTTTTTATAAAAGGTACTTTTTATAAAAGGTACTTTTTATAAAAGGTACTTTTTATAAAAGGTAATTTTTATAAAAGGTACTTTTTATAAAAGGTACTTTTTATAAAAGGTACTTTTTATAAAAGGTACTTTTTATAAAAGGTACTTTTTATAAAAGGTACTTTTTATAAAAGGTACTTTTTATAAAAGGTACTTTTTATAAAAGGTACTTTTTATAAAAGTTACTTTGTATAAAAGGTAATTTTTATAAAAGGTACTTTTTATAAAAGGTACTTTTTATAAAAGGTACTTTTTATAAAAGGTACTTTTTATAAAAGGTACTTTTTATAAAAGGTACTTTTTATAAAAGGTATTTTTTATAAAAGGTACTTTCTATAAAAGGTAATTTTTATAAAAGGTACTTTTTATAAAAGGTACTTTTTATATAACTACTTTTTTTATAAGGTATTTTTATAAAAGGTACTTTTAATAAAAGGTACTTTTTATAAAAGGTACTTTTTATAAAACGTACTTTTTATAAAACGTACTTTTTTACCCTTTTTACCCCCGTAGAATCAACATTGGCAAAAACCCAGCCTTATTGAATTTTTTTTCCGGAAGGTGAACCTACATTACAAACTTCAAGTTTCTAATACCATTATTTAAGTAAATGTTAAAGGTACCAAAAGTACAGTTTTTTACCCTTTTTACCCCTTTAGAATCATCATTGGCAAAAAATCCAGACTAAATGGATCTTTATTCCGAGAGGTGAACATACAGTCCAATTTTCAAGTCTCTATGACTATTATTTCAGGAGATATAAAAAGTACCAAAAGTACACTTTTTTACCCATTTTACCCCCGTAGAATCAACAATGGCAAAAACCCAGCCTTAGTGATTTTTTTTTCGGGAGGTAAACCTACATTGCAAATTTCAAGTTTCTAATACCAATATTTAAGGAAATAAAAAAGGTACCAAAAGTACAGTTTTTTACCCTTTTTACCCCCTTAGAATCATCATTGGCGAAAATCCAGCCTTAGTGAATCTGTAGTCCGGGAGGTGAACATACAGTCCAAATTTCAAGTCTCTGTGACAATTATTTGAGAAAATATAAAAGGTACCAAAAGTACAGTTTTTTACCCTTTTTACCCCCTTAGAATCAACATTGGCAAAAGTCCAGCCTTACAGGATCTACATTCCGGGAGGTGAACATACAGTCCAAATTTCAAGTCTCTATGACCATTATTTCATGAGATATAAAAAGTACCAAAAGTACAGTTTTTTACCCCTTTTACCCCCTTAGAATCAACACTGGCAAAAATCCGGCCTTAGTGTATCTATGTTCCGGGAGGTGAACATACAGTCCAAATTTCAAGTCTCTATGACCATTATTTCAGGAGATATAAAAAGTACCAAAAGTACAGTTTTTTACCCTTTTTACCCCCTTAGAATCAACACTGGCAAAAATCCAGCCTTAGTGGATCTATATTCCGGGAGGTGAACCTACAGTCCAAATTTCAAGTCTCTAGCTTCAGCGGTTTGGGCTGGGCGATGATGAATCAGTCAATAAGTCAGTCAGTCAGTCAGTCAGTCAGTCAGTCAGTCAGTCAGTCAGTCAGTCACATTACTCTTTTATATATATAGATAATTGAACACCGAATGGTATTTTAATAAGTACGAACATATTTTTTTGACAAACAAATAAAAAAATCCCGAATTTTTTTTTAACATTTTTTTTTTCGAGGAAATTTTTTTTCAGATTTTTTTTTTTTCAAAAATATTTTTTTTTAAATAAAATTTTTTGCAATGTTCTTTTTGAAATTGTGGAGGATATCAATACATTCGGCAAGGCCGAATTTAAAATTTTTTACTTGTTTTTTTTTTTAATTTCACTGAAATTATGGATTTCTTCTGTCTTTTTATTTTTCTGAATATTTTAAGAGATTTTCTGAATTTTCAGAAGTTTTTTAGAATTCATATTTGATGTGTTCCCATTGTCAGGTAGACGCTTTGAGTAAAAAAATCAACGATTTTGATCGAAAAAAAGTTTGCCAATTTAAATTTTCGGTTTAAAAATTGGAAATGCATTGTTAAAAAAATTTCGATTTCTTCCATATTTAAAAGCAATTCTGTATCTTGGTGACGTAAGGAAGAAATTGAGCCCAAAAACAAACAAAAAAAGTACTATGAGCTTTTTTTAACGGCCAAAAGAAGTTTTTGAATTCAAAAAATGTTCAAAACTTTTTAAAAAAATTATTTCGCTTCAAACGTAAAACCGGTATAGGAAATACCAGAAATGTCTATAGTTTTTAGAAATTCAATTTTTCTTCTGCATTTTCTCAACTTGAACCCTTATAAAAAATATAATTAGAGCCCGTGCTCGATCTGTACTTACAGAAAAAATCAAATAAAATTACTGACAAAATATGTCGCCATTAGGCACGTCTCCGAAACAGAAAATGCAAATTCCTTCATTTGTGTCTGCATTTCCAGATCATGTTGGTAACCCTTGTGAAATAAGAGACAAAAAAGTTGAAAGAAAGTATGAAGTGAGGTTGAGATTGCTAGAAATAGAATTGTAGTGTTGGAAACTGTCAAAATTTATTCTGAAGAAACTATAAATATTCACATATATAAAAAATAGTTTTCATTAACAAGACAAACCGACATTTAAAATCCTACTGATGATGACACTAACTGGGGTGTTTGAAACCGGTATAGGAAATACCAGAAATGTCTATAATTTTTACACTCAAAATAATTCTACAGTAAAAGGTTTAGTAAGTGATATTGTACCAAAATCTACTAATTGGTTACTAATTTTAATATCTTCAAAGTACTAACATTAGTAATTTTTACTGGTTTTGACTAATATTAGTTAAAAATTTTAGTATTGGTTACCAATTTCTGCACTAGGTCCTTTTGGACTAAAATTAGTTAAATTTTTAGTATTGAATACCCACGTTTTTTTTTGGGTGTAGAAATTCAATTTTTCTTCTGCATTTTTTCAACTTGAACCCTTATAACAAATATAATTAGAGCCCGTGCTCGATCTGTACTTACAGAAAAAATCAAAGTAAATTTTTTTTGTTTGAGGGGTGAAGTGTTTTATACCGTCCGACTGCATAACATACGTTTGAGACTAGAGACTAAATGTAGTAAAATTGCATTTACAGTTTTTCATTTTGTGGTCCTGTTTCCTTTTAAAAGGAATTCAAAGTTTTAGAGGATTACATTTTATAAGATATTTTTTTAATATTCGTACTTGTCCTGGGATGCCATTAGTAAAAGCATATGAGAGAGGAGGATCTCCCTTAATTTTCCTATTTTATTATTTTTGCATATCCCGAGAAATGAGGTAAGTTTCAACCTTTCAATACTTCATTCTTCAAAATCATTTAAAATTTTCAACAAAATATTTTGATAAAGGTTTCAAATATTACTTAATATGGGAAAATAAAAAAAATTAAAAATATAAATATTTCAGAAATATTTTACAAAATGTATCCTTTAAAATTTTTAACTTATCTACCGCATAAAAATTACCTAAGTGCATTTATAAAAAAATACTCTTCATAAATAAATACATGTGATATTTATTATATAATTTTAATATTTATGTTCATACATTTGAATAGTTCATGCGAATAAGGACGAATAGACCACTTTTTCGCAAACACGTTTTTTTGCATAAACGCATATTATTAGCAGAGCCATACAATCCTATGCAGAAATTTTGGGGAAATTTTGACTTTTAAGGCTAAAAAAATGACTTTGAATGTGCAATAATTCGTATATTTTTATATTTTTGTTTAAATTGGGAGTGAACTAACGCACAATTTTGATTAAATACAACACAAAATCATACAAAAATTTTACTTTCGGTAACAATGTGTTAAAAGAACATTACGAGGAACAAACCACACTTATTATATTGGCAAACAATTTTACCGTTCTTGAGTTATAAGACTTTAAAGTGTGGATAGCAAAAAGGGCGAATATCCATCCTTAACAAAATATATAAAATATATAAAAATTATTTAGCTGCAAGTTTAAAATTGATATTAGCTAAAATTTGAAATTGTACACAAAAAAAAAACAATCTTAGCACATACAAACATTTAGTGTTAATACTGCATCCAATGACAGGAATAAAAAACAAAAATTTTTTCATGTCCTTTTATGTTACGTCGTAATATGCAGTCAAGGGTTAAGATTATAATTCCTAAAAATGTATTTAGTGTCATAAAGAATTACTACTGCATCAAATGACATGAATATTAAAAAAAAATTAACAAAAAAACTTTTTTTGCATGTCCTTGCATCCTTTAAAAGTGTATCCTTGATGTCGTTAAAGTGTTACAAATAAATACCAACCATAGTTCGTCAAGTTTTGCAAGTCTCATGAAAATGTAGTCAAAATCTTCTGCAAAATAACACATTTTTATTCAAATTTCAATACATTTTTTTTCGATATTCGCCCTTTTTTCCATTTAAGCAAAAATTGAAGTCCAATTTTTGGCAAGTTCTCTTTCGAATACCTTACTAAAATTTTGTATATAGGTAGATGTGACTTAAATCTTTAAGCTAATACCAAAAAGTTGACAAAAATATTATTTTTTAACCGTTTCCTGCGTTTTTATTGTCCCCTGTAAAATTCTACAAATGGTCTATTCGTCTTTATTGGCATGAACTATTCATTTGTTAATAAAAAATTTAAATATCATTTACTCAAAAATAAACAACAACAACCCCATCATGAAATAATATTGATGACGATGAAGATAAAAATACATTTTTAATGTCATACAAATAACAAAAGCGTGGAAAACGCACAAAAAAAACTTTTAACAAAAGTTGAAAAATTTTTTTGTCGGTAATAACGACTATGCTGTACCCAAATGGAAAGATACTTATCCAAATGACATCACAAGTTGCGTATCTGGAAACGAGGCAGTCGAATGATCCTACCCGTCCGCCAGTGATCATATGAAGGACACACCTACCTCGTGTTAAAGTACGTGGGTTCACGTCGCCACCTGTCGTTGGCGATCTGTAGTATCGAAGTCTAATATCGAAGTATCAAATTGTTTCGAGTACCATCAAATATATTCTAGAATCTATTACACTAGCCACCTGTTTCGAAAAAATGTTTCTGAATGAATACGATCCCAATTACAATACACATCCATTAACAAAATTATTATTTTTTATTACGGTATAGGGTACCGAAACAAAAATATTTATTTGTCCAGTTTAGTATGTACATTTTTAAATAACTTAAGCCCATAGGGAAACATATGGCATCCATGAAAATTTTTATGATCCCATTTATTATAGATCTCTATGCAGTTTTGTCCACACAAATACATTTTTTTTTGTTAAAAAATAAATAAAATATTTTAAAATTTTTTGTATAGCGAAACAAAATTTAAACAGGAGTTAGAGTTGAACATGTACTATAAAGTTGGGAGCATATTGATGATGATGTTGACATTATTGCAGGTTTAGATTGTTATTACTTAAGGGAGGGTAATAATATTTATTGTTTGTCAACATAGAGTCAACCAATATAAATGACCTAAAGGCCTAGTAGGCGACAACATGAAATTCGTTGTTGCACACACTGTGTTATCGATAGAGTATTTAATTATTCGGGTTAAAAACTCTAAACGGTTAATCGGATACTATTTTAAAATTATTAAGGAATTTAAAAAAATGTTAACTAAATATTTATCTACAGATTTTAAGGGCGGATTGCTTAATGAAAAGTTAGCTGCTAACTGCTGATTTAACGGAGCCTTATGTCAAAATTTGTATGAAAAAGTTAAATTTAACGGAGGGTTATTTTTTAACGGAGCATGAGTAATCCAGCCTAAGACAGAAACAGAATAAATTTTGGTTAAAATAAAAAAGTAAATTTTTATCGGTTAGTTGTTACTTGTTACTTTATTATTTACTTTACAATAAAGATTTGCAGTCACTCAAATATATTTATCCAAAAATAGTTTTTTTCTTAAAAAAAATTGAAAAAGTCACGGTAAAACGTCACGGCTATAAACCGTCAACTACATAAAAATATGTAGTTTCTCATCCCATTAAATACTGAATAAAGGTCAGATAGGTCCATTTTAGAGTGATTTTGCTATCTTTTGTAAAAATTTCAAAGAAATTAGGCATGCTTACATTGAAGACGTTCCTTGTAAGATAACAAGAAAGGGCAACGATAATATTAAATTGGAACCGAATTCGCAATACATAAGGATTGGAGATATTGTTTCTAAGATGGGTGTTTTTTTATACCCTCCACTTAGTGATAGAAGGTATATATAAGTTTGTCAATCCATTTGTAACTCATCGAAATATCGATATGGGACCCCATAAAGTATATATATTCATGATGCCCGATCGATTTTAAGACATTCTAGCGATGTCCTTCTGTCCGTCTGTCTGTCTGTGGAAAAGCTATCACGGACAAAATATTTCACAGAGATGACTGAAACTTAACATATTTATTGCAAGTTCTCCCGAGAAGTTTGGTATTGCATTTGAGCGATATCAGTTCAGCAGTTCAAAAGTTATGAACGAAAATGTAAGCACACCTCAAAAATTTCAGTACATTCAACATAACCTAAAAATACAAAATGCTTTAATTCGGCTACTGGTTGACATATGTGAACATAATTGAACACCAAATGGTATTTAAACAAGTTCGAATATAGTTTTGGACAAAAAATAAAAAAATCGCGGTTTTTTTTTTACCAAAATTTTTTTTCGCGGAAATTTTTTTTTTCAATTTTTTTTAAAATTAATTTCCTTTTAAATAAACTTTTTTGCAATATTTTTTTTTAAAAAGTGGAGGGTATCACTACATTCGGCAAGGCCGAATTTAACTTTTTTACTTGTTTTTTTATACCCTCCACTCTAGTGATAGAGGGTATATATAAGTTTGTCATTCCGTTTGTAACACCTCGAAATATTGGTCTAGGACCCCATAAAGTATATATATTCATGATCCTCGATCGATTTTAAGACGATCTAGCGATGTCCGTCCGTCCGTCCGTCCGTCCGTCCGTCTGTCCGTCTGTCTGTCTGTCTGTCTGTCTGTCTGTTGAAAACACGCTAACTTTTGAAAGACTTTACGGAGGCTCCTGAAGTTTGGCATATATGTTGGGCATTTACCTGGTCAGGTTGGTATTGCAATGCAGCCAAATCGGTCCAGTGGTTCAAAAGTTATGAGCAAAAGACTGAATTTCGGCAAGGGTTTTTTGTGAATTTATGAGATAAAAAGCACTATAACTTTCGAAAATCAATTCTGAGGATGCGGAAGCTTGGCATATATATTTTTCGTTCCTCCAGCCTAGTTCGTATTGAATTTCACCCAAATCGGTCCAGTGGTTCGAAAGTTATTAGCAAAACCGTGAATATCAGATTAGCTTCACCTTAAATTCACGTGGTGAAAACCCGTTAAACCTGTTTTACAACCATTGTTAAGTCACAAAAATATTTTAAAACGTATTTTCGTCACTCAAAAATATTTTTATACCAAAAAAAAAAAAAAAGTACACTTGAAAAAAATGTTACACTCAAAAAAAATTTTACACTCAAAAAAAAAAAAATTAGTAAATTTTTTTTTTAATGTAAAATTCAAAAAAAAATTTACACTCAAAAAAAAATTTACACTCAAAAAAAAATTAGTTTTTTTTTCAAAAATTACTAAAAAAAAATTTTACACTCAAAAAAAATTAGTAAATTTTTTTTTGAATGTAAAATTTGAAAAAAATTTTACACTCAAAAAAAAAAATATTTTTTTTTTTTTTTAAATTACTAAAAAAAATTTTTTTTACACAAAATAAAATATTTCTAATCATAACTGTTATTTTTTTGCTTAGAAAATTTACTATCACTTAAAATGGGCATTGTGGAGGGTATTCATAGATTCGGCCAAGTCGAATTTAACTTTTCAACTTGTTTTTTTTTAATTTCGTATGAATTGTTTAAAAATTTAGAAATTAATGCTTGTATTCGCTAATTAAGTACCTATTCTCAAATCTACCTACATAATATCCTAAATTTTGCAAAAAAAATTAATTTTTAAATTGTCCCAAATGCTCAGAATCAACCATATATAAAATAGTTGGGTGAGTGTCAGACTGACAAACTCATTCATCATCGCACATCGAAATTTTGAATGAAAGTTCACTTTTCGGAAGATAGATCCACTAAAGCTGAATTTTTTAAAATTCCGGCTCTAAGGGGGTAAAAAGGTGTATTTTGGGAGAGTTTACTATAAACTTTAAAAATTGGTGCGTAGGATCGCTTGGCGGGAAAATATTCTGACAAAATACTTTTTAGTATTTCCATTAAGATTTGTTTTGAAAGTGTGAACTTGGATACTTTTCAAATATATTCCCTTTGGCAAAAAAAATAAATAAATACTGAAAAAGGGAAAGGTACCTTTTTTAATTCCGATTTTAATTGGATAAAAAGGCAAAAAATTTAAATTTTTTCTATCTTCTGAAATAATAGTTCTAGAAAATTTAAAATTGGAATAAAGGATATACAGTGAAAATAAACAATTCACGCAGAAGTACTTTTTAGAAATATAGTAATTTAAGAGGGTTAAAAAAGTGCTTACTCAATATTTTTTTTACTAAAAAATTTTCAAGTGTTTGATACAATAAATTTGAAAATTTGTCTATTGGAAAATCCGACAATTTTTCTCTATAAAAAATCTGACAATTTTTTTATATGAAAAAGCTACAACGTTTCTATACGGAAAATCAGACCATTTTTGTATATAAAAAAAATCTTAAAAATTTTCAATGGTTTTAAGTAGTTTTAAAAAAAGGACTAAAATGACCCATTAAAATTTTCAGAGGTTTAAATTGTTCTAAGAAAAGAACCTCTATATAATTTCGTTGAAAACATCAAACCATATTTTGAAGTTCAGATGTGTTTCCATTATAGTTTTTTTGATAAAAAACTCTAGTGGACCATAAAAAAGAAATCCGAACCGACTTTGCAAAACCCTTTGGTGATTTGGTAAATTTTAGAGTCTTCTTTCATATGGCATTCAAACCATTGAAACTCAAATCGATGATCCTAAAAATTTTTGCACAGTGTAATCTTAGAATTTTTTCGAAGAAAAATGTCCAATAATTTATTTTTTTTGTAACATTTTTATGTTCCGGCATTTTTAAACTTTTGTATGGGAAAATTCTAAGAATTTTTCGATAGCAAAAATCTGAGAATTTTTCTAAAATAAATATCTGTAATTTTCTTCAGGAAAAAATTTTAGCATTTTTCTATGGCACAATGTATTAGGATCTGAGACTTTTTTTATCAGAGTCGGAGCATTTCTCTAATCTATTCAAAACCAAAGACTTTTTCTAATGAAAACAGTCTCAGAAAACAATACCTTTTCTATAAGAAAAATTTCTTACACACAAAAAAAAACCCTTGTCAAATTGCTAGAAAAAGTCTCATAATCCCATTTTACCAATATTTGACAGTTTTCCTTGCTTTTTAACAAAAAACTTCCGATCGAAATTTAATTTTTTTTTTTGTAATTTTACAATTTTTTTGGCAATTTTACAAAATACGAAGTTTATTTTACAAAAAAAAAATTTAGTAAATTCACGAGATTTTCTTGTAAGTTTTATTGCGCCAAAAAATTTGTAAATTTACAATTTTATTGGTAAAATCTTGCAAAATTACGAAAAACCTCGTAATTTTTACTAGGAATTCTGTAAAAAAGGAGGTAGCAAAAAGTTTGTAAAGTCTCGAAACCTACTTGCAAGTTTTACTGCTTCAAAAGTAAGTTTACAATTTTTTTGGTGAAAAGCTTTTACAATTACAAAAAAGCTTGTAAAATTACAAAGAATTGTTGTCAAATAGGAGGTAGCAAACAAAAAATTACAAACTTTTCTTGTCGTTTTACAAGGTTTTTTTTAACATGATAATGTTTTTAGGCTGGTGTCTAATTTTAAAAAAGTTGCAGGACGCCACCTCAGTTTGACTATATAAACTAACAATTGAACAGTTCATGCGAATAAGGACGAATAGACCATTTGTATAATTTTACAAATGAAGTTAAAAACGCAGGAAACGGTTTAAAACTTATATTTTTGTGAACTTTTTTGCATTAATGGATTAGTGCATTATGCAAAAATGTTGGAAAAAATATTAGTTTTTAGCCGTTTCCTGCGTTTTTATCGTCATATGTAAAATAATACAAATGGTCTATTCGTCCTTATTTTTCATATTTTTTTTATCATTTTTTTTTCATCAAATTTTTTTATCAAATTTTTTATTATCAATTTTTTTCTCACCAAAAAAAATTTTTTTTTTATATTTTTTTCATCAATTTTTTTTTACATCAAAAAATTTTTCTTTTTATCAAAAAAATTAATCAAAAACTTTTTTTCATCAAAATGTTTTTTCACCAAAAATTTTGGATTCAATAAATTTTTATTAACATAATTTTGATTTTCGTTAAAAAAAATATTTTTTTTTTCCCAAAACTACTTTTTCACCAAGTCTAAGCTTTTCGCATAAAAATTTTTCCATTTGTTTATCAAATGTACTAATAAAATAAGTGAGAGTGTTATATTCTTTGGTGCCGAATCTTTTATACTCTCCAAAATATAAATAAATTTTTTTGCACTTATTTTTCCACTCACTTACGAAATGTACAGCTCTTTTGGTTTTTTTAATGGGGTCCTCGACTGATATTTCAATTCGTTTTGCATGGAATATCAAAGTCATATAACATAATTTTTTCTAAAAAAAACTTTGCTTTGGCAAGTACACCCAAATGTTCCGCAAAACATTATCATGATTTAATGTTTTGGGCAAGTACAAGTACAAAATTCGCAAGCATTTTCTTTAGTAAGATGGTCTCAGAATCCTATACTTTTTCTATAGCAAAAATTTCTAAACAGCATTCAATATGTGCTGTCATAGCATAAATTGTCTTATAATCTTATTGTTAGACTTTTTCGATAGAAAATATTATTGAGCGGGCAGATATTTTAAGTTAACCGTAAGAATAAAAATCATTTTATTTTCATTACTGATTTGGTTACTCATATATGAAAAAAAAAATTAAACCGGTACAACAAAAATATTTAATCGGATCTTTTTTATATTATTTATATAAATAAAAATCAATTTTTTATTAACATCTTCGTTTAAAAAAAAAATTTAGTTTTTATACATTGCATTAAAAAAAAAGTACCATCTGCCTTCTGTGTGCTACTTGGCTCACCCACTCTATTAATTAACCCTTTTGTCCGTGGTGAAACAGTAGTTAAATTTAATTTAACTTTTTTTAACTATTTTAACTTATATGTAGACACATAAATTTTTTAATTAAATTTTAGTGACCACATGATGTTGTGTCATAAAAAAAATGAACTAAATTTTTTTTAACTTGATATTTGAACTCCAAGTTATTTTTTTATGGGTCTTTTGTAACCCCTATAGTTACTGGGCATAAATTGTTGTCATACATGTAAATTTTTTAGAAAATTTTATGACATGACAAATTTATTTATTTATCCTTTGCTGGTAAGTAAAATGTTGAATACAATTTTGTATAAATATTTATATTATGATGTATTTTTTTATCGTTATTGGGTGTCTGCGGTTAATGGTTTTAAACAAAAAGTGAAGAAAAAGTAATAATTTCAGCAAATAATGCTGCCATTTAATTTAATATCTGTCTATGTAAACTTTATGTTGTATAATTTAATGTCAACTTATTTTATAAAATAAGGTCAAAAACATTATTGATAAATATGGTCTAGTGATACACTTCAAAAAATGTATGTCAAAAATGTGCTAAACCAAACGTATAGTTCCCTGCTAAAATTAGGGCGAGCACTAGGGTTTCTAAATTCCCGGACTTTTTCAATTCCCGGGAAAGCGTTTTAAAAAAATCGAATTCCCGGGAATTCCCGGGAATTTTTTAATTAAAACAAATTTTGAACTTTATCATATAAAAATTATTATATTACAAATTATGGTCGTATTTTCTAATTTAAACACATTTTAGATGTCTTCTTTTGTAAAATAGTTTTATTAACCTCCAAATATATGTAGAAAGTTCATAAATTCTATTTTGTAGAAATATTGGACCTTATCATAGTTTTAGTATTTGCATTGACGTATTTCCACTCCATACAAAATTTTTCACTATTCGGAAAATGTGTATAACTTATCCGAATTGCAACAAATGTGTTTGTTATAACTTTTTGGAAAATATTTTAATTTTGACTACGCCAACCGTAAGAAAATTATATTTTGAAGATATATTTAATTAAACTTTCGAATTATTAAAATTAATCGGTGTACGGCATCCGTGCCAAAATGAGACAACAATGTACTAAATAGCCATTGTAACGACATATTTTCACTGGTTGCTGGGATAGAACTCGCGGCGGCCAGGGTTCGTTTCAAAATATTTATTTTTCACCACCGATAGATATCAGGATTTTACTTCATATATGAAATTTTAAGCTGAAAACCTGGTTTGTTTTATATCCTTTAAAATATTGATATTTTTATGTTTAAGTACTATAAAGATTGTTGTTCTGAATATGAAATACTAAATTTCGAAAGAAGAAAGCATTGGAATTATAGATTCCGAAAACTTTTGCCAATTTGCAACCAACCTTCGAAGTGAAATTCAGTTTCATTCCGTATTTTGTCACGCAATCGATTAAAGAAAAATAATTACAAGGTCGAAATAATGTGAAAACTGAAGCATATCCTTACTAGTTTTTCTTTAAAAATTTTAATTTTTTTCAAAGTTTTGATGTCATTTTTAATAAATATTTTAAAAATGTGTTAAAAATTTGTAAATTAAATACATTTTCAATAAAAAAATTAGCGACGAATTCCCGAAATTTCCCGAAGAAAAAATCCCGGGATTTTAAGAAAAATATTTCCCGGGAATTCCCGGGAAATTTTTCCCGAATAGAAACCCTAGCGAGCACCTAAAAGATATTTATCATCTTTAAAAAAAAATCAAAATAGTATATGAATTCTATCGCCGGTTTTTCATACACTAAAAAAAAATCTTGTAAAATTACCAAAAAAAAACCACGTAAAATAATTGTTTGCTACCTCCTATTTTACGAAAGTTCCTACACTCAAAAAAACCTTGTAAAATTACATGAAAAGATTGTAACTCTTTTTGTTGCTACATCCTATTTGTCAAAAATTCCTTGTATTTTACAAGCTTTTTATCAATAATTTTGTAATTTTACAAGATTTTTACCAATAAAATTGTAAGTTTGAAACTTATTTCGCGAAATAAAACTTACGAGAAGTTTTCGTAAATTTACTAGATTTTTTTTTTTAAAATCTTGAAAATTTGTAAAATTACAAGAAAAATTGTAAAATCATGAAAAAATTAAAAAAAATCAAAGACTGCAAACATTTTCAAAAATGAGATTTATACATATATTAAAACATAAAAATCTTATAATAAAACACTTTTGAAAATTTTTAAGTTTATTTTTCTACGTAAAAAACAAAAAAAAAATTTGGACCATTTTTGAAGAAGTTATGAGCAAAAAAAAAACTGATAAGGGAAGTCTCCCTGGTGTTACCCGCCGATCTTTATGGAATTGGTTTTATTTTGTAGAGCAGGAAAAATAAAGGGACATATTTTTTTATAGCGGCCCAAATTCATATTTAGGGGGTTCAAATGAGGGGGGAAGACTGCCAATTTTAATTTTTTTTCGTTTATCTCCCATATTATGCACAGAAACCTAGTCATGTTACATACCAAATGAAAGGAAAACCTATCTGCGTGTGTAAAGCACATGTCTAAACATGCACAACTTTCGCCATATTGAGTAAAATACCAAAATTTTATGACATTTTTGTTAATAAATCTAAGAGTATAAATTTGTTTTGGCACGTTATTAGCACCAAAAGATAGGTATTTTAAATACCTTTAATCTGATACCACATATGCATATATTAATTTTGTCAAAATAGGCGTAAATCATAAAAAATTTAAAAAGGTCAATTTCCCCCATACAAATTGACCCCCCAAAGAATGAATTTGGGCCGCTAAAAAAAATACGTGTCGAATTAATTTTCGTTCTGAACAACATATCCAAATTTCATGAACATCGGAGGGTGACACCAGGGAGACTCTCCTTGTGAGTAAACATTTTATTTTCGTACATTAAAAAAAAAAAAACTTGTCAAATTACTTTAAAAAGTCTCGTAATCCTATTGTACCAATATTTGACAGATTTCCTTGTTTTTCAACAAATCATTTTTGATCGAAATATAAATTTTTTTGTAATTTTATAGTTTTTCTTGTAATTTTACAAATTTCCAAGGCCTTTTACAAAAATGCCTGCGAATTTTGTACTCTTGCCCAAAACATTAAATCATGATAATGTTTTGCGGAAGATTTGGGTGTACTTGCCAAAGTTTTTTTAGAAAAAATAATTTTATATTACTTTGCTATTCCATGCAAAACGAATTGAAATATCTGTCGAGGACCCCATTAAAAAACCAAAAGAGCTGTACATTTCGTAAGTGAGTGCAAAAATAAGTGGAAAAAAGTGTTTTTACATTTTGGAGAGTATAAAAGATTCGGCGCCAAAGAATATAACACTCTCACTTGTTTTATGTGCATTTGATAAACAAATGGAAAATTTTTATGCGAAAAGCTTAGACAATGTGAAAAAGTAGTTTTGGTAAAAAAAAAAAATATTTTTTTTTACGAAAAACAAAATTATGTTAAAAAAATTTTATGAACCCAAAATTTTTGGTGAAAAAAAAATTTGATGGAAAAAAGTTTTTGATGAAAAGAAAAGCTTTTTGATGTGAAAAAAAATTAATGAAAAAATTTTTTGGTGAGAAAAAAAATTGATACTAAAAATTTGATAAAAAGATTTGATGAACAAAAATTTATGAAAAAAATATGATAAAAAAAAAATTTATGAAAAAAAATTTTGATGAAAAAAAAAATTTTATGAAAAAAAAATAAAAAAAAATTTATGAAAAAAAAAAAAATTGGTGAAAAAAATGATTAAAAAAAAATTGATGAAAACAAAAAATTTTATAAAAAAAAAAATGATGAAAAAAAAAAAATAATGAAAAAAAAATTTATGGAAAAAAATGACGAAAAAAAAATGAAAAAATTAGTGAAAAAAAAAATTTGATGAAAAAAAAAATATTTGATAAAAAAAAAATTGATAAAAAAAAAATTACAAAAAAAAAAAAAAAAATGAAAAAAAGTTTGATAAAAAAAATTTATAAAAAAAAAAAGATTGATGAAAAAAAAAATTTAATGGAAAAAAAAAATTTTATGGAAAAAAACATTGATGAAAAAAAAATTTTATGAAAAAAACATTTTTTGTTGTTGAAAAATAATTATGTTACTTTTTATTCACCAGCTGGTGAAACACGGTTTTATTCACCACGATGTAAATTATTATCCTAGTTTCAAACCCAAGTTATTCAAATTTTTGGTTTTAAGAAAATTAAAATAGTAATTTTTGTTTTCTTTTTGGTTAATTGTTAGCTTATACAGTCAAACTGAGGTGGCGTCCTGCACCTTTTTTAAAATTAGACACCAGCCTAAAAACATTATCATGTTAAAAAAAGTTTTGTAAATTTACGAGAATTTCTTGTAATTTTTATTTCGCCAAAAAAGTTGTAAATTTATAATTTTATTGGTAGAAATCTTGTAAAATTACAAAAAAGATCGTTATTTTTACTAGAAATTCTTGTAAAATAGGAGGTATCAAAAAATCTAGTAAAGTTTCGAAATCTCCTTGTAAGTTTTATTTAGTAAAAAGACAAAATTATTGGTAAAAGGTTTGTAAGATAACAAAGAATTCTTGTCAAATAGATGGTAGCAAAACAAAATTACAAAATTTTCTTGTAATTTTACAAGTTTTTTTTTTTTGTTTTGAATGTATTTTCTAAGACATATGTAAGAAATATCTGACCAGATCGACTGTTATGCCTTATTAGTCATGGGAACAGTTTTACGACTTTTAGTTAAACTATTCTCGAATCCCTATCTTATTGCACTTGTTCCTTTTCTATCATCCACTTGTCTTCTCCATTATTTTTTGTTTTAACAAAAATATCTAGTAATTTTACTTTAATTTCCGAAATTAATCCTATACACAGCTTAGTTAATCACATTACTGTATAAACGTCTTTAAACCAATTACATGATGTGGACATGTAATCTAATACATCAGATCCAAACCAATAAAAAAATAGAAAAAAAACTAAATTCATGTATGTGTATAAGAAGGAAAACAAATAAATAATCCATCTTGGACAAATGTTAACAAACAATTTATGCTCTCTCACTTGGCTTACAAGCATAAATACAAGGAATTATAGTTAATTTACTTTATTTTTTCTCCGTAAGAATAACTTTAAGGATGTATACAAAGACATTAACTCATTTATTTTGGAAAAATAACGTTTGTCATTTGTAATGCCCTAAAACGAATGATAGAAGGAATTATGTGACATGTGAAGACGGTTGTGAAAAAAAAAATAAAATTAGGAATTTAACCATAATGAATTTCAGAATGTCTTTAAATATCGGGTGCTTCTTTTGGAGTGTGCGGAATAGGGAAGGTTAAACTTGAGAATCTTCTTCTACACTCTTTACTGCTGTAACTGTAAAAAAGAAATATCAATTGTTATTCGAATGTTCTACTTGTTGTTCGAAGATTTCTTTTGTAATTCGACAACTTCATTTGTAAATCAACGATTCCATTTGTAATTCTGTTTGTAATTCAAAATATCAATAGGATTGGCAACCCTGCACTGAAACGTCAAACAACAAACTATTTTTTTGCGCTCTGTAAATTTATTTATATTTTCATTTCATTTTTTATTTAAACAATAACAAAGTGCCTAATAAACAAAATAATTTTAAATTGTGCTATAATAGTGATTATTAATAAATAACTAATAATAATTAACATCACAAAAGATACAATATTTTCACAACAACTACAGTGCTTTCTAACCTAACATTTTATGAATGCACAAAAAAGAAATTTGCAGCAGACGTCGCCTGATATTTCTTCGGACAATATATCAAAGAAACATACTGCAATCAACATGATGGTGCCAACTTCCGTGGATCCAGCTAATCCTGCCGTCAGTAGTAATGCCTCTGTGGCTGGCGGAAGTGACATTGCTATTCCATCCGTAGTGCCGCCTTCTGCTGCTGATTGTTTTTCTTGGGCTGTTTTTGACCAAAAACTTAATAATGCGCTGGACGCAAAGCTGGAAAGTGTAGTAAAGAAGGATGATTTAGCTTGCATTTCTACAGAGATACAGCAACTACGTAGTGATAACACCCGCTTACAGAATGAACTGCAAATAATGAAAAACAGACTGGAACAAGTGGATAAGGCAAGCAGCCGAAACAATATTGTTGTAAGTGGCCTCGTAAGCGAAACTGTGCCTAAGGCTCTTGATGAATTCAACAAATTGTGCAAGACCACACTTAAAGCTAACGTGAACGTCACTGAGGCCCACAAAATTGCTGGGGGAAAATCTTTTTTGCTAACGCTCAATTCTGCCATGGAAGTAAATGCAATTATTGCTGGTAGACGTTTTCTTGCTGGTACACATATCTTTATTGATAAAGATTACACAGCTGATGTACGCAACAAAAGATATTACTTAAGACAGATTGGTAATAACGCAAAAAATATAAACAAACATTTGAAAGTCCGATATGGTGACCTACGCATCTTTATAGATGACAAACCTTTTTATTATGCAGATGAAAAGATCATTGCAAATAATAACGCAGATGCTGACTTTTTACGCGATTTGATGTCTAAAGCTAATTTCGTATGCAACATTGAAGCAAAAAAAATGCAAAATATCAACTCTGTGCCAACCGCTGCTACTTCAAATGTCGTGCCTGCAACTGCTGCCGCTGTCCCTATCGCTGCTGCTACAAGTTCAACAACCATCAACTAGCAATCAGAAGTGTGTCGATTGGTATCGTATAATGTTGCAAACCTTAATAGTAAACTTAAATTTGGAAATTTCTTTACATACATTAACAAATTTGATATTTTTTTTCTTTTCGAGACGCATGTTCTTGCTGATAACAGAATACATTTTTCAAGTTTTTTCAAAAATTATGTTCTTTACTGGGTGGACGCCACTAAAAACCACTCATCGGGTCGCGCCATTGGCGGTACAAAAGAAATACTTTTTAAAATTTTGTGAGTTTCCCAATGGTGTTACTCTATCTGCTAAATTTAATGATGTTTGTTTCCACTTCATTCCAAGATATATTAATTGCACTAGCTGGTCTAGTGACTTTGATAAATTTGAAGATTTTATATACAGTTTTAATGGCTCATCATTCTGTATTGTTGGCGATCTGAACGCTAGGGTGTCTGATGCTCAAATTCTTGATGAGACCATGTTGATTGATACGCCTTTGATCTCCCAGTGTCGTATATCCAAGGATAAAATTTTAGATAGTAAAGGGAAGAAATTGTTGGCGCTTGTGGAGAATGTGGGTGGTATTATTGTTAATGGCCGGATGGCAGGTGATGTTAAAGGGGAATATACTTTTTGTGGGGTTATGGGAAGTTCAATAATTGATTATTGTATTTGTTCACTGGATGTTTTGAAATTGCTATTTGACTTCCATATCCCTAGTAAACCTTTTTCTGACCACATGCCATGTACAGTTTCACTGTGTTCTAAGAATCCCCTTACGAAAGAACTGTCACTTCCCCAAAAGCTTACATGGTTACCAAGAAATCTGGTGAGGTATACTGACTCCCTGACCGGACTTGCTAACTCTGAATATTTGCATTCTTCGCTGAGTATTCATGAAAAAGTTTTTATATGCACTAACAAAATTCATACAGCTAATGGTAACAATTGTTTTAAGACACGCTTTGACCCCAAGAACAAATGGTTTGATTCTCAGTGTGAAAATGCTCGTAGGAGTATGCTGGATAAACTTGATCAATATCGTAAATCAGATACGGAAATCAGACGAAGATGGTATATAGACAGTAGATCCAGATATGCACGGTTATATGACGAGAAAAAGTTAGGGTTTAAAATGAATAACATATTAAAGCTGAATGGGGTTAGGAACAGTAGTGAATGGTGGAAGCTTGCTAATTCGTTACGAAATTGTAAACCAAAGGTAGGAAACAATTTAAGCATATCTCATTTTTGTGAATATTTCAACTCACTTTTATCTCAAGAGGATTTTGATTGTGATATTTTATTATCCTCGGTCAATATTATTGACCCTTTTCTTGATTCCCCATTGGAGATGAGAGAACTTGATTTAGTCATAAAAGCAGCCAAATTAAATAAGGCCCCTGGTCAAGACAGAATTAGTTATGAATTCTATAAAAATTCCCCTTTATGTTTTTTAAATGAAGTCTTATCGCTTTTTAACGTTATTTTCCTAAAGGAAGATATCCCAGACTCTTTTCGTAATTCGGTTATTATCCCATTATTTAAAAAAGGAGATATTAATGTTGTTTCAAATTATAGAGGACTGTCTCTTCTCGATACTATTTACAAACTTTTTACAGGCATACTACTTAATCGTATTAACAGCTGGATTGACTGTCATAATATCATCAACGAGTATCAAGCGGGATTTCGCAAGAATTATTCTACTGTAGACAATTTGTTCAATTTAATCAGTATTGTAAATTTAAACTTAAGTCAAAAAAAGAACACATACGCATTTTTTATTGATTTTTCCGCAGCCTTTGATTTAATTCCAAGAAACGCTTTGTTTTATAAGTTATGTCGTACGGGTTTGTCTAGTAAAATAGTACGTATTTTACGGAAACTGTACAACAATACCACTAGCCAGGTTTGGGATGGTAACACCCTTTCTGACCCCTTCACTGTCACCCAAGGTGTAAAACAGGGGTGCTTACTAAGCCCAGTTTTGTTCTCCCTCTACCTAAACGACCTTCATGACCATCTTCCGGGTGGTATTGATGTTGCTGGAATTGTTGTGAAAGTTCTACTATACGCCGATGACATTGTTCTCCTTTCAGACTCTCCAAAGGTACTGCAAAATATGATTGATTCATTGTATGTTTATTGTACTCAGTGGTGTTTAAGAATTAATCTCGATAAATCAAACATAATGGTATTCAGAAGTGGTACAAGGGTCAGCCAGGGTCTGTATTGGAAATTCGGTGACAATATTATTGATGTAGTAAACGAATACAAGTACCTTGGTATCAATTTGACTTACAATTTATCTTTTAGAAAACACCTCGAATCTAAACTTGCTTTATCTAAAACAGCGATAAATTCCACTTGGTTAAGCTATATTCATCACCCCAAGATAAATTTTTCTGGCAAACTAAAAATTTTCCATTCTGCAGCCAAATCGATTATGTTTTATGGCGCACAGGTTTGGGGATATCTTAGCTTCGATGAAGTTGAAAAATTATTGCGCTATTTTTTGAAAAAAAATTTTATACCTCCCCGAAAATACACCTAATTATAGTGTATAGTGCTTTTTTTAGAGACACTAAATTTACATTTCAGTTACGTCAGAAAGGTTTTAAACCTGCCAGTCAATAGACTACCTCGACTGCTTGCTGATGAGACCTTACGACAAAACACTTTTTGGCTTCCTCATTGGAATTCATTATGCAGTGAAATCGGTATGAATCATGACATTGAAGTTTGGAGAACAAATATTCAATTCTTTCACAATCGTATTCTTGAATCTTTAAGAATCACTGAATATGAGAAATTCGTTGTAAGGGCCAGAGACTCTAGATTTCGTGATATGTACCCTACATTACAGTATGATATTCAGCCTTACTTTTGTGATAGTAATTCAGCACATGCCGTTAGCTTGATACTTAAAGCTAGAGGTGGCCTTCTTAACTTAAACGCTCGTGCATTCAGTGGAAACAATGATAATATGTGTACACTCTGTAACTGTAATGAACAGGAAAACACACATCATTTGATAGGCAGATGTCCTATTTTTGTTAGTTACCGTTTAAACTTTTTTGGTAAAAGATTTCTATGTTCTGAAGAAGTATATGAATTATTAAACGGCAAGGATTACATGCGTCTTTACAAATATTTACGAAATTGTTTAAAATACAGGGATCTAATTATATCTGAATTTAATTAAATGTTATTTAATTGTTATACTATAAATAAGTAGTTTTTATTATTTTTTATTTTATTTTTTATATTTTGCCAATTAGACACACAACATTTCATGTTATGTCTTATTATGATTTATTTTTTAAGAAAAATCATTTAACATTATATTTATAATCTGATATTGTTATTTTTTATTTTTTCAATAAATCATATATCACCGTCCGACACACTTTTGTACACATGGACCGGACCCGAAAATTCTGAAAGTATGGCAAAAAAAAAAAATACCCGTGTCTCCCAGTTTTTCTAGATCAATTCGCGTTTTCGCGAAAAACGCAAAAAAAAAAAAATTTACATGTAAAAAAAATGTTGGCTTTTCAGAAAGTGGGGTTCAAAATAACATTCTTGTGTTTCCCGGTTTTTCTATATCAATTCGCGTTTTCGCGAAATTTTTTTTTTAACATGATAATGTTTTTAGGCTGGGGTCTAATTTTAAAAAAGTTGCAGGACGCCACCTCAGTTTGACTATATAAGCTAACGATTAAACAAAAAAGAAAATAGGAATTATAGTTTTCATTTTATTACAACCGTAAACTTCGACAATAATTTAAAATTAATAAATTAATAAATAAAAAAAATACATAGCTCTGGTAGTGACACCTAGAGGCACTAGGTGTCACTCGATTAACGCAGTATTGCCATACCAAATATCGCATTTCCAATTAGATTTGTTACCATCATCGCAAATTTTTTCCAATAAAATATTACCACATGGCAATATTAACCAGTATATTTGAAAATCGAATATGTATCTAAAAGCATGAGAAACATAACAAAATTTAAATCAAAATTTGAATAAGCTACGGTGGCCTAGCTGAGGTGAGCCAGACTGGAAAACAGAGGGTCCGGTGATCGAATCCCGTGATTTGTCAACTTTTTTTTTATTTAGTTTTTTTAGCTTGTACATTTATTTTTGTTAGGGAAAAATTTGTTTGCATTAATTCCTTATACTTTTTTATTTAATTATAAAAAAAAAAAAATTATATATTCAGATTTTTCTAAATTTTCTAGTTGTTTTTCTTTCTGAATTTTGTGATTTTTTCTGAATATATCTGCATTTTTCTGACTTATTTTTAGTATTTTCTGATTTGTTCTTACACTCAAAATAATAACTCTGTAAAATACATTGTAAAATGACTGTAATCTCAATTCAACAGATGTTTGACAGAGTTTTCTGCCAAAATACAGATTTAAAGAAATACTTTGAATTTTTTGTGACAAAAAACAAAGTTTTATCTGTTATATTACTTTTAACCTTGTAATCTTTATTTTACAGATAATTAACAGATATTTCTGCAAAAATACAGATTTTTGCAAAATACTTTGCATTTTTTGTAACCAAAAACTAAGTTTTGTCTGTATTTTAAACATTAATTTCACAGAAAACTTAAAATTAAAATTTTAAAATAAACTGCATTTAACTACATAGTTTTTCTATAAAATTTTTACAAATATATGTAAATTAACAGAGTTTTTCTTTGCTAAATGGTGCTTTATTTAACCAATACTTTACTAGAGACTCTGTAAATTAACAGTTTTTTTTTGTCCAAAACATTTAACAGAGTTTTATAGTAAAAAACAGAGTTTTTTACTGTCAAAAGACGCTAATATTTAACCAATATTTTACTATAAAGTCTGCAAATTAACAGTTTTTTTTTTGTAAAAATCATTTTACAGAGTTTTTTAGTAAAATTACCAAGTAATGTTGCTAGCTGGAAAAGTACGGTGAACTCTGTTAAATAAGCAGAGTTTTTCTGTAATTTACCAGAGTTATTATTTTGAGTGTAGTTTTCCAAATTTTTTGTAAATATTGATAAATTTGAGAAATTTCTTGGAGTTTTTTTTTTCTGAATATTTTTTTAACCCTTACATATTTTTTTTTTGCAAATATGTGAGGGTTATTCGTAAAAAGTTTTTATTAAATAAAACATTATCATGATTTAATTTTTTGGGCAAGAGTACAAAACTCTGCGGCATTTTTTTTACACATTTGAAAAAATTTACTGCATTCCGAAAATAGGGCTTAAAATAAAATATTGTTCTAGTTTTTCTCACGCAAGCTTCACTCACACTCACATTGACTCACACTCACGAAAATTTCAAAAACTATAATTTCAAAAATCTTTCAAAAATTTTCTGCAAAATTTTAAATTTTTTTGTTGCTATTTTGGTACAATAGGAAATATAAAGAGAAAATAATTCACGCAAACTCACGCAAAAAAAACGACTCACGCACACTCACTCATGCAAAAATCTTACTCACGCACATTCACTAACGCAATTTTTTTCTCCACTCACACTTACTCACAATCACGTGAGTAAAATTGAAATCAGTCACACTCACGCGTGATTAATGTAAATCACGCTCTAATCTGCTCATGTTCCCATCTCTAATAAATATACATGATTTACAGTAGCATTACGGTCCTTATACAAAAATTGATAAAAATAAAATTCTCGTGTTTCCCAATGTAGTATGTATCTATTCGCGTTTTCGCGAAAATGCATTTTTTTGCACACTTAAAAAAAAAATTTACTACATTCGAAAAGTGGGACTAAAAATAAAATATTCACCTATTTTTTTTTTTAAATTAAAATTAAATTAGCTGGAAAACTCTGATACACGGGAAATTTCTTTTTAACTCTAGTTGAAATTTTGCGAGTGTGCTAAATGAACAAAATACTTTTTTTTACAAATTTGCGAATTGATATGAAATAACTGAGACATAAATGCTTAGATTTAAACCCATTTTTTTTTTTTTAACAGTGCAAAAAAAAAAAAAATTTTTAGCGTTTTTCGCGAATACGCGAATTGGTCGCGAAAACCTAAGAGACACGGGTGTTGTTTTTTTAATCCCACTTTCTGAATAGCATAATTTTTTTCTATTCTGAAAACTTTTTTTTGTTGCATTTTTCGCGAAAACGCGAATTGATCTAGAGAAACTGGGAGACACGGGTATTTTATTTTTGGCCCAACTTTCCGAATTTTCGGGTCCGGTTCATGTGTACAGCCAAAAGTTGCAATTTGTTGGACGGTGTATTCATTCATTCATTCAATAGTTTCAATTTCAAAATTTTTAATTGTCATTCGAACAAGATCAATTGTGTTTCGCAAAAATCAATTGCAATTCGAAAATGACCAACTGTAATTCAAACAAGAAAAAGTGTTATATTCGGCTGTTTCAAATCGTTTAAACCTTCCAACATCGTATGTATAAAAAAATCTCCAAAAAATAAAAAAAAACAAATTGAAACGGCATTTTTAACATGATAATGTTTTTAGGTTGGTGTCTAATTTTAAAAAAGTTGCAGGACGCCACCTCAGTTTGACTATATAAGCTAACAATTAACGAAAAAGAAAACAAGAATTACTATTTTCATTTTCTTAAAACCAAAAAGTTTAATAACTTGGGTTTGTAACTTGGATAATAATTCACCTCGTGGTGAATAAAACCGTTTTTTTACCATCTGGTGAATAAGAAGTAACATAATTATTTTTCAAAAAAAAAAAAAAAAAAAATTTTCCATAATTTTTTTTTTTTTCATCAATTTTTTTTTTCATCAATTTTTTTTTTTCATCAAATTTTTTTTTTTTTCATCATTTTTTTTTTCCATCAATTTTTTTTCCATCAAATTTTTTTTTTTGCATCAATTTTTTTTTTTTCATCAAATTTTTTTTGTCATATTTTTTTTTTTTTTTTCATCAAATAAAATTACTGACAAAATATGTCGCCATTAGGCACGTCTCCGAAACAGAAAATGCAAATTCCTTCATTTGTGTCTGTAATTCCAGATCATGTTGGTAACCCTTGCGAAATAATGTAAGAGACAAAAAAGTTGAAAGAAAGTATGAAGTGAGGTTGAGATTGCTAGAAATAGAATTGTAGTGTTGGAAACTGTCATAATTTATTCTGTAGAAACTATAAATATTCACATATATAAAAAACAGTTTTCATTAACAAGACAAACCGACATTTAAAATCCTACTGATGATGATACTAACTGGGGTGTTTGAAACCGGTATAGGAAATACCAGAAATGTCTATAATTTTTAGAAATTCAATTTTTCTTCTGCATTTTTTCAACTTGAACCCTTATTTTTTTTTCATCAAACTATTTTTTTCATATTTTTTTTATTTCAAATTTTTCTTTCATCAATTTTTTTTCATCAAATTTTTATTTTACGAATTTTTTTTTTTTTCCTTAAATTTGTTTTTTTTTCATCAAATTTTTTTTCATCAAAAATTTTTTTCATCAATTTTTTCAAATTTTTTTTTCATAGATTTTTTTTTCATCAATTTTTTTTTTCATAAATTTTCCATTTGTTTATCAAATGTACATAAAACAAGTGAAAGTGGTGTATTCTTTGATGCCGAATCTTCTATACTCTCCAAGATGTAAAAACACTTTTTTGAACTTATTTTTGCACTCACTTACGAAATGTACAGCTCTTTTGGTTTTTTAATGGGGTCCTCGACTGATATTTCAATTCGTTTTGCATGGAATAGCAAAGTAATATAACATTATTTTTTCTAAAAAAACTTTGCTTTGACAAGTACACCCAAATCTTCCGCATTTTTTTTTTCTTGCGTCGTTTTTTTAGGTGGGGTCGTTAGGGCAGGCGCGGAAAAAGAAAATTCCGCCCCAAACAGAATTTGAAAAAAATTAAAAATAGAAAAAAATGGAAAAGTAAAAAAAAATATGGCAATTTTTTTAACAAGAATTTATAGACCACTGGAAAATAAAAAGTCGTATGACAAGGAAAAAAAAGATTTTGGTGTTATAATCATATTCACCATATTAGTTTTCTAAAATACAATTTATAATTTCTGAAATACAATTGATAAATTCTGAAATACAATTGAAAATTTCTGAAATACAATTGACAATATCTAAAATACAATTAATAACTTATTAAATACAATTGATAATTTCTGAAATACAATTCATAATTCTGAAATACAACTGATAGTTTCTGAAACACAATTGATATTTTCTAAAATACAATTGATAATTTCAAAAATACATCCTATTATTTCTAAAAAATAATTGATAACTTCGGAAAACAATTCCTAATTTCTGAAGTACAATTGAAAAATTCTGAAATGCAATTGATAACTTCTGAAATATAATTGATAAATTGATAACTTCTAAAACTTAATTGATAATTTCTAAAATACAATTGCAAATGGTGTAGCTCGAGGTACTTTTTCTTTTTTATAGGAACAATTTTTTTTGAATCTTAGGTTTTTCTATAAGAAATATGTTTTATAGTCTAAGATTTTTTAGAGAAAAAATGTATTAGAATTTGTGACTTTTTCTGAAGGAAGCATGTGTCTAATCTTAAACTTTCTCTATTGGAAAAAGGTCTCAGAATCTAAACTTTTTCTATCAGAAAAATGTCACTTTATCTGAGACTTCTTCAATGCCAAAAGGATTTCAGAATCTGACTTTTTATATGGAAAAAAGGTTTTAAAATCTGAGTCTTTTTTAAAAAGAAAACTTTTTCAACGGGAAATAGGTCTCTTAAAAAGGAAGGGCTTTCACAGGGCACTCACCGATTGTCCTGAAACTTGCGTAATGGAAAGAGGGGAGCAAAATAAAAGTTACTTGTTTTTTTTTTTTGAGCTGCCCAATCTTACATTTAAGGGGTCAAAGGGGAGGGGAGGGGAAAACGGGCTATTTTTAGTTTTTTGAGTATTTTTCCCATTTCTTCAAAAGGAACTATATGAACATTTTATATAGATCGAAAGGTTTTTTGAAGACCTATCCAATGGTGTATCGGTCGTGTCCAATTTCAGCTTACAAGGGAAGTATCTCAACCCTTATGAACCGATTTGCCTGAAACTTAAAATATATATTAAAGAGACGATTTTAAGGTTGGGGTGTCTCGGCTTATCGGCCATATCGGTGATTAAAAATTTCGTTGTCCCCTTATAAAACCATGTGGACCTTCGGGAAAATTTTGATAACTTCCGAACTAACAGGAATATCATCTAGGGCAAAAATACGGGTCGACTTAGATTTAATAAAGATTATTTCTTATCCATATGGATATCGTAGGTCTATGTCTTCACATAAGTACCCCCCAAAATTTACACATTTTCCTGAAAAAAATATTTAAAGATACGAATTACAAGGTCATGCCACCATTGGATAGGCATTAAAAAACCTTTCATCTCATATGAAACATCATATAGTTTCTTAAAAAGAAATGGCATAAAAATCCAAAAAACGTTTTTTTCGCCATTTTTTGACCCATGTTTTGAACCCCTAAATTCCCGATATGGCCGATATGCCGATATATATTTAAAGTTTCAGGCAAATCGGTTCATAAGGGTTGAGATACTTCCCTTGTTAGTTAAATGCGTTATTGTCAAAAATGTAAAAACATGGGGGTAGTTTATATGGAGATGTACCTATATTAGAGTAATATAGGTACATCTATATAAAATATGTGTTTTTTTTTTTGCACCAAATTATGTAATTTGGTGCAAAAAGCTTTGCCTAATTTTCAGATTTTTAAAAAAATGTTTAAAACTGTTACGCGCATTATTTGGAATCCGTAGTGCATATTAAAAAAATATATATTTCTTTTTTTGCGGGATCACCCACCGTTTTAATATTATTTGGTGCAATGATATTTGCCTGATTTTTTCAGATTTTTTAAAAAAATTTTAAAGTTTTTAAAATTTCAAGCTTGGTGCCAAAATATTTCGTAATGTGGACCCAAATTGCTTTACGAAAATTTTATAGATATTTTTTTTCTCAATATACTCCACATAACGAAACTTTTTGGCACCAAGTTTGAAAAAAAAGTAAAATATTTTTCCCCCCATAAGCACCACGCATGCAAAATGATGGTAAAAACACCTTTAATTTTTTTTTAGACCTGAAAAAATCAGGCAAATATTTTTGTACCAAATAACAATAAATCGGGAGAAATAAAAATATAATTATTTTTTATATGCACTACGGATGAAAATGATGCGCGTAACAGTTCTAAACGTTTTTTAAAAATCTGAAAAAAATAGGCAAAGCTTTTTGCACCAAATTACATAAAATGAGGGGATGAGAACTCAAAAAAAAAAAATACTTTTATTTTGAATCACTCTAATGTATATACGTACGGCCGCCAAAATCATATTCATATAATAAGATCTATTCAAATTAAGTAGAATTGTATTTTTGCGTTTGACGAAATTCTAGCAGGAATTAATCGGATTTAAAACGGATTTTCCCGAAAGGCCATATTTTTTCATTAGATGGCAACCCTTTTATAAATTTCGGATTGGGCAGCTAGAAAAATACACCAGTTTTTTATTTTAGTGCCTTCACTCCCATATACAAGTTTCAGGACAGTCGTTGGGTGCCCTCTAAAAGACCTCCCTTGTAAGACCTTTTCCTATGGGAAAAAGGTATTGGAATCTGAGACTTTTTCGATGATAAAAAGATCTCAGAATCTCAAAAATTTTATATAGAAAACGGTCTCCCAATATTACCCATTTTCCACATAAAAAATTTTTCAGAAGCTGAGTTTTTTTCTACAGGAAATACGTCTTAGAGTCTAGACAGAATCTGTCCTAAAATCTGAAATTTTTTGAGATTTTTTCAAAAATTTCTTAGAATCTGAGAATTTTTCTACAGGAAATGTGTCTAATACTTTTTTATATTAAAAATTTCTCAGAATCTAAGACTTTTCTGTATGAAAATTTTCTTTGAATCTAAAACTATTTTAATGGGAAAAGGTCTCAGAATATAAGACTTTTTCTCTCGGAAGCAAGATCTCAGAGTCTGAGACTTTTTCTATTGGGAAAAAGTCTCAGATTCTAGAAATATTTTATACTGGAAAATGATTTTAATGCATTTTCCACAGGAAAAATTTCCTAAAATCTGATATTTTTCTACAGCAAAAGTGTCTTAGAGTCACGACTTTTTCTAAAGGAAAAATTAAAAATTATGTCTCAGAGTCAAAGATTCTTTTTATTGGAAAAATGTCTTAAAACCTGCGACCACGATATCATCTTTGAATTCCATGTAAAATCTTCAAATTACAATTCATCTTCTTCACACAAAAAAAACCTTGTCGAATTACTAGAAAAAGTCCCTTAACCCCATTTTACCACTATTTGACAGTTTTTCTTGTTTTTAAAAAAAAAATTTTCGATCGAAATTTAAATTTTTTTTTGTAATTATACATTTTTTTTTGGAATCTTACCCCCAGTTTCTGTAATACGAACGCCATTCGTTCATGACGAATTTGTGTGTATTTTGTTATTGTAACAAAAACAAAATACATGCAAATTCGTCGCAGACGAATGGCGTTCGTATTACAGAAACTTGGGGTTAATTTTTTTTTTTGTAATTTTTTTTTTTTTTTTGTAATTTTACAAATTTGCGACTTTTTTTTACAAATAAATTTAGTAATTTCACGAGAATTCCTTATAAGTTTTATTTTGCCAAAAAAGTTGTAAATCTACAATTTTATTCGTAAAAAGCTTGTAAAATTAAAAAAAAATCTCGTAATTTTTAATAGGAATTCTCGTAAAATAGGAGGTAGCAAAAAATCTAGTAAGATCACGAGACCTCCTTGTAGGTTTTATCGCGTCACATAAATTGTAAAGTTACAATTTTATTGGTATAAAGCTTGTAAAATTACAAAATTATTGGTAAAAAGCTTGTGGTAGCAAAATATAAAAGTTACAAGTTTTTCTTGTCATTTGTAAATGACGTATGAAAAATTTATAGGAAATCTTTTATAAAAACAAAATATTTATGTAGGGTACCCAAAATTCATCTTAAACTCCCTAACTCACTCTTACTTTCCAGCAATTCTAATGTCATATATAAAATACTATATGGAAAAAGTATTAGGAAAATAAACTGAAATTGCAATCTATGAATGAGAAGCAAAAAAAAAAAAAACGATGAATAAATGAAAGACAAACTTTAATATTTTTTATGCTTCTTCCAGTATTTATTTTTTGTTTGTTTGAACATTTGATATCAGCTGTAGATTACAGGCTGTAATAGTTAGTGGCACAATGGCATTAAGACGTGTTGACAAAGTAAACAGGACTTATAAGGACAACATGAAAAAAAAAAATAAAAAATAAAAAAAAAAACGCAACTATGAAACGAAAAATATTGTATACAATACTGCCATTTCTGGCTATACATATAAAGCTGAAGAGACTAAAAAAAAGAAGAAATACTGAAAACATACTAAATTGGATTAGTAGTTGACATTTTGGTAATTAATGAAAGCTAGAGCGCGTGTTGACAAATTAATGCTTTCGCTTCAAGATATTTTCCTCTTCTAGTTTATTTGGTACTTAGGGGAATAAATGAAGCTTTATGTGTATAAAAACACGTATATACTGTTCTTGTCGTTGTGTTTAAAGAACCGAAAATGGACATGACATCCTTTACTTCGCTTTTTTTCATTGCCACTTTCTTAAATATTAGCTGTAGTTAGAATTGGAAGCGGTTGCCTAAACAGCACAGTGGTTGGGATGTAACGAAAGTTTTATAAATAATTTAATTTTAGAAAACCAATAAACTAAATTCAACTTGGACGAATTCATAAACACTAGATATTGACATTTTCAAATTCTGAGATTCAGAATTTTTAAACCGTCCTAACCCTTAATATCCTACTGGTTCCGCAAGGAAGCAGCCAAAAACATTGTTAACTTTGTTAAACAAATTTTGTAAAAACTTTCTTTTGTGACTTAAATAATGTTTATTGATAAAATACCTAACATTTTCGCCGTTCACCACATAGAATCACCTTTTTTGGCACTCGTATGCTCATCAGAGTGTCCTAACCTCAAAAAAACCAACAAATTTGGTGAAATTACGAATTTTCGAAAAATAATTTTTTTGAGTTAAATACATCGAAATCAAAGCTGAAAAAAATATTTCTGTGATTTTTTTTTGAATTTTCAGAATGTTTAAAAGAATAAAAATGTGTTACAAAAAGACCTTTGTAAAATTTTGACCTCCGGGTGCTTGGTTGGATCGCAAGGGTCCAAACAGGTTTTCTTCACATAGTTCAGGTAAATGTAACTTTAAAAAAAGTCGTAGAACAAAAGTTGTTTAAAATTGCTAGTTTCATAACATATATTTTTTTCGGCTCAAAAAAAAAGTCAGGATATTAAGGGCTAATGGGATCCAGTGACAATGTTATATTTTAAATATTTTTTTTTTATAATTAAGCATTCAATTAATTTATAAGAATAGACTAATTATCGTTAAGTTTTACTTCTGATTAATTTTTATTAAAAAATAAAAATTATTTTATTCGACCTTTAAAATATTATATTTTGAGTAGGTTTATTCTAGCTCGAGGTCATTATTACTTTACTATTTACAATTATGATATTCTTATAGAATAATTTTCATGAAAGTAATTTTGCTGTTTTTAAATTTACTTATGTTGGTAATTTTTGCAAGACTTAATCGATCCATGTTTTGGAATTTGTCAGACTCCATTGTCAAGATTATTTAGCAAATATAAAAACAATTTTTATTTTTTAATAAAAACAATTTTTATTTTTTAATAAAAACAATTTTTATTTTTTAATAAAAATTAATCAGAATTTGAACAAAATCGTTAGCACGCAATGACAAATACTAGAGTGAGCCGTTTTTCCACTTTTGTTTCTGATCGCTTAGAAATAGTAACTAAAAGTTGACAATTGTTGATAGTAATCTCCATGCAAAATTTTTTAGAAATCGGTTCATATCTTCCGGGTGAACTTTTTCTTTAAAGATTTGTTATTTGATTCTACAAAAAAATACATTTTTGGGAACATTTTATTATGTTTGATATAAAAAAATACGAATTACATAAGTCAATTAAAACTCAAATCCCCTCGATCCTCCTTGATCCTACTGAACCCCTCGATACTACGTTCTTATCATATCACCCCACTTTCATGATGCATATATTTGACGTTTAATACAAATAAATCCGATAAAAACATAATAAAATGTTTCCAAAAATATATATTTTTTTGTAGCATCGAAATTCAAATCTTTGAAGAAAAAATTCACCCGGAAGATGTGGACCGATTTTAAAAAAACTTCCCATGAAGATTACTGTCACCTTTTGGTAACTACTGCTAAGCGATCAGAGACAAAAGTGAAAAAATGGCCAACCCAAGTGATTACCCCTCATATGGTTTTACACACGCAAGTAGAAATATTTGCAACAACAAAAAAATTCATATAGGACTACCAAGGGTAATCAATATGTATGTCTGTTTTAAATATTTTTTTGTTGGTTAGTTGACGATCGTGATCTTACTACGATGGTACAATTTTTGTCTTCTAATTCCCAATAAGTGTAGAGTCGATTATGTATTAATATTTTAGTTTGATCATTAACGATTTGTCATTAAAATCCCTTTGCTACTTGTAGTATCGGTTTTTATATTTGCTAAATAATCTTGACTATGGAATCAGAAAAATTCCGAAACACGTGTCGATTAAGTCTTGCAAAAATGACAAACATAAATAAATTTAAAACCAGAGACCAAATATAACAGTAATATGTGTCTTTTTGTTTTAAAATTAAAACATTTTGTATATTTAGGTTATGTTGAATGTACCAACATTTTTGAGGTGTCCTTACATTTTCTTTCATAACTTTCGAGCCGCTGAACCGATTTCGCTCAAATGCAATACCAAACTGCCTAGGGCAACAACAGGTAAATGTGCTAAGTCATAGTCATATCTGTTTACCACTTTGGCCATGATCACCATTTCCACAGACGGACAGGCGGACATCGCTAAAATGTCTTTAAATCGATCACTGATCAATAATATATACACTTTATTTCCATGAGTTACAAACGGAATGACAAACTTATATATACCCTCTATCACTACCAGTAAGTTAAGGGTATAAAAATATTTGAAGAAAAAAAATGTTTGATGAATAACAATTTGAATGAAAAACAAAATTTTTAATGAAAAAGAAAAATTTTTCATATAAAAAAAAAATTAATGAAAAAAAAAAAAAATTTCGTAAAAAAAAATTGTAAAAAATTTGATGAAAAAAAAAACAGTTTGATGTAATAAAAAATTTGATAAAAAAATTGATGAAACAAATTTGATGAAAAAAAATTTATGAAAAAAAAAAAATTTATAAAAAAAATTGATGAAAAAAAAATTTATTAAAACAAAATTGATGAACAAAAAAAATTTGATGAAAAAAAAAAATGATGAGAAAAAAAATTTGATTAAAAAAAAATTTGATGAAAAAAAAAAAAATTTATGAAAAAAGAAAAAATTTATGAAAAATAAAATTTGATAAAAAAAAAAAAATTGATAAAAAAAAACACTGATAAAAAAAAATATTGATGAAAAAAAAATTTGATGAAAAAAAAAAATTGATGAAAATTTTTTTGTTGCAAAGCAAAATTGGACAAAAAAAGTCCATTTTCCCCACTGTGCGACTGATAAAATGAATTATGCATTTTAAAGAGCAATGTTTGGGCTTCACCCTTGACTTGTTTTTAAGTCGTCAGCACATCGAGTTCATCCGCTAAAAATTGTCAAATATTCCCAAAAACGCGATTTTTTTGTATTTAAATTTTCTCAAAAGCCTGATTAAATGGAAAGTTTGATCACTGGAGTTGTGACTAGGAAATAAGTTCTAATCATATGTATAAGGTGGCGCACAGTGGTCCCCTTTCATATAAAGCCCGGCATTAAATACTTGTAGTTGTCCTAGATCAATGAAATTTGGTGAATTTGTGTTTTTTGATATTAGAAAGCTTTGCTGAAAATATGAACAAAATCCGCCCACAAATACGCCCACTTCCCATACGAAGTGAACTATAAAGTGGAACATTTTCTATAAAAATAGATCTAGAATCATGAAAATTGCATAAGAAGCTTTAAATTAACTTATTCTTTCTAGATATCAAATATGAAAAAAATCTGCCTACAAACACGCCCACTTTCCATACAAGCTCAACGTAGAAATCAGTTATTTCGGCTAATTTCATAGTTATAGAAATCCAAAAACCAACGAATTTAAAATAAAAAAAATTTTAAAATCAATTTTTTATAATTTTTAATCACATAATAAGTTTTTAACATCTTCATGCATTTCTAAATATTTTTTTTTAGGCTTTGAACGTAATTTATTTATGTAAGGATCCGAAGAAGCTAATAAATGATTCATCACGTCTACATTTGTAGACACCCTATCACATTTTCGAGCATGATGCAAGCGGTATTTTTTGTAATCCTTGTTCCGAGCTTCTTGGGCTTCTTCCGATAACATTCCTATAGGCAGGATCGCTGCTGCTATTATTTTACAGCCATGGACTAGCACTTTGTGTACCGAAATTGGCATATAGTACCAGCTGTACAAAGAAATATATAACTGTGCAGTGTCCATACAATAATCATGGAATTTTTTACTATCGATTGGCTCATTACAATTAATTGTAGCCAATATTATTTTAAAACGATGAATTAGGTTTTCATCAACCCCTACAATTTCAGCAGTTATGCGCGGATTTTCAAAAAATCGTCTAGATGTATTACCATCATTTGTGCTGCCTACACCTTGTTTCACTACGTCAACATTTATTCCCAAAACAGCTTTCAAATTTCTTTGGATATTTCGCTTTTCTTCTTCCATTGCAGTTCTTGAATTTGCGTTTGTTCGCCAAGCTTTGAAATGCTTTCTATATGCAATATGTAAAATGCATTCCATAAATTTAATTCTCGCGTGAAGTGGAGAAATGCCAAATTTAAGTGCGTCTTCTGACTCAGTCTTTGTTTTTAAAATTTCCAAATCGTTCATTTCCGTAGGCTTAGCATTGCAAATGAAGCATACAGCCATGGATGAAGTCTGTGTTAATGTACTTGCAATTTTTCCATCAATCATGGTCAATAAAAGTGTATGGCTAATACTAAAAATTTTGTTATGAACTTCCACTACAGTGTTTACTAAATTCGCAATTTCATCTTCCACTCTCTTGACTTCCTCATTGATGACAATCGCCGTTTCCTTCACGAATTCAAATTTAATTGGACGGCAAAGTCTGGTGGAAGATGGTCTGGAATTTTTCCAACACACCAACGATGAATCATGTTTTTTAATTAAATTTAACGGCACAAGTGAAGTTAAGAACATACCTGTTAAATAATAATTAGTAATTGTAAGTATTACTGAATACATAATTAAAAAAAATAAATTTATATGTTTTAAATTACTAATTAAGAACCTGATTATATTTTTCAAAAGTGTAATTCTTTTTAATTATTTTAATAGTTATTAATGAGAAATTGAAAATATATAAATTAATTTTTTTAATCACTAGGATAAAAAACATACTTTTATCTGTTGTATTTTCATCTGTGAATTTTTGTTGATATTCACTATGACCAGAAGAACCATCACATCCCCATTTCGAAATTAATTTCAAGTCATTAGGCATATCACATATTTCACTTAGCGGTTTTGACTTCAAAATTCTTTCTGCCGTATGATCTAACAAATCTTGAAGATCGACTTGACTTAAATTTTCTTCAACTTTAATGTTCTGTGGATAACATTTTTTTTTTGCAAGTAACACCTGGTGATTAAAACAAATTTAATAATAATAATAACGCAACTTACTTTGTAAAACAAAACAAGAGAAAACAACACACACAATAAATGTTTTGAACAATACACAGAACATTAGATACTCTACGACGATTTTTAATACAAAACATTAAAACACATTCTATTAAAAGAACCTTTTTATATGACGGAAAAATGTCAATATTAAGCTCCTTCGTTGCATTCCTCACTATTTCGTACTGAAATTTTGACAAATTTGCATCAAGAATAATGCTAAGCGCTTTTTCTGGTGTTAACTTTGTCAACGTGTTATCACCTTTATCAACTTTCTTTGCAGCTGACGTTATCAGCTCCGCAGAGGTATTGGCACACAATTGTTGCACTTTATAACGCTTCGATCTTTCTTGAGAGTCCTCAAAGGTCATAACAGGACGACCACGCTTTACTTTATTGGAACAGCTCGGTTCCTCAATATCCACATAATCTTCACCAAAAGAGTACATACTACAGGACAGCCAATTATCATTTTTCTCCAAAAACCTTGACTTCTTATTTAATACACTTTTCAATTTAGATTTGAATCTAGGCACAAATGTTTTCACTAAAAATCTTTTAAAAGAATCTATTTTATCCCGTGAGATATTGCTGTGATTTGTTGAAATAACATCAACAACAACATCAATATCGCTATCACAATCAAATAAAATGTCAACGATTTCTCGATATGATAATTGTAAACTATTCATATTTTAATATTTATTTTACACTTGATAATATTCAAAACACTTGCACTTGTATATAGAAATAAATTTGCATAATTAATATAAATAGAGAGTCAAGTGCAATAGAGATAACAGAACAGCTGATTAGCTTGCACATCTAATCAACAAAATAAATAAATAAATTTGAATAACTCTTGATAAATTTAAAAACTAAAATATATATATATATATATATATATATATATATATCTATCAAAACAAAACAAAACAAAAAAAAAATGTACGCATATTGTATTTCTGCATAGAACAAAAACAAAACAAGAACTAAGCAAGAAACAACAACAACAACTAAGCGAAGAACAAAGCATGTATGCAATCATTGCAATGCTTACTACAAAGTAGAGATGGGCGCGTGAGTGAATTTTGACTCACGCACGCTCACGCTCACGAAATAAAAATATTACTCACGCACGATCACGCACGACATTATTTTTTCTGCTCACGTTCACGCACGCTCACGTGAGTAACTACAATTTTTCTCACGCTCACGAAATAATCACGCTCACGAAGACTCACGAAATTAAAATTAGCAAATTTTTATTTTAAGTCTTTCGATTTCTTGCACAAAAAGTATTGAATTTCCTTAAAACAATATTAAAAATCATAATTTGTAATTAATTACCCTCCAAATTCAATATAATGACGATTTTTTACTCGTTTTCTGTTTTAAACAGCACAAAACAATCACGCAAACTCACGAAACATAAATTACTCACGCACGCTCACGCACGAAACTAATTTTTATAATCACGCGCACTCACGATCACGTGAGTAGAAATAAATTTCACTCACGATCACGCGTGATTCACGCGTGAATCACGTGAATCACGAAAAATTCGTGTCACGCGCGCATCTCTACTACAAAGTACTACGCATATGCACATTTTTAGCCGCTCATTTTTTGGTTTTTTGTTAATATTTTTAAATGGCCATGCAATGTCTCACTTTTTTTTTTTGCATTGTTTAGGTGAGACTTCAGGCTTTAATTCCATATAGACTTCCAGGGTGCGCTTGCCTGCGCAAGGAAGATGCAGTCCAATGAAGTTGATGAATGTTCTTTTTTTTGGACCAAAAATATATCGATAAAAAAATTTTTTTTTTTTTTCAATATTTTAAAATTTTTTTTTCATAAATCTTATCTATGACATCTCTTTTAATAAAAAAAAATACTCAAAGTTACATACGTGTCGTACTTTAACAGTATAAACCCTTTAAATATAACATACATAAATATCATATTCCAAACATTTTCGCATTGCTTGACTTTGAGTGGCTCTGGACAGTAAAGTAAACAAAATATCGGCCTAATATTTTAGAAACACGATATTCAAGGTGTATTTTCTTAAATTATGAAAAATCATCAAGATCGGAGAACATTTAAAAATGGAATTATTGCCGCCGCGGCACCATTGTGTGGCGTTCCATTCGCATCAAGTTTTTTTTCATCTGATTAGTAGCGAAAAATCGTTTTTGGGGAATAAGACATCATTAAAAGACAATCGGTTCCTTAAGAGTTAATGCGACTGCCCAAATGAGTTCTGCATCCTTAAGAGCAATGTATAAGCTTTACCCTTGACTCATTTATAATTCGTTGTCATATCGGGTCCATACGCCATGAGTTGTCAAAAATGCTCAAAACGGCGAATTTTTTAACTTTGACCTCAATTTTATCAAGAACCGTATGTGATGGAAAAGTTTGGAGACCAGATTTGTAATCACTAGAACAATTGCAATTAACTGTATGAGGTCGCGTCCCAGTCGCATCAAGTTTTTTTTTTTAATGATCAGAGACATTTTTCTTATAAAAAGTTAAATTTTTCGTATCCCAGCAAAAATAAATAAAGATTTTGGCGAAACAGCATCTTTATATAGCATACCGATGCGCATCCAAAGAGCTCTTGAGGATGCAGTAAAAGTAAGTGGAAAAATTAAATTTTTTTGTTAACATTTTTTATATAAAACTCAAAATATAAAATTATTTTTTGATAAAATTTCATGCTTTCCTTTTGAATATATTTAACACTTTTGAATAAAAAACCATGAGTTTTGGACAAAGACACATGATTTCACTGCATCATTATTGCGCATTAATCAGCGCTGAAAAGAGTGCTTCAATTATAACACCTCACATTTTAAATGAAAAAAATTTAGTACACCATTTCCACTTAAGTTTCAGAAAATACAAATTGTATTACAAACAAGTAAAAAAGTTAAATTCGGCCTTGCCGAATGTAGTGATACCCTCCACAATTTCAAAAAGATTATTGGAAAAAACTTTATTTAAAAGGAAATTACTTTTGGACAAAAATTTTTTTTTTTGAAAAAAAAATTTCCGCAAAAAAAAAATTTTGGTTAAAAAATCCGCGATTTTTTTCTTTTTTTGTCAAAAAATATGTTAGTACTTGTTTAAATACCATTTGGTGTTCAATTATGTTAACATATGTCAACCAGAAGCCGAATTAAAGCATTTTGGTTTTTTAGGTTATGTTGAATGTACTGAAATTTTTGAGGTGTGCTTACATTTTCGTTCATAACTTTTGAACCGCTGAACCGATATCGCTCAAATGCAATACCAAACTTCTCGGGAGAACTTCCAATAAATATGTTAAGTTTCAGTCATCTCTGTGCAATATTTTGTCCGCGACAGCATTTTCAACAGAAAGACAGACGGACATCGCTAGAATGTCTTAAAATCGATCGGGCATCATGAATATATATACTTTATGGGGTCCCAGATCGATATTTCGATGAGTTACAAACGGAATGACAAACTTATATATACCCTCTTTCACTAAGTGGAGGGTATAAAAATGTCCAATCATATTTTAGAATCTCTAATTATATTTAAAAGTGTCCAATTATATTTAAAAAGTTTCCAATATAATTGAAAATTTTTTAAATGAGGGTGCTGTGGCTTAGTGGTTAGCGCGTTGGACTACTAGCCAGCAAGCCTGGGTTCGATTCCCGGCTCAGGCAGAACAACATTTTTTTCAGATTTTTATTAGTTTCTATTTATAACTAATATCTATCGCAGCACCCTCCTTCGTTGATAAATAGCACTAAAACGTCAACGAAGTAAAATAATAAAATAATGGCTATTAAACACAGCTTCAAAAATAATTCGCCAGATCAATAACAGATGGCGATGCAACAACTGTACTCAAAATTATCAACACGCGCAATTACAGTGTTGCCATACTGAAGCCCTTCTATCTTTCAAATCTTTCATCCCTCTTCTATCCCCTTTCCGAAAGAAACATCACGGTTACAGTAGTAATTGATAGGCAGCATTACCTGAGTGTTGTTTCGTTTTTTAAAAAAAAATTTGAAATTTTCGAAATGTAATTGGAATTTTTTTAAATGTAATTGAATCTCTTAGGCGCTTGCAGGGAGTCAGCTGATATTCAGAATTAGTCAATTAAAGTTAAGATTTTCCAATTGTATTCAGAAATAGTCAATTGTATTTCAGAATTTGTAATTTTTATTTCAGAAATATTCAAATGTGCTTCATCTTTATTCTGCTTAAATCAGCTCTAAAAATATACATGAATTCACTGCATCTTTATAGCGATATTTTCAGCGCTCTAAAAAGATGTGAATTCAGAGCATTTTAAGAGCGCTTTTTCGGTGTATCCAACTAGCGCTCCAAAGTGTGACATCGCCTTAGAGAATCATGCATAAATTCAGCAGGTTTGGATGCGCTTCATGACTCGAGTTTCCTTTCCAAAAGCTGCTGCCAGTTCAGCAAAATTTCTGCTGGGTTCCTGTGTTGTATTTACCTACCCGGCTAAAAATAATGTATACAAGCTCATGTACGATCATATATGATAATTTATGTTAAGGATGGGCCAATATATGACCGCATATTATCATATGTTTTACAATATATGGTCATATATTGAATAAGCGCCTATTTTAATATATGTTCTTATATGATCATATATGTTTTCAAATTAATGATGTATGGTCAGATGTGTTCATATATGCTCATATACAATTCATTTTTAGCCGGGTAACCATATTTTTAGTTTTACTTGGTTTTGAATATAATTTTTGAGAAACCCTCAATCAAAACGCTCAAAAACACATTTTTATGTTGGTTCGCAATTCCTTCCGAGAAGTTTACATAAAAATCCCAGAATGCCGATTGAAAGCCTTTCTAAGTGATTGAGTTATATGTTTCGAGTATTATTTCAATTACTAACCACTGTTTAATATAGAAAACATAAAGCCTGTCCAAACGGAAATGGGTAATTTAGCAATTTTTCGATTAAAATCAAATAATAAATTGCCATGAAATGGTGGAAATTGCTTATGTCTGTTTACAAAATTAGAGGACGCAAAAAAAACATCCTGAACTTACAAGCCTACACAAAATCATCTATTTCAAAAAAAAAAACTACAAAGTCATTAGTAATCATCTCAGTTTTTTTTTTACTTTTTTGAAGGACATATTTGTAGGATAGTAAAAGTTAAACATTTATAAATAAAACATCACGACAACATGTTATTTAACATTAATAAACATTTTATTATTTAATTAAAACAAAATATACAAAATGACAAAACCAACCAACTACCATTTACATACATGGTTGACAATTGTTGTCCCTTTTTGTAAATGAAAATTAAACAGTCTATTAAAAAAAATGTGAAAATTACCTTTTTAAAACCATTTTTATAACATCACGTTTCTAGCAACATAAACACACCCATGTTCCCTTAAAAAAAAAAAAACATGAAATGAAAGTTTTAACATGAAGTCCTTTCACTAGATGTTAATGTCTTTTTTGGTTTTAATGGGTAAAAATTTAAAAACAACTTTATATTTTATTTATGTTCTTTTTAAAATATTATAAAACTTTTTTAAATGCTATAGTTAGTACATACCTATGTGTTTGTCATATTTTTTTTAGACCTTGGTCAAACGTTTCAAATAAGAGTCCACCATTTAATTTTTCCCTTATCTAACATTGGAGATATTCTTAACCAAGTGCCCCTGTATGGAAACACGTTTTTGATATCGGAAGCGTTATACATATATTAATTAATTTTATTCTACACCCAAAAAAAAAGTGGGTTTTCAATACAAAAAATTTAACAAAATTTTAGTCCATAAAGGCCTAGTGCAGGAATTGGTAACCAATACTAAAATTTTTTACTAATATTATTCAAAAACAGTAAAAATTATTAATTTTTGTGCTTTGAAGATACTAAAATTAGTAACTTATTAGTCGATTTTGGTACAAAATCACTTACTAAACCATTTAGTGTAGAATTATTTTAAGTGTAACAGCGTACGTATACTTAATCAATACATCTATACATGCCCAGGATGAATTTAAAAAACAGATTTCAAAAAAAGTTTTTATTAATTAAAAAGATAAAACAAAATTTTCCACGAATATAAAGTATTTTAAGTAAAGTTTCATTTTCAGTCTTTATACAGTGTTTAAAGGGGTAAAACAAAACACAACTAACTGAAATTTAGAAATAATAAACATTTCTAAACTTTAATTGAGCTTTTCTAAATTTCAATCGGGATTTCCGAATTTCAATTGGCTATTTTCGAATTTCAATTGGGATTTCAAAATTTTAATTTACTTATGATTGTAATTTTTAAATTTAAGTTTTAATTTTCTAAACTGTGAATATCAATTCAGATTTGTGAATTTCAGTTGGCTTTTCTAACAGGCCTATTCTCAGTTATGACTGGTTATGACTAATTTTATTATTTTCAAACTTCATATTCCCTGTGTTTGTTGTAAACAAAATCATAAAAAGTCTTAAAATTTAAAATTATTTGTTAATTTTGAGACGATGTGGGTAGCAGGTCTTTATTTTTTTGAAATTTTCAAACAAAATATAAAATTTTTTATGATTGTTTACAACAACCACATGGAAAAAATTGAGTTATGATTGAGTTATGACTTTTTTTGTGAATAGACCCCTACATTTCAATTGGTATTTATAAATTTCAATTTGGATTTTTAAATTTTAGTTGTGCTTTTCAGAATTCTAATTGGTGTCTTCTAAAAATCAATTTTGATTTCACTTTTCTAATTTATAAGCTCTTCAGACCCCAATTATTTTTTCTGAATTAAATTAAGAATTTTTAAATTTCAGTTTTGCTTTTCTAAATTTCAAATGAGATTTCTGAATTTCAGTAAATTTCAGTTTTGTGAAATTGGGTGTCTCTGAATATCAATTAGGATTTCTAAATTTTAATTAGCTTTTCTGAATTTGGATTAAACTTTTGTAAATTTTAATTGGGCGTTTCTGAATATCGATTTGGATTTCTGAATTACATTTGGGATTTCTAAATTTGAATTAGCTTTTCTGAATATTAATTGGGATTTTCTGAATTTTAATTGAGATTTTAAATTTAGCGTTTAAAAATTTTAATTGGAATCTCTGAATTTTAATTAATGTCTTCTAAATTTTAATTTTGCTTTTCTAAACTATTTTCTAAATATTTATACCCTACACCCACTGTGGTATAAGGTAGAATGAGTTTGTGCTAATGTTTGTAATTACCCGAAATATTGGTCCTAGACCCACTTTTAAGTATACCGATCGACTCAGACTCACTTTTTGAGTCGATTTAGCGGTGTCCGTTCGTCTGTCTGTCTGTCCATGTAAACGGTATAAACACGATACAGGTCGCAATTTTAAATCAATTGAATTGAAATTTGAAACTTAAGCCTCTTTTGGCCCAAGGACGAAGCCTATTGAAATTAGTTTCTTTTCAGAATTTGGCAGGTAAACGTGTTTTGTCTTCACAAATCACCATTCCGAATTAAAGCAATCGGACCAGTTCTTCAATCTTCTTCCCAGTTTTCACATAAATCTCTCAAATTTCATGAAAATATTTAATTAAAATTTTGTTTGTGTATGTTAAACGCGTACTTTAATAACCTTATCAAATTTGATTATCATCGGAGCATTTTTGGGCTTTGGCCCCTTGTGAAAATTTCGCCCGATATTCAGTTAAAGCAGTTTATTGTCAACAAATAGAAGCCTATTTCACATACATTTGATTTGGTAGTGTTTTTTATACTTATTAAACCCAGGAAAATTTTTTGGAACAAATTCCTGGTTCAATAGATTCTTAAATATATTCTACGGTAATTACTACAAAATTTTCTATGTAAAATTATTTTTTGAAAAAACTACTTGCTCTAAAAGTCGATTGCTTTCGGGACAATTTCAAACAAAAATCATTGATTCTGGAATTTTAAGTAGAACCGGTTGCAGGGTAATATGATGAGTTCCAGAACCGATTATTTGGAACAGAAAATTTTGCTGGGAAGATTTAAAGACCGACTATAATTTTTCTTATTTGTATTTTCTGTAGTTTTGCAATTTTTCGGAAGTGTTTGTAAAAAAGAGGAAGTGTTTCAAACAAATTATAGTAGAATATAGAGATAAAATTGTTAACCGGTTAATCGAACCATTTAAACCAATTAATCGGGTCGAATAATTATTTGCGTTTTAAATTATTTGTTTCGACATTAACCGAAATTGAGGCGATTAATCGAGGAATCGGTTAATCGATTAACCGAATTGGAAACACTAATTTTTTACTCAAATTTTTTTTTATACAAAATTTTTTTATTCCTATACTCAAAATATTTTCCATTAATTTTTTGCCAGAGTGACTGTAACTAGTAGGGTATTCAATTAATCGGGTATCTGGTTTAATCGGTTAATCAAGCAAATAATTAATCGGGGTTGAAATTTAATCGGTTAATAATCGGTTAAATTTAAATTATTTGGTTAACCGAATAATAACAATAAAATTTAAATTGAAAATGAAACCACGTATTTTGCGTGATTTGGTTGCATTTCTTCTTTTGCAAAAATAATATTTGGTTACATTTCTCTGAAAACATTGGCGGATGAACTCAACTCAAAACTTTTTCTTTTACTGGAATATTTTTTAGGGCCAAAAATGCAAAAGCTCCTTTGACTGAAATTTCCGTGATGAAAAAAATTTAGCAGAAAGATTCTAAAATCATTTTGAAGAGTATTATTTTTAGATGTCCTGAAAACGTTTGAGTTTTTTTAGGGTCCCGTTTTTTAGGGTCCTGAACCGAACACAGAGAAAATCTGAGTTGTTTGCAGAATGGTAAATTGAAACACCTTAATATCTCAAGAACTCGACGTGTTGCCAGAACCATTTTTTTCTTTAACGATATATCTTTTTAGAATCTCGATGATAGGGTCATACCACAATGCCGTATGACCAGAATGTTTGATAATTTTTTTGAGGTCTTGCCGTGATTTTGAATTAAAACTGAAAAATTAATACTTAAAAAATTAGTAAAGTACTAAAAAAGGGGATTTCGGTTAATCTAACCGATTACAAATTAACCGATTTATTTGTTATTTGAAAGTTTAAAGTTTAAATTATTTGTTGTTTTAGTTTGGCTGCAGGTCGCTGAATAAATAAAAATCTTTTGATTTTTATTTAAATATTTTTATTATTCCCAATATTTCAATTAGCGTCGCTAATCATCTTCGGGGGTATTTAAAAATAATAAATAACACAAAATTTCTTTTTACACTTGTTGTCCCTCTGATTGGATTTTTGTTACTTAAAGTTACTTAAGTTAAAGTTTAAAGCAATTTTATATTATTCGAACAGTTAATCGACGAAAATTAATCATTTAACCGATTAACGTTTAATCGATTGAATACCCTAGTAACTAATTTTTTCGTGCAAAATTTTAAAATTTTATTTTATACTTTAGATATTTGATGCCTAGTTAGCAAAAAATTACCGCAGACATACCGCTGTTCCTGCCTTTATAATGTTGCTGACACCTTTATACAATTTTCCCCACGCACAAGTCAAGAGTTGGACAGCAATGACCACTAGCATCGGTAGCTATTAACAATGCTTTTTGACCACAGCTGAATAACTGTTGACTTGTCCTTGGGACATTTAGAAAAATTGTATAAAGATGTCAGCAAATTTTATAATGAGAGGGTCTGCAGGATGTCAGCGGTGATTGATCAGTTTCTACGAGTATATTGCAAACTTTATAAGTATCTATCCTGTATTTGCTAAGATTTTAACTAAGTCTCTCAATTAGTAACACCACAAGCCAGAGACTCTATAATATAGAGATAAGACAAATTTATTTCTTCTACTACCTCCTAATAATAATTGCTCAAGATTATTATTGAGCTAATACTTAAACTTATTAAGGGCTCAAATAACTCAGGAAACACTGTACAGATAACTATGTAATTTTCCATACACTCGTAGCAACTATCCAATATCTTACATATAAAATAAAATTTTAAAATTTTGTACGCAAAAGTTAGTTTCAAAGTTTTTAAAATTTAGTGTGCTACTAAAGTCTCATTAGCAGGTGCTGCCATCGAGACAAAAGTAGACAACTTTTTTTTCCGGTATTGCTACAGAAGCAATGCCCTGCCACAAGTATATTCTTGAGCGCCCTCTAGGTGTCAGTAGCGGCCTATATTTGTATTTTCTCTGTATTTACAGAGTTTCTGTAAAACATGTCCAGTTTTAAAATAAATAACAATTGAAAAAACTTGAAAAAAAACTTTAATTTTTGAGAAAATGTATCCCCATTGATTTCATCTTGATATTAAATAACTTAACAGGACATTTTAACAATAATGCCATGTATATAATTTAGTTTTTAAAATAATGTTGTATTTTTGTTTTTCAAAAAATTAAACATAATATAACCTAATTTGCCTTGGAGTGTATAGTTGTAAAAGAATTATTACGCCAATTAAAAAATATTAGTAAAAAATTGTCAATGCTATAAACTGTTTTTATGTATTATATTAGACTTTGTTTGATAACTTTCAAGGAAGTTGTTAAAATAAATTTTATTTTCAGAAATGTTACTCTAGCTCGAGTTCTTTCACATTTCATTGCATTGGGTTGCTTGGTATTTATTTTATTGCTAAAGAGTCTTGACAATAATATTTTGACACAGATCGAAACAAATGTTGGCTTAGTCTTACAAAAATAACAAAACCTTTGTTTTTAAACAAATAAAGTGTGTCTTGAAAATTGTTAATTTTACAAAATATCATCGTAATGTTTAGTAAAGAAATGCAACCTCGAACTAGAGTAATCTTTCTCAAAAAAAGCAATTACCTCTTGTTCGTACCTAACTATTCTTTGCCTATTACTTTCCCGGGACGTCACAACGGAATTAAGAGTCTATTTGTAATGACCTTTATTATTTATTGGGTGTATGTAAACAACTTTGTAGTTAAAAAAATCTAAAATATGAATTTACATTATGTAACGGTGAGTTGAAAATTTGCCAAAAATAAAAATGTTGAATAGTGAAAATAATTTAAATAATATATGACATTATAATAAAGAAAATGTATAGTAAAACTTTGTGGTTTAGAAAATTGTATTTATAGAATATTCATTTATTTACTGTGTACAACTAAAATAGGTCTACAAAAATAAAAATAAATATGAGTGGGAGTATTATAAAACATGCCAAAAAATATGTTTCTATTAAGGTAACTGAAGATAGTAAAGGGATTAAATAGAAGACTTAACAAATAGTGATATCATTTTAGAACTTGCTATATTGATTTTTGGTCACTTGCTTTTGAAACATCGATCTAGGCACCTAACAAGGTATATACACAGAAAAATGTCCACCAAAACATTGGATCTTTAAAAAATTCAAAAATAATTGTCTTGCGATACAATATTTTTATTAATTTTGGCATGCTGAATATGAATACCACAAAAATTCTGAAATCAATCTAGCGGGTTTCGAGATATCGCGGCTTTTATTTATTATACCCTTTTTATACACTCCAACCACAGTATGGGGGTATACTCACTTTGTCATTCCGTTTGTAACGCATCGAAATATCGGTCGGAGACCCCATGAAGTATATATATTATTGATCCATGATCGATTCTAAGACATTCTGTGAATGTCCGTCTGTCATTCCGTCTGTCTATAGATAACACAATGCAGTCCAAAATAAAACAGCTAGACTCCTGAAGTTTGGCACAAATATGTCTTATGTTTATAGGCAGGTTAAGTTCGTGAATGGGCAAAATCGGGCGAGGGGGAAAAAAGTTCCCCTTGAAGAACTGAACCAACATCTGAAAAAATATTATTTTTTTACATGTTATTTTGTATTTTTGTTAAATAAATGAAACATTTGGTATATTTATCGCAATGGGAAGTTGCTCTCAAAGCCCCCCACTGACCCCCATCACCCCCTCCCCCCCCCGCAAAAAAAAACGCACCTGAATTTTTTTTTTATTTTTTTTACAATTGGGAGGGTATAAAAGATTCGGCACAGCCGAATTTAACACTCTCACTTGTTTTACATGTTTTTTTGAAGTTTTGTTAAATAAATGAAACATTTGGTTTATTTATTGCGATGGGAAGGTGCTCTCAAAGTCCCCCACTGACCCCCATCACCTTCCCCCCCCCAAAAAAAAAAACGCCCCTGAAATTTTTGTTTTTATTTTTTTTACAATTTGGAGGGTATAAAAGATTCGGCACAGCCGAATTTAATACACTCACTTGTTTTTTTTTAAATTCAAAAAAAAATTATCTTCCGATACATTCTAAGCTTTAATGCAAAATTTTGATTTTGGAAATCCATTGTGTCCTTCCCAGGAAAAAAGGGCATTCAAATATGATAAGTATTCAACATTTTTGGTTGAAATTAAAAAAAAAAATTGTTTCTAAATTTTAAATCTTCATAATTTTATATACAATATTTTGTTTTTATTTAATTTTTTCGTACGACTTACGGTTTCCGAGCACAAAAATGTTAAAAAACTGTTTAAAAGCAAATATTGCCAAAAAAGCGCATTTTTAAACGCCCATATCTTCCAAAGTATTGATCCACAAAAAAAAAGAAAAATATGTGTTTTAATCATTTACGAAGCTTTATCAAATAACCAAAAATAAACAAAATCGATGATCCGTCAGTTAAATATCTGTTTGGGATCCCATAAAGTAATATATTATTGATCAGTGGTCGATTCAAAGACATTTTAGAGATGTCTGTCTTAACATGTTTGTTTGTTGTTGTGCGGAGAAGTTTGTTATTGCACTTGAGCTATATCGGTTCAACGCACTGTTAGACCGCTTAACCTGTAAGCCAAAAAAGTATTACATGTAAGTGTTAAAGGGTCGCTGATCACGATTCTGTAAAAAAAACTTCAAAATTCAAAATGGCGGATACAAAATGGCGGACATGATTTTTTAAATTATTTGTTTATTGTATTTAATGTAATAATTGTCGATGTATTTGGGTTCGTAAATAATGAATATGGGCTCAGACTTTTAAAATTCAAAATGGGTGATCCAATATGGCGACAAATTAAAAATTTACGATTTTTTATATGTTGTCTCTTTTGGCCAAAAACTTCGATTTTAATGGTTTTTCAGATGTTAAAACTGATTTTGGAATTATTAATTCAAAATGGCGGATCCAATATGGCCTATATGCTTTTGTAATTCTTAGCTAATTGTACTTAAATTAATCATTTACGATGTATTTAGGGTAGATAATTATGAATTTGACCTCCTATTTTTTAAATTCAAAATGGTGGCTCCAATATGGCGACAAATAAAATATTAAATTTTTTCCTATGTTGTCTGATTTTGAGGGTTTTTCGGATGCAAAATCTGATTTTAGAATCAATTATTCAAAATAGCGGATCCCATTTGGCGGACAAGATATTTAAATTATTGGCTAATGTTTCAAAATATCACTAGGAAATGATTGCGCAACACGAATACGAACTCAAATTTTTTGAAATCAAAATGGCGGATCCAAAATTTAGGACCCAGCTTTTTTAAAAAAATGTACAATGTTTACTTTCCTAAGTTTTTATAAATCCCTCTTTTTGCTTTTATCAGAAGATTTTAATAAAATATTTCTCTATTGAATGCGCCAAAAAGTTCATATATTCAGTGGCACATTTAAGACAGCACTTTTTTATTTCAAATAAGCACTTGCTCTCCTAAATGTACAAATAATGATACTAGCATACAATTTCATACAAAATATTTTAATCGCTATCGCCAAAACATGCCCGCTTAAATGCGTTCCCAGCATTAAGCATTAATTTTTAGCACTAGAGATGGACTGGCGTGATTTAAATTTTTCGATCGTGAGTGATAAGTGAGTGAGACATTTTTTTCGTGAGTGATTCGTAGTGAGAGCCATTTTTTTTGCGTGAGTGAAAATTATTTAATTTGAGTCACACGTGAGTGGTGTTTTGTTTACTCACGTAAATAGTGAGTAAGTGTGAGAAAAAAACGATTGAGTAAATTTTGTTTTTTTTTGCGTGAGTCAACGTGAGTCAAAATTCACTCACGTGCCCATCTCCAGTTATCACGCCAATGTTGTCAAAGTGGGAATTTTTTTTTAGAAATCAATAGAAACAAAAATATCAAAAAAATTTTGAAGTTCCATTTTAGGGCATCTCTAAACGTCATATTTTGGATTATTGCCTCTATGTCAAAAGGTTATGAACGGTCGCACAGCGTCGCAAAAATGTGAATAGAATACATTGTCAGAGACAGATCGTAGTTCGAGTTTTGTCAATATCGTTTGGACTTTTTTGGACTTTGGTGTTGAAAAAAGGCGGATTTCAACAAAAGTATGAATTTCCATAATTTATTAAAAAAAATATATACTTATAGCTTACTTTTTGGCAGTTGATCTCATATGTTGGACAAACAGATATGTCTTTAGGAGAACTTCGCAGAAAATTTTACAAAATATTGTGTTGAAGTACAAAAAAAAATTATTTGTTTCATAAGTAAAAATATAAAAAAAATCTCACACTTTGACTTTAATCTCATGCAAAAAAAGAATTTTAGCTACAGTAAAAAGATATTAAAGATGGACAAAATTCAAGATGTCAACATTCTGAAAAAATATTTTTAGATATGTGTTGCCTTCCAGACCTTGTTGGCCAAAAAATGGAAATCCTGGCCCACAGTGCAATAGTTAAAAAATTTTAGGACATTCAAAAAAGCTTAAAATACAAAATGATTTAATTCGGCTGCTGGTTGAGAGAACAGAATTGAACACCGAATGGTATTAAAACCAGTACGAACAAATTTGTTAACAAAAAAAAAAAGCCCGGATTAATTTTTTCTTCAAAATTGTTTTTCGCAGTATTTTTTTTTTTTTTTTCTTTTTTAAATAAAGTTTTAAATAAAGTTTGCAAAAATCTTTTTCACATTGTGGAGGGAATCAATACATTCGATAGCAAGTGTGAACCGCAAATAAAGATATAAAGATTTTATTATGTTTAACTATGGCCACCTTAACTTTGGAAAGGTGGAGAAAAGTTTTCCACTTTTATTGCAGGAAAAAAAGCGTTTAAACATGCATAACTATATAGTTTATACATCTATGACTATATCCTTTATAGAGATTATTGCTTTGGTTACTCAAAAACACACACATAGGAACTAATTCACGTATACACTTACTTTTGCACACCTTTGGCATGTTGTATTCATGTTCATTATTTAGTACACTCACCAACGTGTATGTATTTCCCTTTTTTTGCATTTTTGCAATCAAAATTTATTGACCGAGAATTTTCAATCAATCGTTTTGTGGTTAAGGGCAGCATAGATAGAAATTTACCACTACAGCTATGACTATAAGCTTTCATATATATCGTTCTGTATAAATGGTATGAACATCGATAGAGACAGCATTCCACACCATTTCCGATTTTATGAAATACAAAACAGGCCAGCTAAAAGGAAATTTAACCTTGGATGTGAAGAATGAAGAACTTAATGAAAAATGGAAAAACTTGCTTATTAATACACAACAAAAAAGAGATCCCAATTTTTTTTTTTTTTTGCCAAATATCTATTTGATCATATTCCCAGATAACATTTTTTTGCGGACTGTGATTCAATTCCCTTTCAATAATTTAAAAATGGTGTTAAACACTACACACATTTAATGATTTTAAAGCAATTATCCTTTCATAATCGTCATTGGTATGTTTGTTATTGATGGGTATTGAAGGTGGTGTTTGATGTTCCATAAATGTTCAATATCTGTGTGTACAGATGTATTTATGGAGTTTAGTGTCTAGGTGCAATAAAAAAGATAATAAATTCTAAAATACTTAACATCAACATACGAGTGTGAACATATTAGAATGGTTTGAATAACAAAAGTTTGCTAAAAACTTAACAAAAGCATTTTATGAGGTTTTGTATGGGAAGGACGCTTTCCTCTCTAATGGAATTTTGGTATCAACGAAATTTTCAAATATATGATAAAAACAGGTTCACGGTGGTCCAGTGGCTATTTAAATTTTTACTAGAGGTATCGATTCAAAAATTTTGAAAAAACTTGTAAGATGGGCGAAGGAAAACGGTGTGGGGGGTAATCCTACTATAAACGAGGCAATACTTTACTTCACCCGATCTTATTACTTATTATACTGCACTCAAAATATATTCTCTGTCATATCAGCAGAAAAATCTGCTAAAAATACACCCATTTTGAGCCATATGTGAAATCTGCTTAATTTAGCAGGTACGGTTTGCTGAAAATCTATAATGATTATTTAGGTGAAATCAGTAGAGAAATCTGTCAAAATAGCAGAGAAATCTTCTAATTGTAAGACATTTTCTAGAAAATTTTTGTTTTTAGAAAATTTGTTTTCATGAAAACTTAAATAGTTTTTTTTTAAACTAAACTTTTGAAAAAAGTTTCTGTAAAATTAGCAATATAATATGCTGATTTTTTTTAGTTTTGTCAATCATAACTCTAAATTGCTTTAATTGTATAAAAAAAACACACAGTAAAATTTCTGTTATTTTGTAAGACTGAATGACAGAGATTTTTGAAAATCGAATTGAAAGTCGTTTAACAGATTTGTTGATAGAGTTTTTCTTTTAAGTGTTGCTTTATCCAGCCGAAAATGGAATATAAACTCACATATGTGCTGTGGCTTTAAAATCTGTTCAGATTCGATTTAACTTTTTGATCTACGGGAGACCAGTTGGCGTTTCTTATGAACGGTGAAATCGGTCCTTCCCCCATTTTGATGAGAGTAAAATGGTTGCTTTCGACATTTCCAAGACGTGAGATCGTTTGTGGCACGGAGCACTCGGGGCAAAGCTTGTATGATTTTTCTCGATTTAAAACGATTTTTCTCAGAGACCGCACTATACGTGCTGTTTTATATGGGATCTCATCAAACGAATTGCAGCTAAATTCAGGTGTACCGCAAGGCTCTGTTCTTTCTATTACACTTTTCTCTTATTTTTATTTTTATTAATGATATTTTTGGTCAAACCTTCAATCCTATCTAGTCTTTTGCAGACGCAGCAACATTTGTCATTAATTTTCATTCGATATGAGGTTAAGCTCTATAGTGATAGTGGGCATGCGGCAGGACATAAATGACAAACTCAACCAGGACCATTAACCCACAGACGAGCAGTGGAATAATCATTGCCATTTGTATCTACGGATGGTACCAAAAAAAATTACACTATTTTGGATCCCTGGTCACAGAGATTTTGAGGGTAACGAGATATCGTATGATCTTGCTAGGAATGTCTCCCCTACTCCCATGACCGGTACCGAACCCTATTGTAGGGTAAATTTTTAACTACACCCATAACCAAAACACCCCCCCCCCCCCCCCCCCAATACGATTTTCGTCTTGGAAAGTTAAAATTTTTATGAGGGTTTCTTCGTCAACAGGGACACCCTTCTTTCCAAAATTTATATGGGTTTAAAAATTTTTTAAAAAATTTTGGAAATTACTTAAAAATATTTTGTTTTGAATGCCGAGTGGCGTTATTGAATTTAAATATGGCGGATTCAATATGGCGCAAGATTTTTTAAAAATATTACAGATTTACTTAAAATTCTTAATGCACGGGTTCTTGGAGTCGCTTATGAAAAATTTGCAGTTGGATTTATAAAATTCAAAATTTCGGATTACAACATGGTGATAATTTTTTTTTTTAAATAACAGATTCATTCAAAACACTTTACGCACCGGTTTGTTGGGTTGCTAAATTACAATCTGCCATTCGAAAATCTAAGTTCAGATTCTTATTTAGCGACCCCAAAAACTCGGGCATAAAAAGTTTCAAGGAAATCGGTTTATTTATTAAAAATATTTGTCGCCATGTTGGATCCGCCATTTTGAATTTTAAAATTAAAACTTCAGATTCTTCTTAAACGACCACAAAAACCTGTTTTTAAAGTGTTGACGAAGAAACCCTCATATAAAAGAAATAATTCTATGGCTCGTTGGCCACATCGGGGATTTTGGGGTTAAAAAAATGGGTAAAAATGGCGATTTTGGATTTTTCTGCCATTTCTTACTAAGAAACTATATGATGTTTCCATATGAGAATAAATTTTTTTTAATGCCTATCCAACGGGGGCACAACCTTGTAAAAATTTGGCTTCGTTAAATATTTTTATTTATGAAAATGTGTAAATTTCAAATCGTCTTTTAAGTTTCAGGAAAATCGGTTCATATTCCCTTATCGTTTTGTTTGAAAATTGTTTTGTAGAAATTAATTTTCATGATCCTGATGCATAATTATTATTAGATAAAAGTAATATTATGTGTCTTTTTTATCATATTTTACTGATTTTGCGGTATAACTGACTTTTTAGAAACGAAATTATTTCAAACTCTAGAGTTTTACTAAAAAAAAAATAAAATCTCTTCTTTAAAATTAAAATATTAAGAAACCTGTGAATTTTTTTTGTATAATCTTGCGATGTCCGTCCGTCCGTCCGTCTGTCCGTCTGTCTGTTGAAAACACGCAAAATTTTGAAAGACTTTACGGATGCTCCTGAAGTTTGGCATTTACCTGGTCAGGTTAGTATTGCAATCCAGCGAAATCGGTCCAGTGGTTCAAAAGTTATGAGCAAAAGAGTGAATTTCGGCAAGGGTTTTTCGTGAATTTATGAGATAAAAAGCACTATAACTTTCGAAAAGCAATTCTGAGGATGCTGAAGCTTGACATATATATTTTTCGTTCCTACAGCCTAGTTCGTATTGAATTTCACCCAAATCGGTCCAGTGGTTCAAAAGTTATTAGCAAAACTGTGAATTTCAGATTAGCTTCACCTTCACGTGTTGAAACCAGTTAAACCTGTTTTAAAAACATTGGTAAGTCACAAAAATATTTTACAACGTATTTTTGTCACTCAAAAATATTTTTATACCAAATCAAAAAAAAAAAAAAAATACACTCGAATAAAATTTTACACTCAAAAAAAATTTTACACTCAAAAAAAAATTAGTAAATTATTTTTTTTTTTGTAAAAATTACTAAAAAAAAAAAATTTTACACAAAATAAAATATTTCTAATCAAAGCTGTTATTTTTTTCAAATTTGAAAATTTACTATCACTTAAAATGGGCATTGTAGAGGGTATTCATAGATTCGGTCAAGTCGAATTTAACTTTTCTACCTGTTTGTGTATAAAATTTAAAAAAATTTTAAATTGAAAAGGGGGGGGGGGGGGCACGTGCCCCTTGTGCCCACCCCCTGTATACGTCCATGTAAAGAGTTAAAAAAGGACATACTTCTTGAACTTGTGGGAAAATTGAGGGGTCTACGGGAATCCAAAGCATTAATTGCGCCACTGTCATGTGTACATAACAAAAATAACTTGTAAATGACAAGAAAAACTTTTAACTTTTTTTTTTTTGGTACCTCCTATTTGACAACAATTTCTTGTAATTTTACAAGCTTTTACGCAAAAATTTTGTAATTTTGTAATATTGCAAGATTTTTACCAGTAAAATTGTCATTTTACATTTTTTTTGACGCTATAAAACTTACTAGGAGGTATGGGTAATACCATTTATCCTTTTAAATAAAAAATTCTGCCTTTAAATTTGTTGTTTAATTAACAAAAATTTTTTTTTTATAATCAAAAATTTTATGAACAAATTTGATAAACTAGTCAAAAGACAATTTACAAATTTGAATTTAAATAAAAATATTTAACAAAGTGAAAAAGAAAATATAGTACAAGGTTCCCTACAGGAGGTTACCGTAACTTTACTATATTTTTTGCTACCTCCTACTTTACGAGAATTCCTCGTAAAAATTAAGAGCTTTTTTGTAGTATTACAAGTTTTTTACCAATAAAATTGTAAATTTACAACCTTTATGGCACAATAAAACTTACAAGGAATTCCCGTAAATTAACTAGATTTTTTTTTGTAAAACAACAATTTGTAAGATAACAAAAAAAATTGTAAAATTACAAAAAAAAAAATAAATTTTAATAAAAAAAAATTTGTTAAAAAACAAGGATAACTGTCAGATATTGGGATTACAAAACTTTTTCTAGTAATTTGACAAGTCTATTTTTGTGTGTATAATTTACATTTAATATTATCTTTTAAATATATCAAAATTTTTTTATAGTTTTCCGCCTTCCTTATATCACTTGCATGTGGGTGTAAATAAATGTAATTTGTAAATTGATTGCTAAAAATTTTTATGTAATAAATGAAATTGATAAGTATTTTATAAATATGTATATAAATTTATTTATAATAAATTGATATTCATTTGTAAAACCATAAATGATTTTAATTGATATTTCTGGCTGTAAATGGAGTACTTTGAAAAGTTTTAAGTGCGTCCTTCATGTAAAATATTGTATTTACAATAAAGGATGCTTACGTACATCAACAGTTATTGTTTTAAAAAAACAAAAAAAAAAAAAAAAAATTATTTCAAAGAATTTAAGGATTTTATATTTTGAAGTACTTGTATTACAACTTTATACAAAAGTTTTTCACAAGAGGTTTGGGATTTTTAATAGGAAATTTTTAAGGGCCAAAAATATGAAAGGCAATTGAAAAATATTTCTAAAATAAATGCAATTTGAAAAATCAATTTAAAAGAAGAGAAAATTTATTTCTTTAGAATTGCAACATAAATAATAACATTTAATTATCGATCAATTGTTTATTAAGTATCTGGCTACTCTAATCGTTTGAGTTCAACTACATGTAAAACGAATTTTATAATACAGTATCTGTGGCAAAAGAGCCAAAGTCTGAATGGTTAGGGGAGAAAAATGCGTATATAAATTGCAAAAGAATTGAAAATTTTTCAACAAACGTTTTATTGATAAAGAGACCTGGAAACGTTTTAACATTGAACCAGAAACGCGAATTATTTCTTTTTTTCTACAAAAAAAGTCAGTTTACCAATTGTTGAACATTACAATACTGTAAAAAAAGTGTATAAAATGGGGAATTCAAAATTTTGAACACACATTATATATGTCCTGCGGGAAAAATCTTACGAACCGATACCAGGAATTGTTACTTTGATATAGCAATTTTCTAGAAGTAGATTAATTCGTTCATTGTTTCATTTCCTAGGACTGAGGATTTCAAAATGTATCACAAGGGGTCAGTTAACCCTTTCATAAGTTATCGCCATCTCTTATTCCAGTAAAAATTTAAAAAACTTTTTTTATTTAATTTAAATTCTTACAATGTTGAACAGGAATACAAAACACCTTAAAGGGATTATATTTGTTCTTCTACGGGAAACTTTTTCCCCAAGTCTGATATTATCCATATACAAACTTAACCAGTATATAACGAAAAAACATATGGCCGCCTATCTTCAGGGTCTTGCATTTTAGTTTGGGCTGCATCATGGTTGCCACAGACGGAAATTTATAGAATGTCTCATAATCGATCACTCGTTAATAATATATGTGGAGCTTTTCATTTTAAACGTTCCATAAAAAAAAACATTTTAAAAAATTTCAAAAAATCTTAAAATTTTTATAAACGAAAAATGTCTAGGAATGTTCCAAATTTTCTACATGAAAAAATTTAACTATTTTTCTAAAAAACTTTTTTTTTTGAAAAAAAATGTGAATTTTTTATAAGAAAAGCCCTAAAAGTGTTCTAAAGAAAAAATCTGAGAATTTTTATATAAGCGAAATTTTTTCATATAAATTCTTTGACGAAAAATGTCTAAGAATCTTAAAATTTTTCTAAAGGAAAATTTTTTCTGAATGTTTTTCTATATGATAAAAGTCTTGAAATATTAAAATTTTTCTTTAGAAAAAAATATGAGAATTTTTCAAGACGTAATATTTTGTTGTTGAGAATTTTTCTATGGGAAAATTTTGACAATTTTTATATGAAAAATCTAAAAATTTTTCTGTAGGGAAAACTTGAGAATTTTTGAATGGGAAAAATCTTAAAATTCTCTGTTTTGAAATTCTGACAATTCTTCTGGGTCAAAAGGAACAAAAAAAACAAGTGAAAGTGTTATATTCCGCTGTGCTGAATTTTTTATAACCTCCAATATGTAAAAAAATATATATAAAAAAATCAGTTGGGTTTTTTTTTGTGGGGGGAGTTTGGTGGGAGACGTTCGGGGACACCTGCCCCTTGCGATAGATGTTATCAAATGAATTTATTATGATTCTTGCAATTATTTAATTCAATTAATCATTATTAAAACACACCCGCCCCACAAAAGGGGGCGGGTCAAACTTTTAACATGATGGTGTTTTTAGGCTGGTGTCAATTTTTAAAAAAGTTGCAGGACGCCACCTCAGTTTGACTATATAAGCTAACAATTTACGAAAAAGAAAACAAGAATTCTGAAGATTATTATAACTGGATAATATGAAACTAGTAAGAAACAAACCAGGATGTCTTAAAATTTTTCTTTCACACTTTTCTCAATTCAAAACCATATACATATAACCAGGGAAACCAAAAATATGCAGCATCATATTTTTTCCTGTGCATTTTATTGATAAATGGGTAAGGTATTTATCCGTTTCAGAAGTTTTTAAGAAATCTGGCATCGATTTGTTAGAGCATATTTTTGCATATTTTAGCCTTAAGAGCATATTTTCGCATATTTTAGTTTTAAGAGCATATTTTAGCATAAGAGCATATTTTTATTTCACTTTTTCACTTTTTAGAGCATATTTTTACATTTTTAGAGCATTTTTTTTTTCAATTTTTAGAGCATTCTTTTCCAATTTTTTATGACCACATTTATTTTTAAATTTTTTATCCAACATGGATGTTTTTTGTCAACAATTACGTAATTGTGACGATTGATTCCCCTTTGGCCTGTTCTTGCATCGTATCGGTATATGAAACTATGTTTTCTTTAGATTCAGCAACTTGGTAGAAAATATTAACGCAAATATAAAACATATTTAACTCTCTAACTATCGCATATAACGGTATTTGGAGGGTCTATTCTCTAACAAATTGTAAAAACCACCGCAAAAAAGGGGACATAATTTTTTTTAAGAGCATATTTTTATTGTTTTTGGAGCATATTTTTCGTGTTTTAGGGCATTTTTTAAGCGCATAAAACGTGTTTTTTAGAGCATATTTTTGGTTTTCCTGCATATAACAAATCAAAAAATTATAATACATAATTATAATTAGAGCCTGAGCTCGACTGTCTTAACAGAAACAATAATTAAAAAAAAACGACTATAAGTCGCCCTAAGTGGCAATAAGCAGTATCTTTGGAAAAATGGCAACACCTTACATTTGTGTCTAAAATATAGACCATGTCTGGCAATGTTTGCAAAAATAAGTACTTATTGTTAGATCAGAATTGATGAAGGAGAGGAAGAAGAATAATGATTACTAAAAATAAAAGTTTGTTTACACATAATTACAATAACAACCCTTCTGTTAGAAAAAACAACAGCAACAACCACACTCGAATTGAAAAAATCAGATTTAGTTGATACTTGCTTAACAGCTTAACAGCTTACCTATCAATTTTTTTTTTTTTTCATCAATTTTTTTTTTTATCAAACTTTTTTTCATAAATTTTTTTTACATCTAATTTTTTTTTTCATAAATTTCTTTTTCTATAATTGTTTTTTTTTATCAAATTTTTTTTATCAAATTTTTTTTTCCTTATATTTTTTTTTTATCAAATTTTTTTTTTTCATCAAAAATTTTTTTTTATATAATTTTTTTTTTAAACATATTTTTTTCATAATTTTTTTTCATAAAATTTTTTTATCAAATTTTTTATTATCAATTTCTTTCTCACCAAAAAATTTTTTTTTTCATATTTTTTTTTCATCAATTTTTTTTTACATCAAAAAATTTTTCTTTTCATCAAAAAAATTCATCAAAAACTTTTTTTCATCAAAATTTTTTTCACCAAAAATTTTGGGTTCATTAAATTTTTTTTAACATAATTTTGTTTTTTGTGAAAAAAATATTTTTTTTTAACAAAACTACTTTTTCATTAAGTCTAATGCTGTTCCAAAAAAAGTAATTTCCAAACATCCGAATTTCTTTTTTGTTTTGTTTCTCATAAATAAAATTTGGTGAAAGTTAAACGTCCTTATAGTTTTTTAAATTTAAATTATTCCATTTCAACTTCGAGTGAAAACGTGATCAACAAAACAATAAACTTGATTTCATATGATTCGGAAATTTCATATGAATAGGCCAAAGCTTTTCGCATAAAAACTTTCCATTTGTTTATCAAATGTACATAAAACCAGTGAGAGTGGTATATTCTTTGGTGCCGAATCTTTTATACTCTTCAAAATGTAAAAACACTTTTTTGCACTCATTTACGAAATGTACAGCTCTTTTGGTTTTTTAATGGGGTCCTCGACTGATGTTTCAATTCGTTTTGCATGGAATAGCAAAGTAATCTAACACTATTTTTTCTAAAAAAACTTTGCTTTGGCAAGTACACCCAAATCTTCCGCAAAACATTAACATGATTTAATGTTTTGGGCAAGAGTACAAAATTCGCAGCCATATTTTTATTTAGTTTTAGGTTGAACTTTAGTGTCAAGGAAAAATGTACACGCAGTTTGATTTCTACATGATTAAATGTCACAAAAATGTTAACAGCGAAATCGTACACTCAAAAAAAAAACCTTGTCAAATTTCTTAGAAAAATTCTCGTAGTCCCATTTTATTTATATTTTACAGTTTTCCTTGTTTTATAACAAAAAATTTTCGATCGAATTTTAAATTTTTTTTATACCAACAGTATGGGGGTATACTCACTTTGTCATTCCGTTTGTAACGCATCGAAATATCGGTCGGGGACCCCATAAAGTATATATATTATTGATCTATGATTGATTCTAAGACATTCTGTGAATGTCCGTATGTCTGTAGATAACACAATGCAGTCCAAAATAAAACAGCTAGACTCCTGAAGTTTGGCACAAATATGTCTCATGTTCATAAGCAGGTTAAGTTCGTGAATGTGCAAAATCGGACAAGGGGGAAAAAAGTTCCCCCTTGAAGAACTGAACAAACATCTTAAAAAATACACTTTTTTTACATGTTTTTTGTATTTTTGTTAAATAAATGAAACATTTGGTATATTTATCGCGATGGGAACGTGCTCTCAGAGTCAACCTTTTTTTTTACATTTTGGAGTGTATAAAAGATTCGGCACAGCCGAATTTAAAACTCTCACTTGTTTTTCTGTAATTTTACATTTTTTTGCAATTTTACAAATTTCTACGGTTTCTTTACAAAAAAAAAAATCTAGTTAATTCACAAGAATTCCTTTTTGTGCCAAAAGATTTGTAAAATTATAATTTTACTTGTAAAATTACAAAAAAGCTCGTAATTTTTACTAGAAATACCCGTAAAATAGGATGTAGCGAAATATCTATAAAAGTTACGAAACCTGCTTTAAAGTTTTATTGCGTCAAAACAATTTTTAATTTACAATTTAATTGGCTTGTAAAATAACAAAATTATTGGCAAAAGGTTTGTACAATTACAAGGAATTTTTGTCAAATAGGAAGTAGCAAAAAAAAAGTTACAAACTTTTTTTTTTCATTTTAGAAGCGAAAATCGTTGTAAAGCATTTTTTATAGGAAAAATGTCTTGGAATTTGAGTTTTTTTCTGTTTAAAAATTTTTTAGAATCTAATATCGTGTTTCTGTTAAACGGACGAAACAATACATCAAAGGAACGCTACCCGTACGAATTCGTAATGATATCAGTTTCCATAACATTTTCGTTTGATTACGTTATTTTTTTCGTTAGTTACGTTTGTCTTGACCATTTGTCAAATTACAGTATTGCCACAAAGGTTTTTTTTAGTTTTTGTTTATTTTTTTCATACAAAAATTATCTAAACTAAACGAAGTGGCAACATCAACACATCAGCTAAAGAAAACAGCTGATCAAATTTCATGTTTATAAAAAAAACATACAATTATAATCAAATCAGAGTTTTTTTATTTATTACACTCAAAATATTTTGTAGGCAAAAACAAACGAAAAACACATTTAAAACCAGTGAATAAACAATTAAAAACCATCCCAGTAATTATTCATTTGTTTTAACAAACATCAAGAGTTATTAAAAAAAAATAACCTACGAAAACATTAAAAATTAATGATTTTGTAGGTTATTTTTTACAATTTTCTATTGAAATATTTTTTTAAAAGTTTTAATAAAATTTTGGGGAATCGATCCCGCAATCAACTACATTCTGGCCAGACACTCTACCCATCGTGCCAAAGTCACTTGATACAAACATGTTTTTATATTTCTATAAATAATTTTTTGAATTTTTTTTTACAAAAAAATAACCTACTTGTGTAGGTAAAAACTAATGATATCACAATAAAAAATACCAACAATTAAAAAAAAAATTACTTACACAAAGCATTAAATATTTAAAGTATAATCAGAAGTTTTTACTTACAAAACAAAAATAAATGTCTTTAAAAATTAAATGTTAATGAAAGTCTTTATTTTTTAGTGTGTTATTTTTTAAACAAATGACAGAAGTAGTCATAAATAAAAACTGAACATCAAACAAATGTTTTTTCTTTTAACAACTACTAAACGTAAAACTTTTTAAATAAACTACAAATAGTTAATGGCATAAATTTTTGAGTGCAAAAATATTTTACAACTTATTTTGGTCATTTAAAATATTTTTACATTAAAAAACAATTACACTCGAAACAAAATTTTACACTCAAAAAAATTTAGTGTTTTTAATTGAGTTAAAACACCTCAATTCAACCGAAAAAAGTAGCATTTTTGACCTTACCTCTTTCGAATTTGATGAAACTTGGAATATAGTTGGTCCCTTACAAAAAAATCATAGTGCCAAAATTTTGGACTTCTGGTAGTTTTTCTTCGCGAGACATGGGGTCTTGAAAATTGGCAAAATCGTATATATTTGACAAAAGTGTTCTGAGATAAATAAAGATAACTCGAAAAGTAATAACAATACAGGCCTCAGTCAGGTTGCACATAATAGGTAATGAGACAGCCTTTAAAATGGCGTTCCCAAAGATTTTTTTTGAAAAAGGTCAAAGGTCATTGGTTTTAACCTTAATTTTTGGAGAGCTATATCTCAAAAAACGATATTTTTAAAATTTTGGAAAAAATATATGTTATTAAGGATCACCTATACTACTTAAGTTTAAATTTTCAGGATGGAGACTTCATTGGAACTTTTAATATTAATAGAAACATAATGGCAGGGAAGAAAAAGCGGTGTTTTTCCCCTTACAGAAAAAAACAATTTATTTGGTCTTTGAGATTTTGGTACCAAATTTCACTTTTCTGAATGTTTTTGACGTGCTGAGTCCAAATATGATCTTTGAACTGGCCTATCGCAATTAGTTTTCGAGATATCTGCACATTAATGTGTGAAAATTGCTAAAATGCTATTGCTGTGTTTTTTGAACATTTAGGTGCTTATATCTTGAAAAGTAATAGCGATAGGCCAGTTCAAAGGTCATATTTGGACTCAGCACGTCAAGAACATTCAGAAAAATAAATTCTGGTACCAGAATTTCACAGACAAAAAAAATGTTTTTTTTTTGTAAGGGAAATTACACCGATTTTTCTTTCCTGTCACAATGTTTCTATTAATATAAAAAGTTCCAATGAAGTCTCCAGCCTGAAAATTTAAACTTAAGTAGTATGAGAGATTCTTAACAACATATATTTTTTCCAAAATTTTAAAAATATCGTTTTTTGAGATATAGCTCTCCAAAAATTAAGGTTAAAACCAATGACCTTTGACCTTTTTCAAAAAAAATCCTGAGGAATGCCATTTTAAAGGCTGTCTCATTACCTATTATTTGCAACCTGACTGAGACCTGTATTGTTATTACTTTTCGAGTTATCTTTATTTATCTCAGAACACTTTTGCCAAATATATACGATTTTGTTAATTTTCAACACCGCATATCTCGAATACTGGAATGACCAGAAGCCTGAAAAATTGGAAAAATCTCTTTTTTGTAAAAGTAAACCCCAGTACTAAATTTCATTAAATTTGGAGGGGGTGCGGTCAACTCCTCGGTTGAATTGAGGTGTTTTAGCTCAATTGTTTTTTTTTTACAAAAATGACAAAAAAAAAATTTTATTCAAAATTAATTATTTCTAATCAAAATCTATCATTTAAAAAGGTCTTCATGGAGAGTATTTATGAATTTGGCCAAGTCGAATTTAACTTTTCTACTTGTTTAACACTGATTTGGGAAAATACAATAAAATATGATTCTTTAAGCATATAATAGTTTTAGACGTTTTCCAAACGTCTTTAATAAAAAATTAAAAACTTCAGTGGGCCATAAAATAGAAATTCGAACAAACTTTGCAAAACCCTTTGATTTGGCAGTATTATTTAAAATATGAAAATCGTTTTCTACAAATTCAGCCTATAACAAAAATAACTTTTACCTTTTTAGTCATCTGAAATCTAAAGCCGAAACACCAAATAATTTCTGTATAAACCTTTATATCGATTCTGGTATGGGGATAATAATATATTTAAAAAAATATATGAAAGTGTTTTATACTTGTATGCATATATTATGATATTATTATATGGAGTATGGAGACAAAATAAAAACACTCATACACACAGAGAGTCACACTTTAAAAACGACATTTGCTATTTAAAGGACTTTATTGGAGTTCATTTACACAGTAGACTGCCCAGAAAAAAACAAAGTTGTTATTTTCTTGGGGGATACCTGCGAATTTTGTTCCTTTTTGTGCAAAAAAATTTCGGTTTTTTTTTGGGATTTTTAAAATAATATCTAGAGGTCGCGATCTCGCGTTTTATAACGATTTATTTTTTTTGAGTTTTTTATTATTTTAAATTGTTAAATATGATTAATATGATAAAATATCAGTAATTTCAGACAAAAAAAAATTAAATTAAAAATTAAATATCGCTCATTCCATGAGATGTCTCCCAGCATCTAATAAAATGTTCTTTAATTTATTTGAAATTTCGCACACAGGTACACTATGGAGCAATTAAAATAAATTCGTTTTTAGTTTCGCGAAAATCCACGAATTCGCGAACGCGAATATATTCGCGAATTTACGAATTTTCTCGGAACTAACAACTGGTTTATTTTAATAGCTTCATAGTGTTCATGTGTGCAAAATTTCAAATAAATTAAGGAACATTTGATTAGATGCTGGGAGACATCTCATGGAATGAGCGATATTTAATTTTTAATTTAATTTTTTTTTGTCTGAAATTACTGATATTTTATCATATTAATCATATTTAACAATTTAAAATAATAAAAAACTCAAAAAAAATAAATCGTTATAAAACGCGAGATCGCGACCTCTAGATATTATTTTAAAAATCCCAAAAAAAAACCGAAATTTTTTTGCACAAAAGGGAACAAAATTTGCAGGTATCCCCCAAGAAAATAAAAACTTCGCTTTTTTTCTGGGCAGTCTATTACACAGTCATGTATGATGATATCCCATATACGGGATATAGTACACAATAAAAACGAATGTCAGACGCGTGTGCATCCACTTATAAAATCATGCAAGGCGAGAAGCAGCACTATAGAATGTATTATTAAAGTACTCGTCGTTTCGACGTACACTTTTTATTCCTCTATTTAAATGTTTTATAGCCTGGGATGAAATGGTAGCAGCTGAGTGGGGGGTATGGGTAATTTGGGGAGGGGGGGAGGTTGGTATGGAGTTTTACATATGTAAAAGACCTTGATCTACTTTTACATTTTTTCTTCTTTCAGCATCGTTATCATCATCTTTACCACTTTTCTTTTTTAAAAATACACACTATGTACCGGCAATTTTATTTATAATTGAAAATTGTCGTAAATGTTTAATATACTTAACCCTGCTGTTAGGTTAAGCCCATTTGGTCCAATTTTTGGATTGTTTCCTTTGTAACTTTTGAACGGTGATATATACTAGCTCAGATTTTTTGCTCATGGGGTCTTTTTGTAAAACAATGTTATTTACAAAAAATCTAGGTTCTGACTTAAACCAGGACTGAGAAAAATAAAAAGTTACGTTTCTTAGGTTAAGGGACCATTTGGTCCATAGTATATTTTCACCTGCGATTTCGATAGCCGGAGCCCATGAAACGTCGATTTTAGAAAATAGGATGCACGCATTCAAAGCGGGTATTCCGGCAAAACTTTTAAAATTGTGACGGCCATGTAATGCATTACCATGTAATGCATAGCAAAAAAAAACAAAAATATGCATTTTTCCCTATCGCTTACCATAGGCATAACTTTTTTTGTATTTTTCTTATCCCAAACAAAAATCATTAATCCAGTATAGAATAAGGCAACCTTACAATACCCTATACTTGATTGATTTTTTTTGTTTGGGATGTCACTCAAAGTAATGCATGATTTTTACATAATGCATGAAAAATAAATATAGTGAATGCCTATGGTAAGCGGTAGGCGAAAATTATTGCACATTTTTTTTTTTTTTTGGGATATGCATTACATGGTAATGCATTACATAACCGTTACCATGTTTAAGGTTTTGTGGGATATCAAGTATGTTTGCAAATACAACGTTAGGCCATCGATTTCTTGCGCGTTTCGTACTGTAGGAAGCAACCATTTGATCAGCAATATCCACGCCACCTAAATGAGATGAATCATTAGAAATTATAGGAAAAAACAAAACTAACATATGTTCCTTTTGTTGAATTGTAATACAAAACAATCTCTAAAGTAAAGAATATGAAAAAAGGGAATCATTCAACAAATGTTTACATTAGCTGTGTTGAGTAGAGATGGGTGCTGGTCACGTGATTTGCGTAGTTCTCGTGAATCACGCGTGACTCACGCTCGAGCGAAAGTCTAGTTAATTACGAGAATCATGCTTGAGTGAGTGTGATTCCAAAACTTTTATGTGTGAGTGATTAGAAATCGAGCCTAATTTTTGCGTGAGTGCCATTTTTTTTGCGTGATTCAATATAATTTTTTTGTTTTGTTTTCAGTTTTATTTATAGTTTTATTTATAGTTTTATTTTTATTTTTCGTTTAGCAATCAGTTAAAATTCAAATTAACGGTCTGCTAATATATGAAAATTTTTTTTTTTTTTTAATTTCCTTAAAATTGTGTATTTGTAAGTGAATATTGCGTGAATTGGGGTGAGCGTAATTATGAATCACGTGAGTCACGCGTGAGCGGAACTTATTTTAGTTTTACTGACGTGAGTACTTAGTAAGTGAGTAAAGAAAAAATCGAGTGAGTGATTCATGAGCGATTATAATATTTCTTGCGTGGGCGTGACCAAAAATTCACTCACGCACCCATCTCTAACGTTAAGTTAGTGTTTCTTCACAATAAAGCAGCAAGCAGCAGACAGCAAAATTTTTACATGTATTTTGTTGTTGCCGCAACAACAAAACACATGTAAAAATTTTGCTGCTCAGCTGCTTGCTGCTGTATTGTGAAGAAACACTTAAGCTTAAAATAATCGTATTTAGGTAGAAATGATCCAAAATATATACAAATATAATATTAAATTGTTATTTAAATAACAAATTTGTTTGAATATTAAGTATGGACCAAATGGTCCACTAACCTAACATCCGTAAGTTTTTTCTAACCTAACAGCAGGGTTAAGGGAGAAATTTTTGTTTTCTTTTATACAATTTTTTTTTTTTTGAATTTCATGGTTATTTAAATATTACTGCGTCTTCTCCTTCTTTTTTTCATTTCGTATTTTGAATAATATTGAACAAACACTTTTGGTGTTTGAAATGACATTCACTTTATGAATATCGTTGTCGACGCAGTCATTGGGCACGTGACTATAGACGTTTCACTTACAGCGACAGCTGCTGCTATGAATTAATGTTGTAGGTTTAAGTGGTACGATATGCATTTAAGTAGTGGAATATTTTTTTGTCAAGTTTAAGCTAAAGTTCTTTAAGAATTTCTTCTTAATTGCCCAATATTATATTAAAGAACATGAATAATTAAATTGCTTCGAGGGGGGATTATTTTATATAGGTGTACAAAAGAAAAACCTAAGATTAAAAAAAATGTTTGATAAGATGCTGATTTATTCGATAATTTGACGTGGAAAACTCATATCTATTATAAATTTCAATTCTATATAATCAATTTAATTATTTAAAAATTGAATTATAATATACTGCCTTACACCTATCTGAAATAGCTTGCAGGATCTCCATCTTAACACGCATTTTCCGAAAAATTCCTTGACTTAGGCTTTGGAATGCTCTGACGCCCAATTATCTGAAATTGATTCGGAGGTAATAAATATCGTAACATTAACCTGGGCGAATAAAATCTTTAGGCCCTATAAAGCCCATGGACCTGGTGTTATAATTCTGGCTGAAATGCAGCATGTGTCGTACTAAAAATATCCTTGGAGGAATACCAGATTTATTTTTATTACAAATCCTGGGAAACACTCCCAAGCAATTTCAAAGAATTTCAGACTAAGAAACACTGTGTAACAAATTTGGGGTCTTTGGGTAAATCTTGGACCGGCCAAAAAAAAAATAAAAAATTAAAGTACACCAATAGAAGACCAAAAACCCCGAAGGGTCTGAAAAACTTAGCTCGAGTTATTTTTTTATGGCCCACTGAAGTTTTTCAATTTTTTTTAAAGGCGTTTAGAATAAGTCAAAAAAAAGTATTACATCTAATTATAAGGTAAATAATCTTAAGATATGCCTTCAGTAGAATTTTATGACGGTTCTTTTCTTAGAATATATTAACCCCTTATCTCCCATTTTAAGGGGTCATTTTGGTCCTTTTTTCAAATATCCTCATAGAACACCACTAAATCGTTCGTTTAAAGGGTTAAAATGTTCTACAAAAATTGTCTAAATCGAACTTCACTAGTGGATGTCGAAGATCAAAAGTTCGTGTCAAATGTACAAAATGCTTAAAAATTTACAATTTTACAATGATCACATACTATTTAATTGTTTTTCAAACAATTGTAAAATAAGTCGGAAAAAAATTTATAAATCTGCTTCTGACCTAAAATACGATAATAGATCTCTTCAGTGAAATTTAATGGCGGTTATTTTCTTAGAACAAATTAACCCTCTATCTCCCATTTTTAGGGGTCATTTTTGTCCTTTTTTCAAATAACCTCTTTTAACACGACTACAAACATTTTCTGCATCAAATTTTACTAGGGGTTGTTAAAAAACGAAAATTTCAAGTTATCATAATTAGTTAAATTAAGGGGTCTATTCACAAAAAAAGTCATAACTCAATCATAACTCAATTTTTTCCATGTGGTTGTTGTAAACAGTCATAAAAAAATTCAAATTTTGGTTGAACATTTCAAAAAAAAAAGACCTGCTACCCACATCGTCTCAAAATTGACAAATAATTTTAAATTTTGAGACTTTTTATGATTGTGTTTACAACAAACACAGGGAATATGAAGTTTGAAAATAATAAAATTAGTCATAACCAGTCATAACTGTGAAAAGGCCTGTAAGTTTCACCAAAATACATTTAATTTTGACTTTTTAAAGCATTTTGCACTTTTTGGCCTTTAAAAACCCCTAATGAAATTTGATGTAGAAAATGTTTGTTGAACATTTTAACCCCTTAAAGGCACGTTTTAGTGGTGTTCTATAAGTGAATTTTGAAAAAGGACAAAAAGAACCCCTAAAAATTTTGTAATTTTTCTATAGAAAAATTGTATTAGAATTTGAAACATTTTCTATAGGAAAAATTACACAGAATATGAAACTTTTTTTTAAAGAAAAAAGTTTTGGAATCTGAGATTTTTTCTATTTAAAAAATGTCTGAGAATCTATGACTTTTTTAAGGAAAAAGTGTCTCAGAATCTGAGACGTTTTAAAAGGAAATGCTGGACCATTCCTTAAGGATCAAATTATAGATTCCTAAAAAAAACTTCAGAATTTTTCGATAAGAAAAATGTGTCAGAATTAGACAGAAAATTTATTTAGAAAAAATTTTGTAACGTCATTTTCTATATGATAAATAACTCAGAAGCTGAAATTTTTTTTTAGAAGAAATACCTCAGAATTCTGAGACTTTAAGAAAAAATATCCCAAAATCTGGGAAAATGTCTTACACTCAAAATAATACAATATTAGATTTACTAATTTTTTTTGCTAATGCTAGTTAGCTAACCTTTAGCAAATTTTTAGTTGAGATAAGCTTGTTAGCAAAAATATCTTGTAAACTTCATTTAGCGCAGTAGCAATTTTAAACAAAATTTGAACTAATTTTATGTGCTAAATTTAAAATTGAGTTGACCACATTTTTACAAGCTTTTTTGCTAATATTAGCAAAAATAAATTGTAATTTTTTTTTTTTTAGAAAACTTACAATGGCGCTATCTCGGAAACTAAGCCAGATAGCGCAACACGGAGGCCATTTTTGGTTCTCGAGCTCTCCATAGTATCACCGGTCCTCTTCACATGTGTGGACCTTTATGGGTCCTAACTTGGAATCCAAAAAAGTTAGCATTCCCGAAAATTTTAAATTACTCATATCTCAGTAAATATTGCCGACCCGATAAAAAGTCCAAAAGCATTTTTGTAGCTCTCGACACGTAGAACAACTGCAAAAGCTCTCCGAGTAATATTTTTGAAGTTATCGAGTTTTTTAATTCTCAAAACCCCAGTGGTCCCCTAAAATCACGTATCTCAAAAACTAAGCAAGATAGAGCGAAACGGAAAAAAATTTTGGATCTATAACTATGACGATTTTTAAGGAACCCAAATAGGTCTAGGCCCATCGGGGTCTGTACCTATCGGGTCCGAAACCAATGGGGTCCTCAAATCTGTAAGAACTAAGTCGAATTAAAAAAATTTCAGTTAACTAATTTTTGGCAAAACATTTTTGCTAACTTTACCAAAAAAATTGTGGGTTCAAAATCAGCAAATTTTCTTGTAGGTTTACAAGCTTTTTTTGCTAACATTACAGTTTTTTTTTTTGAATGTAGTTTCTGAGATTTTTTCTATTTGCAAAATATTTTAGAATCTAAGGCTTCTTCTGTTGGTAAATGTCTGAGACATGAGTAAGAAAGTTATAGTTGGTCAAGACCGACCATATGATATCCTACACCTGTGTTTTTCGGAAAATGGGTCCCAAGTCCAAACATGGACCGATTGGATCTATCTTTTGTAAGATCTTTATTTAGTGTAGAAAAGACACACAGATCAAATGTTAGTGGATTTGGTTTATTTTTTTAATAATAGACAGATTTAACTAAATATCAGTAGAAATTTTTATATGGGGGACTTAGTCCAAAACTGGTACAATTATATTCAGATTTGATTAGATTACTAAAGTACACGTTTAACACCTACAAATAAAAATTTTTATCAAATATTTTAATTTTTATGAATTTTTAGGGAATTATGTGAACATCGGGAGGGTGGTTTGTATGGGGACTACGAGAAGGACTGACCCGATTCCTTTGAAATTTGAAATGATGATTTGTGCATTAAAAATTAGATTACCATTTCAAAGCGATATCTATTATAATACCATTTATAGTTTTGATCACATGATCAGTTATTTTTATTTATACTTTCTCTTTATTTACAACTCATTTTTAATAAGTTCAACCTAACCGAGACCTGGTAAGAATGACCGTCGTCTCGTTGTAGCGAAAAAAACTAAGGGTTCTGGTGGGAATCGAACCCACGACCTCCACGTTGAAAGGCTAGCATGCTACCAACTAGCCTACGGAAGCCCCATTTAGGCCTAATCCATTCCTAATCCTAATCCGTTTGTATGGGGGCTTGGTCTTTACATTTACCGATTTTTTCCAATTTCAATAGGCTTCGTCCTTGGGCCAAAAGATGCTTAAGTATCAAATTTCAAGTCAATTGATTAAAATTTGCGACCTGTATCGTGCTTAAATAGTTAGATGGACAGACGGATGGACATCGCTAAATCGACTCAAAAAGTAATTCTGAGGTAGGTCTAGGACCAATATACCGGGTAGTTACAAACATCAGAACAAAATCATTATACCCTGTACCAGAGAGTGGTGTAGGGTATAAATAACTCAGAATCTTCGACTTTTTTGTAGGAAAAATTTCTTAGACTCTCAGACTTTTCAATAGGAAATATGTCTCAGAAAATGGTTGAGAATCTTAGACTTTTCTTAAAAAAAAGTGTCCCAGAAAAATATACTTTTCTATAAAAAAAATATTCAGAATCTAGGTAATTACCTAAAAAAAATTAAAAGGACATTAAAGACTACTAAATAGTAGTGTTTCAAAACCTGATAATTGTTTCGGTATCTTAGGCTTTTTCTGTAGAAAAATAGATGAGAAAAAAATTCAAAAGCTACTAACCCAAGCAGAAATTGACAACGGTTCTAAAAAAAAAGCGTTCTGAAAGCACTGTAACAAAAAAAATAGCATTCTCAAAACGCTATTTTCAAACGCTTTGCGAGCGTTTTTGAAAAGTGTTCTGAAAGCTCTATAACAAAAAAAAAGCAATCTCAAAACGTTTTTTTGGAACGCTTTGCGAGCGTATTCGAAAAGCGTTTTAAGAGTTCTTTATATATATTTTTTTTTTTTTTAATTTCTAAGTTCCGAAACTATTTTTGAATAACAATTTTTTGTCAATTTTTTTTTTGTTTTTTAAGTAAAAAAAATCATAAGTAAAAAATCATAAAAAATGTTTTAATTTTTTTTTTTTTTTAATTTTTTAAGTTTCGAAATTTTTTTTGAAAAAATTTCTAAGTTTTTTTGAGTACAAAAAGTTTTTTTTTCGGATTTCACTTTGTATCAAACAAATTATTATAACCGAACTAAAACAGAAATTCTTTACTTTGGGTTTTTAAAGCGCTTTGATGACTTTAAAAAAACGTTCTCAAAGCACTTTTTTACATCGCTTTTAAAACGCTTTAAATCTAGCGTAGATCGATGTTATCATTCGGATCATCTGAAGGCGCTTTGAAGTTGGTATACAGAACGCTCGTACAACCGTCCACAACGCTTTCACAACGCTTTTGCGATTATATTTTTCTGACTGTGAAGTTTTCTATGGGAAAAAAGTCACATAATCTGAGAATTTTTCCATACGAAGAATTTTTGTAAATATAGGAACTTTTGGTAGGTAAATTGCATGCGTATCTGAGACTTTTCCATATGAAATTGTATCAAAATCTAAAAATTTGTCTATAACAAGAATTTTATAAATTGTGAAAGATTTTCTGACTCAGAAAAATTTTAAAATCAGGAAAATTTTCTTGAATAAACATTACTGAAATCTGAAATATTTTAGGTCTAGCCTAGCTCAAATATTACCAGATCTTTGCAACGTTTACCTAGCAGAGATGCTGGCAAAGAAGGAATATCTGATTGGTTGAGTTGCAACGTCTTGTCCACAACCGCACCAAACAACTATTCTCACAGTCAAGACGCAGTCAAGTCCCTGGTATCAAATGACTATTGCCGGAGTTTCATGGATAAGAAGGAGTTAGAAGCCATCAAACACTTTATCCACTCACTTTCTGGTCAGAGACTTGCTTCACTGGGATCCAGGAAGCTGTACGATCTTTTGATTTGTCGGATGTAAAAATTTAGTACCTTAGGACAATCATAAGGAGCTAAATTTCTTTAACGGCAGGGACTAGTAGCGGGACCGCATTTACTTCCCCCTAGTATCACAATGAGCCTTAATACTACTCTGTGAAGTATTTGTAAATTATTTAAAAATTATAAGTACTTCTTTACTGAAAATAAACTTTTATGTTGCCATATCTCAAAAATCGCCGCTTTAGAGCTGAATATGATCTTTTCATGGAGAACTCAGAACTTTTTTTATAAAAAAGTGTCGCCCCAAAATTGCAAAATGTCTCAAAAATTTTGCAAGGGGTCACCACTTAAAATTACACGAAATTATTTTTCCTGTTCCAAAAACCGCTATAAAAATACATCATCTTTAAATATGCACATATAAATCAATTTCATATTTAACAATAATTTCGAGACTTTATATAACATTTTCATAATATAATAGCAAACAAATTATAACATCTTAACACAAAAATTAATCATTAAATATTACCATGAAAAGGAGCTAACCAACCACCTCACATATATAAAATATCGAAGAAAACTTTGTAATTTACGAAGGCGTACATACACTAAAATTATTCCCTAGCAATTATTAATGATTTATAGAGCAATAATGTTTATGAAGTAATAAACACATGGGACATATGGCAGCATATTTAGTTTTAACGAAGGAACAGAAGAAAATCTCTAAAAAGAAAAAGTTTTTGTAAATTCAAAGTAAAAAACTAATTGTGTGTGCATTAGAGTGGGAGGAAAATAAATAGGATTTCTAAAGCATTTAATGAACAATTTATGAAGAGAAAAAAATTTGTATTCATATAAAGAAGAGATATTTTTGTAGCAATCATTACACTACTCAACATGTGCACCAAGCTCTCAAAATCGAAAAAATTTTAATATAGGAAAAGTGTATGTTAAAGTTATTCATATTTTATACCCTCCACTTAGTGATAGAGGGTATATATAAGTTTGTCATTCCGTTTGTAACTCATCGAAATATCGGTCTGGGACCCCATAAAGTATATATATTCATGATCCCCGATCGATTTTAGGACATTCTAGCGATGTCCGTCTGCCCGTCTGTCTGTGGAAATGGTGATCACGACCAAAATACTACACAGATATAACTGAAACTTAACATATTTATTAGAAGTTCTCCCGAGAAGTTTGGTGTTGCATTTGAGCGATATCGGTTCAGCGGTTCAAAAGTTATGAACAAAAATGTAAGGACACCTCAAAAATTTTAGTACATTCAACATAACCTAAAAATACAAAATGCTTTAATTCGGCTGCTGGTTGACATGTGTGAACATAATTGAACACCAAATATTATTTAAACAAGTACAAACATATTTTTTGACAAAAAAATAAAAAAACGCGGATTTTTTTTTTACCAATTTTTTTTTTTTGCGGAAATTTTTTTCAAAAGCAATTTCCTTTAAAAAATGTTTTTTTTTGGAATAATCTTTTTGTAATTGTGGAGGGTATCACTACATTCGGCAAGGCCTAATTCAACTTTTTTACTTGTTTTTATTCAAATTCCCAATAAAATTACCTAACTTTTGCAAGAACTCCGTACTCGATACGATCAAGGATACTATAAGGATATTATAAGAAAGTTTAAAATGTCCTTTTTTAGGTTACGTCCTTATAAGTATCCGAATTTTGCAAGAAACTTCCTGTTCAAAGCAGATATGTAAAGTAGACACTCCCATAAAGAGAATCCGAAATCCATTGAGTAGATCCAGAAATATTTGCAAAAGAAGACCAAATTTGCAAGCCTATGTATTACAGCAACATAAATCAATTTCCTCCAACAAAATTCAATTAAGACACCCGATGTACAAAATTTCATTTGGATTTTTTTTTTTTAAATTTTCTCCGTGTATATAAATATCTTAAAATATTTTTCCAAAAATATTAAATGATGACAAAAATTACATACCATTAGGCTTAAGAAGATGAAAATGTATAAACAGATTAATGCATTAAAATGCAACCCCCTTTATAAAACTGAAAAGTATGTAGAAATTATTGTTTGGAACATCCCCCATCAATTTAGTTTTGGTACGTGTAAATCCTGAAATTCATATTTGCACCCTGTTTAATACAAATAGTAATAATAATGGTCAGCTTAACATTGAGACACTGTTAAATGATATGCTGACAATAAGACAAAAATAATAATCGACAAAAGACGAAACAACAAAAAAAAAAGTTGTTAATCTTTTGCAGTCAAATTCTTTTGTTAGCTGGTATCTCATAATTTATAAGGTTATTAAGAAAAACCATTAACCTTAAAATGTGCAAGAGATTTTTGGTAAATAAAATAAATTCTTATTCAATGATTACAATTTTTTAAATGACTATTTCTGTTCTTTGTTTCAAAACTAACAACATAAAAGATAAAGACTTTCATTAGCAATCAATTTTTAAAGCCATTTTTTTTTTGTTCTGTAAGTAAAAATAAGTGATTCTTCTTTAATTTTTAATGATTTGTGTACGTTATTTTTGTTTAAATTGTTGGCATTTTTTAAGGAGAAATCATTAGTTTTTACCTACTTGTGTGGGTTATTTTTTTGTAGAAAAAAAATTTAAGAAATTATTTATAGATATATAAAGACATTTAATAGAAAAATTGTAAAAAAAAAACATACGAAAACATTAATTTTTAATTTTCAACACAAAAAGTAAACAAAACTTTCCAATTGTAGTAAAAATAGTAAGAAATTTGGGTAAACAAACAGACCTAATTTTTCCGTAGGTTATTTTTTTTTTTTTAATTTTTGGTAAAAAAATGAAAGTGATGTTAATGTTCAAGTTTTTTTTTTGCTAACATTACATTTTTTTTTAACATGATAATGTTTTTAGGCTGGTGTCTAAAAGTTTGACTATATAAGCTAACAATTAACGAAAAAGAAAACAAGAATTACTATTTTCATTTTCTTAAAACCAAAAATTTTTTCACCTCGTGGTGAATGCAACCGATTTTTAACAAAAAAAAAATTGTTTTTTTCATAAATTTTTTTTTATCAATTTTTTTTTTTTATAAATTTTTTTTCATCAAATTTTTTTTTTCATCACTTTTTATTTTTTTCATCATTTTTTTTATAATTTTTTTTTTATCAAATTTTTTTCATCATTTTTTATTTTTTTTAATTCTGTTTTATATATTGTTGGACTTTATATTTTATAACTGAAGTTTTTATTTATTTCAGTTTGAGTCCATATTAATTACTAGCTATACCCGGTCCGCGTTGCTGGCCCTAAGAAAAAAAAAAAATGCTTTATATTGCATCTTAATTTAATATAGTGTCGGACAAAATTAAAGCACGGGACCGGGTCCAGCTATTCATCTTTGGTTTCACCCTCGGTTAGCATTATCTATAGGAAATCTGAAGAAAATCGGTTCAGCCGTTTTTGCGTGATTTTGAAACAGACAGACATAACGTTAAGTATAGCACAAAGGGGCGTCATTTAACGCATTTTTATCGAATCATGATAGTCTAAAGTTCCATGCTGCATCCTCGATTAGTACTATCTGTGCTGTAAATTTCATTGACATCAGTTTTGCCGTTTTTGTGTAATTACGAAAGAGGAGGAAATAACTTTTTATTTATGAAAAACGGGAGTGACATTTTATACACTTTTGCTGAATCGCGCTCTACATATGACCTACTGTTCCCGCTCGGTTAGTAGTGACAGATTCGGCTTATCCGTTTTTACGTGATTTCAAAACAGGCAGATATAACGGTTAGTATAAAACAAAGGGGCGTGGCAATTTACGCCTCTTTGTTCAATCGTGGTCAGTATAGTACAAAGGGCGTTGCAATTTTGATCCCTTTTTCCAATAACGATCTTATATGGCCTACATATGCACTTGATTAGCACTGTATGTATTTAAAATGTCAAGAGAATCGGTTCAGCTGTTTTTGCGTGATTGCGAAACAGGCAGGCAACGTCCAGTATAGTACAAAGGGGCGTGGCATTTTACACCCCTTTTTCCAATCGTAGTATAACATGGCCTATAGTTCCGCACCCGGTTAATACTATCAGTGCTGAAAATTTCTTTAAAATCAAATCAACAGTTTTTGCGTTATTGCGGAGCATGCAGAAATAAAACTCAATTTTTTCATGGTATTTTACGCCCATTTGTCCGATCACGCTCTAATTTGGCACACAGTTAGTACTTGGTTAGTTTTATCGTTGGTTTAAATTTCATCAAATTCGGTCAAGCCGTTTTTTATATATAGATGTCATTAGTGGTACAATGTAAAAATTCGATTTTGCCCACCCCTCCGCCCATTGGCAATAACGCATGGCATTTTACGCCCATTTGTCCGATCACGCTCTAATTTGGCATATAGTTAGTACTTGGTTAGTACTATCTCTGGTTTAAATTTCATCAAAATCATTTCATCCGTTTTTTATATAAAGATGTCATTAGTGGTGCAATGTAAAAATTCGATTTTGCCACGCCCATCCGCCCACACACAAAAACTTAAAAATCTGACTGCACAGTGTTACTCCCTAGGCTATTTGAATATTCCCTGAAAATTTCATCAAGATCGGTCCAGCCATTTTCGCGTCCATAAGGAACATAGATATAGCCGTTTTTTGCATTATTGAAATAACTTTCAATTCAATACAAAGTTGCATGGCATTTTACGCTACTTTGTCCGATAACGCTCAAATTTGGCACATAGTGAGTACTCAGTTAGTACTATCTTTGATATAAATTTCATCAAAATCGGTCCATCCGTTTTTTATATATAGATGTCATTAATGGTGGGATGCAAAAATTGGATTTTGCCACGCCCCTCCGCCCACAGACGGAAAATCAGAAATCCGACTTGACAGTGTTACTCGCCAGGCTATTCTGAATATTCCCTGAAAATTTCATCAAGATCGGTCCAGCCGTTTTCGAGTCCACACGGAACATACATACATACATACATACCCACATACATACACACATCCATTTTTATATATGGGGCATTCCATGCCAAATCACTCACTTTTAGGCCCGACCCCATTCGATTAATTTTATTTTTGGATGTGTTTTAGTACGTATTAAATGCAACTTGCAGCCAAATTTTCAGCCTTTTATACAAAGGTGGTGTTGAGTAATCAATTTTTCAAAATGGCGATTTTTTCCAAAAAATGAAAAAATTTAAATTTTCAATCAATTTTGACCAGTAAAAAATATAGATATTTTAAAAAAAGTTGGACAACGTTTTGTTGGTATTTAAATGTAGTTTTAGAAAAAAAATGTGAAAAAATTATTCGAAGTAATTATCACTTATTTTTTGACGTTTAAAAATTAAAATCGACTTTTTGAAAAAGTCCGAAACCTTCGATTTTTTTGTAAAAAACTATAAGAATTCTACTTTAAATTATGCAACTTTTAAGCCATAACTCGAGATGTGATCACAATTCTTTCTATTTTTTTTTTTAATTTTTAAAATTGCACCTTTTATGTTTTGGCTCTGATTTATTTTATATGGAGCTCAAAAAAAAAAAAAAATGGTAGATACTGACCCTAACTTACCCTAAATATATTCATTTGGAGGTAAATATACGTCTCACAAAAATTTGGGACGATCGGACATGTGTAAGGCGCTTAGCATGGTCCTTGAAGTTTAAAAAACGGATTACAAGGAAAAATATGAATTTTTTTCTGTTTTCGCAATTTCTTTGGTATTTTAAGTTAAGTTTTAATTCAAGTGATTACAGAATTATGATGTGGAGTAAAATGCCTTTCTAATAAGGTACTAAAAACTAGAATCGGTTGAAAATCAGCCAAGTTATTACAACTTCCCCAGGCATCTAGCGTGTGCCATACAACTTGATTAAAAAATACGAGGCCCTTTTTTTAAATTTATTGAAATTTTCTACTGTAATAACATTTTTTCATTATTCATGTTTCAGTGTAATATTTTTTTGACTTTTCCAAATTTTAAAACAAAAAAAATATTTTTTTTTTTAAAATAGAGATTTCAAAAGGGTGTGGAAAATGCAGGCATTTTTAGCACTAATTTTAAAAATGTTAGCAAAACACAATATGAAAAATACTTGTCATCTAATAACATTTGAACTTGAAGAATAAAAAAATGTTATTACAGTAGAAAATTTCAAAGAATTTCAAAAATCGGATTGTATTGATTAATCAAGTTGTCTGCCACACGTTAGATGCCTGGGGAAGTTGTAATAACTTGGCTGATTTTAAACCGATTTCGGTTTTTATGACCTTAATAGAGAGACATTTTACTCTACATTTCAATTCTGTAACCATTTGAATTCAAAATTAACTTAAAATACCAAAAAAATTAAGAAAACAGAAAAAAATGCATATTTTCCCTTGTAATCCGATTTTCAAACTTCAAAGCCGATGCGGCACGCCTTACCCATGTCCGATCATCCTAAAATTTTCTGAGACGTATTTTTACACCCAAGTTAATATATCTAGGGGAAGTTACGGTCAATATTTACCAAATTATTTTTTTTGGAGCACCATATAAAATAAACCAGAGTCAAAAAAAAAAAAGTGCAATTTTCAAAATTTGAATAAAAATAGAACGAATTACGATCACATCTCGAATTATGACTTAAAAGTTGCGTAATTTAGAGTAGAATTTTTTGACATTTTTAAAAAAAAATCGAAGGTTTCGGACTTTTTCAAAAAGTCGATTTTAATTTTTATACGATAAAAAACAAGTGATAATTACTTCGAATAATTTTTTCATATTTTTTTTCTAAAACTACATTTAACTACCAACAAAATGTTGTCCATCTTTTTTTAATATATCTATATTTTTTACTGGTCAAAATTGATTGAAAATTTAAATTTTTTCATTTTTTGGAAAAAATCGCCATTTTGAAAAATTGATTACTCAACACGACCTTGGTATAAAAGGCTGAAAATTTGGCTGCAAGTTGCATTTAATACGTACTAAAACATATCCAAAAATAAAATTAATCGAAGGGGGTCGGGCCTAAAAGTGAGTGATTTGGCATGGAATGCCCCATATATAGATTTCTGAGAAATAATTATTTTTGTTGTACAATGAGAAAATCTGAAAAAATTAATTGACAACACAGGCTAAGTGGAGATGTCGACAGCTTTCGGAAGAAGCCACCCTTCCTTCGTCAGCACTCTTCGATTGTCACTGTAGGTGTGTAAGATTAAGATCAGCTATTTAAACGTACATTAAGGTGAAAAAGCGAACGGGAATTATATCACATTTCAGTACCCATATGTTACGTTTAGCACGAACTTAATGAATCTATTTTTAACTTTTTCCAACACAGTTGTAATTTCTTACACTGCACGGTGGTCAATTCCGGCCAAAAATATTTTTTTTTTTTTTTTTTAAATCTTGATGAAATTTTTATGCCATATTATCGCTAATACTTCAAAACATACAACTTAAATCTTTTTGTGGGCCTTGTAACACTATATTATTGTCCAAAGTGGCGCAAAGTTGAGTATTTTTTGCTTCTCATTTCAGCTTTTTTTAAAATGCATATTTTAGTTTTCAATTAAAGTTGGCTATGCATTTTTCTTCACATTATTTTTGTAAGTTCGCACATGGTTTTTTAATTCCTATAGTAGATAACCATTCCATGTGGTTTTTGCAGATTTTGTGTGCGTTTTTGTCCTAAAGTGATGTGTATGAAAATTAGATAAAAATAAAAAAAAACTCTAAAAAAAATAAATTTTGAAAGACCATAAAAATCAATTAGAGGCTATTAGAGGTTAGCTATAAAAAAGAATTTATAATTTTAACTATTAAAATTAAGTATTTTAAATTTCAGCCCCTACTTTTACCGATTCTTTAAACCAGAGCATTTTTAGTGGACTCATCTTTTAAAAATGGTGGACTTTTTTAAGCCTACAAACTCCACCAAAATAGGGAATGTGAAGAGATACTAACAATTATACTTAAAACCCATAGATTTGCGTTAAAAAAAAACTAAAAAAAAACGAAATAAGAAAAAAAATCTGGTTTAAGGGGGATTGTAACTAAATAACAGCTTTAGGCCGCTGTAATTCACATAAAAAATTTGAAAATGAAAATTTCCGATTTTTTTTGGTGTTCTAGATTTCACATCCGAATTTCTTTTTTGTTTTGTTTCACATAAATAAAATTTGGTGAAAGTAAAACGAATGCACTTTTTGCCTTATAATTTTTTAAATTTTGATTATTCGATTTCAACTTTATATGAAAACGTGATCAACAAAACACTAAACTTGATTTCATGTAATTCGGAAATTTTCATGTGAATTGAAAAGTTGTGAAAGACGGAACAGAGGCCTTAATGTTAGCAATTTTCAAACAGATAAAAAAATACATACACAATATTATTTAATTCTGTTTTTTCATTTGAAAGAAAGAAAATTTTAGTATTTTTAAAAATTTCATAACACAAAATTTGGTCAAGTAGAATTTTCAGGGTTGCCAGTTAATCGTGTGATGTTTTTTTTAAGGAAAAAATTGGCAGCATTTTACAGCAAAAACTACTAAACCGATTTTGATGATTTTTTTTTTTGATTTGTAGATAATTAAATTTTCTAACAATTAACGTGGCAATTTTTTTTAAATTGATTTTTGTTGAAGATATGCTAACGTAAACTTAAAAAATAGAAAAATATCAATTTCTTCTTTCATTCAAATATTAATTAGGTCAAATTTTAAAAAATGGCCACGATAAGTATTAGAAAATTATGTAATCTACAAATAAAAAAAAAAAAAAAAAAATGTCATCAAGATCGGTTCAGTAGTTTTTGCTGTACAACTGTGGCCATTTTGTTCTTTAAAAAGAACATCCAACAATTAACTGGAAACCCTGGCAATTTTTTCTCTTTTAAAGTTTTAAAAATTTTACGATTGTTGTTATTTCAAATAAAAAAAACAGAATTAAGAAGTATTGCGCATAGAGTAAAGAAGATCAGAGATTTCGATAGGCCCCAAAACAATATGTCACTTTAAATAAATTGGTTCTCTTAATGTTTAAGAGAGTTTTTACATGCAATAGCATAGGCAACATTAAGAGAACCAACTTATTGAGAGAGCAAAATAAATGGTATCCAACCAATTTGACACCCACTGGTATTGCGTATCTATTTTAAAAAAAAAAATTGCTAACACTAAGGCTGTTTTTTTTAGTTCCAACCCCCATCGTAATTAGTTCGATACATTTGACACGTCCATGCTTAGTTGGCCAACCACTATATTTGTATGTCCAACGTTTTGAAAAGAGATCAGATATATTATTCTTAATTCGGATATAAAATTATTGCTGTTTATATGCAGACATGTTGGATACATTTGGGACGTCCATGATTATTTGGCCAACCACTGTATTTGTAGGTCCAACATTTGGGCAAGGTATCAGATATGTTATTCTTAATTCGAATATTAAATCTAAGCTATTTAAACGCAGAAATAAAGAAGTTATTGATTTTTGGCCGGAATTGACCACCGTGCACTGTAGTAGATTTTCTCAGAGTTGCAACCCTTGTTCACCTTAATGTACGTTTAAATAGCTGATCTTAATCTTACACACCTACAGCGACAATCGAAGAGTGCTGACGAAGGAAGGGTGGTTTCTTCCGAAAGCTGTCGACATCTCCACTTAGCCTGTGTTGTCAATTAATTTTTTCAGATTTTCTCATTGTACAACAAAAATAATTATTTCTCAGAAATAATTAATATGGACTCAAACCGAAATAAATAAAAACTTCAGTTATAATTTTTTTTTATCAAATTTTTTTTTTCATCAATTTTTTTTTATCAAATTTTTTTTTCATAAAATATTTTTTCATCATTTTTTTTTTTTCATTAATTTTTTTCATCAATTTTTTTTCGTCAATTTTTTTTCATCATTTTTTTTTTTCTTTTCATAAATTTTTTTCATCCATTTTTTCCATATTTTTTTTTTTTTCATCAAACTTTTTTTTTCATCATTTTTTTTACCAAATTTTCTTTTTTTTCAAATTTTTTTTTCATCAAATTTTTTTTTTTCATCAAATTTTTTTATTTCATAAAATTTTTTTATTTCATCAAAAATTTTTTTTCATCAAATTTTTTTTTTTCGTCAATTTTTTTTTTCACCAATTTTTTTTTTTTTATCAAAAATTTTTTTTCATAAATTTTTTTATCATATTTTTTTTCATCAATTTTTTTCTCACCAAAAATTTTTTTTTTTTTTATATTTTTTTTCATTAATTTTTTTACATCAAAATAATATTCTTTTCATCAAAAACTTTTTTTCATCAAAATTTTTTTTCACCAAAAATTTTGGGTTCATTAATTTTTTTTTTAACATAATTTTGTTTTTCGTGAAAAAAATCATTTTTTTTACCAAAACAACTTTTTCACCAAGTCTAAGCTTTTCGCATAAAAATTTTCCATTTGTTTATCAAATGTACATAAAACAAGTGAGAGTGTTATATTCTTTGGTGCCGAATATTTTATACTCTCCAAAATGTAGAAACACATTTTTGCACTTATTTTTGCACTCACTTACGAAATGTACAGCTCTTTTGGTTTTTTAATGGGGTCCTCGACTGATATTTCAATTCGTTTTGCATGGAATAGCAAAGTAATATAACATTATTTTTTCTAAAAAACTTTGCTTTGGCAAGTACACCCAAATCTTCAGCAAAACATTGTCATGATTTAATGTTTTGGGCAAGAGTACAAAATTCGCAGGCATTTTTTTTTAAATTTGTTGGTAAAAAAATGATAGTAGCGTTATTTTTTAATGTTCAATGTTATTTATTTTAGAAAATTTAATGAACAGTAAAAAATAAATGTTAATGTTTTTTAAAACAAATGAATAATTACTTGAATGGTTTTCAAGTGATTTATCACTTGTTTTAAATGTGTTTTTCATTTGTTTTTGAATAAAAAATATTTTGAGTGTATAAAGTATTTATAAGTAAATTAACTAAACTTTTTTCCTCATAGTTAAGAAAATTTCTGATTTTTTAGTTAAATTTAACTTAATTTTAGAAAACTTCATAAACTATTTTCAAAGAAATTTTTTCCTAAATTATAGTCTTGTCTTTTTATACTCTCCAACCACAGTATGGGGGTATACTCCGTTTGTCATTCCGTGTGTAACATATCGAAATATCGGTTGGGGACCCCACAAAGTATATTTAATATTGATCCATGATAGAATCTAAGACATTCTAGCGATGTCCGTCAGTCTGTCTGTAGAAATAACGATGCAGTCCAAACCAAAAGAGCTAGAAAGTTGGGCAAGAATATCTCTAATATTACTGGTAAGGTCAAGTTCGAAGATGGGCAAAATCGGACCAGGGGGAAAAAAGTTCCCCCTTAAAGAACTAAAACGAACCCTGAAAAATACGAGTTTTTTTTTAATTTTTGCTCAACAAATGTAACATTTGTATGCCATATTATGTTCATAGACCTGCGCTTGGACCAAGGGGGTTAGGAAATTCGATGTTTTTCAGGCCGGTTATGGAAATTAATTAAAACTAACGATAAAAATTTATTATTTAAGCGTAAATATCATAAACAAATAATTTGTAAACATATAACGCGGGGGTACAGGTGTCCCCCAACAACTCCAACGACCCCCCCCCCCCCCCAAAAAAAAAAAAAGACGCCCCTGCGATTTTTTTTTTTAATTTTAAACGTGTTGGAGGGTATAAAAGATTCAGCACAGCCGAATTTAACACTCTTACTTGTTTTTTAGTGTATTTGAAACCACACTCAAAAATTTATGTCATTAACTGTTTGTAGTTTATTTAAAAAGTTTTACGTTTAGTCGTTTTTAAAAGAAAAAACATTTGTTTGATATTCCGTTTTTATTAATGACTACTTCTGTCCTTTGTTTCAAAAATAGAGACTTTCATTAACATTTAATTTTTAAAGTAATTTATTTTTGTTCTATAAGTAAAAACTACTGATTATTCTTTAAATTTTTAATGATTTGTGTAAGTTGTTTTTTTTTTTAATTGTTGGTATTTTTTAATGAGATATCATTATTTTTTGTAGAAAAAAAAATCTAAAAATTATTTATAGAAACATAAAAACATGTTTGTATCAAGTGACTTTGGCACGATGGGTAGAGTGTCTGGCCAGAATGTAGTTGATTGCGGGATCGATGAGCCAAAAATTTATTAAAAATTTTTAAAAAAATATTTCAATAGAAAATTGTAAAAAATAATCTACGAAATCATTAATTTTGAATGTTTTCGTAGGTTATTTTTTTTTTTGTGGGAATTTGTTGGTAAAAATAACAGAACTACAGTCAAACTCGGTTATAACGAACTCGGTTATAACGAATTCTCGGTTATAACGAACTAATTTTAAAGTCCCGACGTTTTGGCATTAATTTTCACACAAAATACTTCTTTTATAACGAACTCGGTTATAACGAATCCTCGGTTAAAACGAACTGCTTATTATAGTCCACGAATACAATTTCATGTGTATTTACCTTTTTATAACTAACTCCCATTAGTATTTTGAAATGTGTGGCAATCATGTTTACCAAACTCACAAAAAGTTAGAAATTTTTGGTTAATATTATAGTTTTTAAAGAATTTATTTATATTTTTAATGTTTTCTTCTTGATAATTAGTTTATTTATGAAAAAAAAACATCAAATGAAATGAAGTTGGACCTATTTTTTTTTTTTTTTTGAAAAAAATGGTTGATATAAAATATACCCCGGTTATAGCGAACTTTACTTATAACGAACTATTCTAACTGGTCCCCCGGCGTTCGTTTTAACCGGGTTCGACGGTATCATTAATTTTTAATGTTTTCGTAGGTTATTTTTTTCGAATTTGTTGGTAAAAAAGAATTAAAAAATCTAAATTTTTTAATGTTTAATGTTATTTATTTTAGAAAATTTTGTCAACAGTTAAAAATAAATATTGATGTTTGTTTAAACAAATGAATAATTACTGGGATGGTTTTCAATTGTTTATTCACTGGTTTTATTCATTTGTTTTTGCCTTCAAAATATTTTGAGTGCAGTATGGGAATACCTAAAATTTCTATAACTTTTAGAAATAAATTTTTCTTTCACTTTTTTCAGCTTAAGCCCTTATGAGAAATATCACATTTGAGGGTTAACAAAAAAAAAAAAAAGCCATGCAAACAAGAGGAAATTAAAGTAAATGGAGCCTGTAGAAGATATAAGTAACAACCCTGATGCATTACAGCTGTGGTTCTTTATAACAGAGTAATGTAATAAATGCTACCACTACGTCTTACTATTGATTTTAATAATTTACATTAAAAACAAGAAAACAAAAAAGAAAATTGAAATAATAGGATCATTTTCTTTTAAAATATGAAGACGCGTGTCGGTATTTATGTTTGTAACAGCCATTTCCGGTTACGAAATCATATTAAAATCTCTCCGAATATAAAAGCTTTTTAAAAGAAACCAAAAATCCTCCCTTTTCTTGAAAAACATTTTTCTTATTTGGGGAATTTCATTGCGTATACGAAATATGTATGCTTTATTTAATGCATATTTTATTTAATAAATATTCGCATGCATATTTTGATATTTTTTTTCAGATTGTTTTTAAAATTCTTTTAAATTATTTATATAATTTGTTTACAAAAATTTGCTTTAATATTTAAACTTGTAAAAATCTTAACATTTCATTATAAATATCACTTTACCTGGAATGTGTTTGAAAATTACTTACTAACAAAAAAAATATTCAAGAAATGTAAAATAATGCAAGAGATGGTATTTAAATGATTGCAACTCTGTGTGAAAAAATGGTAAATAATATGGGTATTCCTATAAGATTCTCACCCATTAGGAGATGTCTTATGCGAATGATATATTATCACAACTAACGATGCACAAAAGTTCGCCGAACCAGCTTATCAAGCTTTCTTGTAAACTGAGCTGAATAAATTCTATTTTTGAGAAGTGAAAATAAAATTTCAAGAATTTTGTACGTCCATGATATCAATTCAGATTCTAAGACTTTGTTTATATAAAAAAAAAACTCTACTTACTTTTCGGGGTCTTAATTATAATACAAATAAGGACTAAGATTCTGAGAAATTTTTGATTAAGATAAACCTTTATTATCTTTACTTTATTCCTAAAAAGGTTCTGATATTGTTTCACTTAATTACGGCCCCGATTTTGAGATATATTTTTTTTAATACTCAAATTAACAATACACTCAAAATATTTTGTAGGCATAAACAAAAGAATAACACACTTAAAACCAGTGAATAAACAATTGAAAACCATCCCAGTAATTATTCATTTGTTTTAAAAACATCAACATTTATTTTTTACTGTTGGCAAAATTTTCTAAAATAAATAACACTAAACATTAAAAAATTACGGTTTATTCATTCTTTTTTACCAACAAATTCGAAAAAAATAACCTACGAAAACATTAAAAATTGATGATAGTTCTGTTATTTTTACCAACAAATTCCAAAAAGATAACCTACCAAAACATTAAAAATTAATGATTTCGTAGGTTATTTTATACAATTTTCTATTGAAATATTTTTTTAAAATTTTTTAATAAAATTTTGGGGAATCGATCCCGCAATCAACTTTATTCTGGCTAGACACTCTACCCATCGTGCCAAAGCCACTTGATACAAATATGTTTTTATATTTCTATAAATAATTTTTTGAATTTTTTTTCTACAAACAAATAACTGACTTGTTTAGGTAAAAACTAATGATATATCATTAAAAAATACCAACAATTTAAAAAAAAATTACTTACACAAATCATTAAAAATTTAAAGAATAATCAGTAGTTTTTACTTACAGAACAAAAATAAATGTTTTTATAAATTAAATGATAGTGAAAGTCTTTATTTTTTAGTGTGTTATTTTTGAAACAAAGGACTGATGTAGTCATTAATAAAAACTGAACATCAAACAAATGTTTTTTCTTTTAAAAACGACTAAACGGAAAACTTTTTAAATAAACTACAAACAGTTAATGACATAATTTTTTTAGTGTAAGTACACTGAAAAAAAATCTTGTAAAATTACACAAAAAAAAACTTTTAACTTTTTTTTTGCTACCTCCTATTTGACAAAAATTCCTAGTAATTTTACGAGCTTTTTACCAATAATTTTGTAATTTTACAAGGTTTTTACAAATGAAATTGAAAATTTACAAATTTTTTGACACTACACTCAAAATATTTTGTAGAAAAAAACAAATGAAAAACACATTTAAAAATAGTGAATAAACAATTGAAAACCATCCCAGTAATTATTCATTTGTTTTAACAAACATCAACATTTATTTTTTACTATTGACAAAATTTTCTAAAATAAATAATATCAAACATTAAAAAATAACGCTTCTTTCATTCTTTTTTAACAACAAATTCGAAAAAAATAACCTACGAAAACATTAAAAATTAATGATAGTTCTGTTATTTTTACCAACAAATTCAAAAAAAATAACCTACGAAAACATTAAAACTTAACCCATTTTGATCCTCTGTTCGATTTTTCGAACAGTAGAGAACACCTTTTTCAAAAAAATATTTATGTATGAAAGAGCTGGAATTTCGGGTAAATGTGGTTATGAATGTTAAGTCTCATCCTTCTGCAATTAAAAAAAAATATACCCGCTTTACTACCGCAATTTATATGTCCATTAAATACAATGCAAATCAGCACAGAAATTGTTTCAAGCAAAAACGAAAATTTAGCATTTTTCGATTTTCGGCTTTTAATTTTTTTGACTAATTTAAAATTTTTCTAGATTTAATTTATTATCAAATTCCAATAGTTTGAATTATTTTGAAACTATTTACTTTGAAAATAATGAAATAAATTAATAAAATAGCAAAAAAATCCAAATATTAAAATTGCATAAAAAGTTGGAATGCAGGTTTTTCTGGGAAAACGGTACATTAAAAATTTTTTTCGACAGGATTTTTGAGATCAGCGGGTGCTAATTACCTTAAAAAAGTACCTTTTTCCAAAACAGAAAAATAAAATTGAATCTTGGTCCAAAATGGGTTAATGATTCCGTAGGTTATTTTTTACAATTTTCTATTGAAATATTTTTATTTTTTTTTAATTTTTAATAAAATTTTGGGGAATCGATCCCGCAATCAACTACATTCTGGCCGGACACTCTACACATCGTGCCAAAGTCACTTGATACAAACATGTTTTTATATTTCTATAAATAATTTTTTGATTTTTTTTTTCTACAAAAAAATAACCTGCTTGTGTAGGTAAAAACTAATGATATCTCATTAAAAAATACCAACAATTTAAAAAAAAAATACTTACACAAATCATTAAAAATTTAAAGAATAATCAGTAGTTTTTACTTACAGAACAAATATAAATGACTTTAAAAATTAAGTGTTAATGAAAGTCTTTATTTTTTAGTGTGTTATTTTTGAAACAAAGAACAGAAATAGTCATTTAAAAAACTGAACGTTAAACAAATGTTTTTTCTTTTAAAAACGACAAAACGTAAAATTTTTTAAATAAGCTACAAACAGTTAATGACATAATTTTTTAAGTGTACACTCAAAATATTTTGTAGGAAAAAACAAATGAAAAACACATTAAAAACCAGTGAATAAGCAATTGAAAACCATCCCAGTAATTATTCATTTGTTTTAACAAACATCAACATTTATTTTTTACTGTTGACAAAATTTTCTAAAATAAATAACATCAAACATTAAAAAATAACGTTTCTTTCGTTCTTTTTTAACAACAAATTCGAAAAAAAATATCCCACGAAAATATTAAAATTTATGAAAGTTCTGTAATTTTTACCAACAAATTCCAAAAAAATAACCTACGAAAACAACAATACCTAGTTTTTTTACAATTTTCTATTGAAATATTTTTTTTTGAAAATCTTTAATAAAATTTTGGGGAATCGATCCCGCAATCAACTACATTCTGGCCGCACACTCTATCCATCGTGCCAAAGTCACTTGTTACAAATATGTTTTTATATTTCTATATATTTAGTTTTTTAAATTTTTGTTCAACAAAAAACTAACCTACTTGTGTAGGTAAAAACTACTGATATCTCATTAAAAAATACCAACAATTTTAAGAAAAATTACTTACAAAAATCATTAAAAATTTAAAGAATAATGAGTAGTTTTTACTTACAGAACAAAAATAAATGACTTTAAAAATTAAGTGTTAATGAAAGTCTTTATTTTTTAGTGTGTTATTTTTGAAACAAAGAAAAGAAATAGTCATTTAAAAAAACTGAACGTTAAACAAATGTTTTTTCTTTTAAAAACGACAAAACGTAAAACTTTTTAAATAAACTACAAACAGTTAATGACATAATTTTTTGAGTGTATAAAATTTACAAGAAAGTTTCGTAATTTTACTAGATTTTTTGCTACCTCCTATTTTACGAGAATTCCTTGTAATTTTACAAGCTTTTTACCAATAATTTTGTAATTTTACAAGCTTTTTACCAATAAAATTGTAAATTTACGGTTTTTTAGCGCAATTGAAATTACAAGGAATTCTCGTGAATTTACTAGATTTTTTTTTGTAAAATTGTCTTGGAAATTAGTAAAATTTCAAAATAAATTGTAAAATTACAAAAAAAAATTAAATTTCGATCCAAATTTGTTTGGTAAAAAACAAGGAAAACTATTAAATATTAGTAAAATGGGATTACGAGACTTTTCCAAGTAATTTGACAAAGTTTTTGGGTTTGCTTAAATTCATGTAGTTAGAAACCCGATCACCGACGAACTCCCGAACGCCAGTTCTCGTTCGTACTTTTCCGACTGACCTGCACGCCATTCACGTGAGTTACTTTGTAGTTCACTAATTTTCAACCCACGAAGCCTTGTCAGCGATCCTACGACTGACGCCGGTGTTGCCGAGGACCTTGAAGCGAATAGTCATTTGGGAAGACGATTAAAGAGCAGAATGTATTTAATTTAGCTTAAGCATTATCAAAAACTAAGTTAAGATCCTGGCAGTAAAGGTGTGTGCGAGATACGATCGCAAAAGCATTCGTCTTCTTATTTATTCAAAGGAAGCAGACCTTTGACAAACCCGGAAATACTGAGTAATACTCCAGCTGGAAAATAAACTGCATCACGGTTTTTTACGCGCATTTGAAGTTGGTGAACTATTTTTATAATTATAATTACCTGAAAACTGTATAAGGGGCGTATGCTTATTTTTTTAGTTTCCTTAAAATAACGATCATACGCAATGGTGCACAGTTTATTATACCCTACACCACTCTGTGGTACAGGCTATAATGAGTTTGTGCTGATGTTTGTAACTACACGAAATATTGCTTCTAGACCTACCTTCAAGTATACCGATCGACTCAGAATTACTTTTTGAGTCGATTTAGCGATGTCCGTCCGTCCGTCTGTCCGTCCGTCTGTCTGTCCGTCTGTCCGTCCGTCTGTCTATCTATCGGTTTAAGCACGATAAAGGTCGCATTTTTTCATCAATTGACTTGAAATTTGAAACTTAAGCATCTTTTGGTCCAATGACGAAGCCTATTGAAATTGGAGAAAATCGGTCCATGTTAAGACCTAGCCCCCATTCAAACGCCCCCTTTGGATTCGGTTTAAATGACTCTTATAACCGTGTTAAAATAGATATCGCGTTTAAATTCAGCAGGTAATCAAATTTTATATGCACAAATCACCATTCCAAATTTCAAAGGAATCGGGTCAGTCCTTCTGGTAGTCCCCATACAAACCACCTTCCCAATATTCACATAATTCCCTCAAAATTCATAAAAATGGAAATATTTGATAAAAATTTTATTTTTAGGTGTTAAACGTGTACTTCAGTAACCAAATCGAATCGGAATATAATTGGACCATTTTTGGACTTAGTCCCCCATATATTCAGTTAAATTGGTTTATTGACAAAAAATAATCCAATTCCACTAACATTTGATCTAACAAAAGACAGATATAATCGGTCCATGTTTGGACTTGGGACCCATTTTCCGGAAAACTCTGGTGTAGGGTGTTATATGGTCGGTCTCGACCGACTATAATTTTCTTACTTGTTTTTTTTATAATTCGGTCCTTCAGAAAGTATTGGACCGATTGCAGCGAAATTCATACCGGTTATAGCTAATGTAATTTCGTTATAGCTTAAGTTTGGACGCTGGACTCCACATGTCAAATAAGGGAACCACCAGGGCCCCCTAAAGTATAACATATTTAGTATACAAAAATTGAAAATGCTTTAAAATTACCACCGTCAAATGAGTTTAAAAAAAGAATCATGCACTAAACTAAAAAAAGCCTTTAGTGTTTTTTTTATGAAAAATGTTAACTTTTATTTGCTTTTTGTTTCATCCCATTCCGATTCGGAAAGTTCAATTTTGTATCACTGCGTAATCTATCAAATTTCATTCTGAATTCGTCGAGGGTGGATAAGGTCATTCAGTGTAGCTTCTTGCTGTTGTGCTCTGATTCTTTTTATTTTCCTATTTCTGATCTATTACTGTATGAGCTCCAAGTGCACTTCCTTGCAGTGACCTTTTCTCAAACTTTAATAAAAGAACATCCAAATTTTACTCTTTCACAGCACCATGGTAACACCCATAATAGTATTAAAATAAATTCAAATATCTAGTCTACTCACACTAATGCAACCGTAGAATGAAAAAATAAAAAAATAATATCTGATATAATAACCGACATTGCATGCATATGCAAATTTAAATTACTTTGCAACTCTTGTAAAATATAAAAAAAAACTCAACAACAACAGAAATTGTAATTGCATTTACAACATTTGCTATTTTTTCCCCAAAATAATCGTGTTTTTTTTGCTATTGCTGTTAAAACATAAATGCAAAAGAACTGGCAATATGTAAACAGACATTTGAAAGCATAAAATCTCAAATTGTATCTTCTAAGACATACGAGTACGATGCAAATAAATGCAAACAAACAAACATCTTGTTGCCACATCAGAGGATTTTATTTGTTTGAGAATGAGAAAAAAAAAGCTTTTAAGACAGCAGTAGCTGAAATGGAATACAATGGGGTGTAGATGTAGAAAATTTTAAAAAAACACTCTTCTTAATTTAATGTGTTCTTTTCAATTGTAAAATTGTATAAATAAAATAAAGTCCTGTCACAAATGTCACAACGAACCTAAGAATCTATATATCCTAAGGTGAACGGCTAGCAGTCTCTTGTTGCCTAAGATTGAAAAGTTTTTAAAATAAGATCAGGATTGTAAAACCTAATATCTGCAAAACAACGGTTAGAGATAGTGTTTGAGGTTTTTGCAGAAGTCACCAGAAACCCATTGTCGTCCAGTGTGGCGGTGACAGGTTACACTACAGTTGAAATCTTCTCTTTAGGGAGTGGAACATATTTGTGAATAAATAATTCAGACAACATAGGGCCGATCTTGATACTACATAACTATCTCCCATCCTAGATCATCATTACAAATTCGACAAAGGCTTAACAACACATTTCAGTTCCATAGGAACAAAAAAAATTCCAACGAACCTCAGAATCTATGTGTACTGAATTAAACGGTCCGCAGACTGTTCTTATATTCAACACCTGTCAAACCAAATATCTGCAAAATAACGGTTAGATATAGTGTTTGATAATCTCCACTTCATTCACGTCCATAAGGTTTTTGCAAAAGTCACAATAGACCCTTAGGCATCGGGCCTATCTCCCATTTCAGTCCGCCATTGAAGATTAACATGATCTTACCAACACATTTAAGTTCTATGGGAATTTGTAGGGTAGTTCCAGGCTTAGGTAAGGTTGTAAGTAGAGGCTTATGCTTTACGTCAGCACACAAAGACTCTGAGGTCCATTGTGATGCCACGGGAAAGTAATGAGGTTTCCCTACTAGCCCCTGCCTTTTTTAGCTCCTTATGAAACTTCTATGATATTGAGTTTGGACATACGACAACTCAGAAAGATCGTGCATTTCCCCAGATCACAGTAAAGCACGTCTCGGACCAGAAAGTGCCGTGCAATGGCAAATAAAATTAGAGCCCAAGCTCGATCTGTGCTTACATAAAAAACACGATTAAAATTACTGACATATGTCGCCATTCAACGTCTCCGAAAAAGCAAATGCAAATGTCTTCATTTGTGTCTGCAATTCCAGATCATGTTGGTAACCCTAGCAAAATAATGTAAGAGACACAAAAGTCGAAAGAAAGTTCACCTAAATAAAAAACAATTTCCATTAACAAGACACACCGACATTTAAAACCCTACTAATGATAACACTAACTGGAGTGTTTGAAACCGGTATGGGAATACCAGAAATGTCTATAATTTTTAGAAATTAAATTTTTCGTCTGCATTTCTTCAACTTGAACCCTTAAAGTGTTCGATAGTTGCCAACTCCTCCACATCCATGCAACTCCGGCAATAGTCATTTGATGGCACATTTACTCGCTCTGCGTATTTTTCTTAGGACATTGTCCGGTTGTCACAGCACCATCGTTGAAATTTCACCTCTTAGAAGCGATATCAGCTTACTTGTGTTCTTCTGATTAACAGAAGGGCGAATCTGTCGTGTTGTCTCACGCGTTCGTCCAAGTGCCCAACTTCGATAATTCTCCATCGCGGAAAAAAGCAATACATTTTGCTTGCAAGCATACCAGAACATTCTAATTCCATTGGAACCTGTGAGGTAGTTCACAGTCTTGCAAACTTATCGACTTTGTAATTCTCTAGAATGTCTCTTGTTGGGTGCCAGATTAGGGCTAAGCTATTTTTAAGTAACTTTTAAGGGTTAATATAATTTTGGCTACAATTAATTTTATTTATGTCATAAGTAACTCGATACCCGTTCATTGACTTTAAATTCCATAATTATTTTTGTTTAATTTTTGTTAACGTAAATTTACAAGTTTGCAGAATTGCATTATTATATTAAATTGCATAGTTTACATTATTAAAGTAGGTCAGTTAATGAACGGGAAGAGTTTTAGAATATAAATATGAATGTGAAAAAAATAAAGAACTAATTCATGAGTAACCAAAGAAATGAATGCTGGTTTTTCTTTTCTTTCAGGAGAAATTTGTAAGTATTAAAGTTATTATTTATAAGAATTGGGCGTAGGCCTGTAGATTGGAGCACGTCACCGCTCTGTGGTCAAAGAGTGACAACATTAGGGTTTTATTTTTTTTTTTCCTTTCAGCATATTAGAGAACAAGGATATTACTTCCCCGGAGGAATATCCTTTTTCTCAACACTCTGTGCCCTGGCACCCATATGAGTCGTATGTCAAACTGCTTGGTCATCTCATTTAAAGATGTGCGGCAGCTATGAGCAGATGTTGCTTTCGGAAACATTTTCGGGGACTTGACCGCGTCTTGACTGTTGAATGCGTTTGTAGATAAGTCATTGCAACTCAACCCGTCAGCCAATTCCTTTATTACCAGCATCTCTCCGCCTGGTAAACACTACAATGATCTGGAAATCTTTGTGCCAGACTCAACCCGAGCTCTGCGGAATCGACTCCAAATCCCCTCGTTCGTGACACTTCGATCCATATGTGTAAAAATGTATAGAGGAACTCCATGGATGGTAAAGAGACGCTCAAAAAAGTTCATAGATGAAGCACAATTCACATTTTGATGTATTGTTATTTTTTTACAGTGTGCTATTCAGTCGAATTGCCGACGTAGCTGCATAGTGCCTACCCAATATGTTCAATGTTATCAGGTGAAGGTGGATTTCTAATGCTGCCTTAGGTGTAATGCGAAGAGCAGTAGTAATGCACATCGACACAATTTTCTGAACCATTGTGATAAAAAAACAGTTCCATTTTGTCTCTAAAGCATTCCAATGGACAATGATTCTATACTGAAGAATTGGGCGCTTCGCTGCTGTATAAATCTAGTGAATGACTCAAGGGATGACGACCCATCGTTTTCCAATGGCAGCTTTACATTAATACAAAGAAATCGCTGATTTTCTCACCCGTTCCTCAATGCAACGCCCAAAATTCAACTTACTATCGTGATAAACTCCAAGATGTTTGGCTTCATCTTAAAATGCAATTTCAGGGCCATTCAGAGAAGTAGGATCCAAATCAGGAATCTTATTTTTTTTTTTGTAAACGAGACAATCTCTATTTTATTTGGATCAACTCCCAGACAACACCCTCTTTCGCATTTAGAGACCCCTTTCAGAGAACTCGGAAGAATGTCCCTTAATATTGGCAGGTGCTTTCAATTAACCATAATAACAATAACAAGACAACTACTTGCTTCTAGAGAGACAATTGGGTTCAGAGCCAGGTTCCAAAGAAGCGGCGAAAGAACACCTATCTGTTGTTTGCCTCTAATGACAAATTGAGAGATGACGGGCTCTCCTAATTTAGAAGTAATACGTCTATTGGCTACTAGATTTTCCACAATTAAACCGATCTCTTGCTTCACACTTCCACAATTATCGAGTCTGGTATGACATTATTAGACGCCCCGTCTATATCAAGAAAATCCTCCATAGTGTACTCCTTTACCGAAACCGATATCTCGATGGTCCCAACGAGCTTAATATGAGCTGTTTTCGTTGATCTTGCTATTAGCATTTTGCATAGTCGAAAGCACACTCGGGTCAAGCACTCTAGGCAAAAATGAGTCTACCATTCATTCCATTGTCTTTAACAAAAATTATGACAAATTGGTCTGAAGTTCTTCGGAACTGTGTGGGAGTTTTCCCAGACTACGGGATAAAAACGACTGTGGTATTCCTCCCTGTGTACGGATTATACAACAAGGGGGCATTTAGTCCAATGCTTGCTGCATCCCGTCAGAAATTATATTTATAGCGCCTGAAGCTTTTAATCATCCAGATTAATGTTGGCATATTTATTATTTACGAAACAATTTCAGATGCTTTGGCGTCAGAGAGTTTTAAAGTTTGAAACGACGTCAAGGAACTGCCCAGAAATGCGTATTGAGAAGGAGATCTAGCGACTCCCCACAGGAGGTAGACCAGACCCCAGTATGATCCCTCACGTAACCCAGGGTGCAAGGAGAAGTAGCCAGAACTTTGCGCTGTATGCCTCAGAAACGTAATCTATGATTCCATAGAAGTTTTTCCAATAATTACATTTGGCAATTCTAATCATCTTCTGCAGACCAATCCTAGTCCGCACTTGAAGATTTTGCTTTAGTAAAGAGATTTCTGAAGAAAAGTCTGCTCTTCTGCAACTCATTTGACCAGCAAGGTGGCTTCTTTTTCCTCCTAGGCCTTGCAGACAGGTAAGTGACATCTACCGACCTATTACAAACATTTTATGTTTATTTATAGGAACCGCAGCAGGCTTGTGAGATCTATGATCTTACAGTTTTTAAAATGTCCCTTTTTTTGCAGCTATTTTATTCAGACATTCCAAATAAATACATATGGGATTAAAACTTTAACCTAGAAGCACATTTTTAAAGATAAGAAAAGGGGTAAGAAATCGAAATTAAGATCAAATGAAGAATTTTATTTTCGAATTTAGTAGCAATTCCAATTGCAAAAGTCTCCAACCCATTGTTCTCTAGCATCCTAGCATAATTTATTTGTAGTCTTACAACAATTGTCGTTAGAATTTGTTGGTGGCAGTGGTTGGTTGGATGGCTGGCTGGTTGGCTGCAGAGCTGGAATGGATGGCTGGTTGGTTCGTTGATTCCTTAGTGCTCATGCTACTACAAATGCTGTTCGTTGTTGATTTTTTGATTGCCGTTTACTTTTAAATACCAATTGTATGAATTGTATATTTGCAAAAGTTATCTTAGCTTTTTTTCCTTCGTCGTTTTGCTAGTTAGTGTATAAGACCCACAATTTGCATATTCACGCTGGGATAAAAATCAAAACAGTAGGAGACCCATGTTCACATAAGACAAGACATTCAACAAAATCCAAACATGAGAGGAGAACACAAAGAAAAAGAACATCATCATACAATCAAAGAAGCAAACAAACAAAACACACATACATACATAGGAAAATGAAAACATTGCTAAGATTTGATTTTGAGTTTTTTTTGTTTTCTTCTGGTACCACAACGACCAGTAAATACTAACAACTTCTAACCAGCAGTCAACAACAATAACAGAGGCAGCAGCAACAACATCAACACGCCAGAGTCAGTTAAAGCAGTATCAACCAACAACAACTCCAACCAGCAATCATAAGAACAGTGTCAGAATTGTAACAGCAATCTTTCTTGTATTTTTTTTTTTAAATGAAAATAAAAAAATTTAAAATGAACAGTGCCTTTTCTTGTTGTAACTGTGTTACAAGAAATAGAAGCAAAATAAAATTCTGACAGTTTACAATAATTTTATAGCACCAGTTGGAAAATTTTTCCACTCGACCATAACAAGAACGGAACTGGAACAGAAACCAACAATATTTCATCATAGACAGACTTTGATAGAACCTTCGAAGTCCAAATACCGACTAGGGAAGACTGGGCGGAAAATCTGTTTAATCCGAGAATTAATCTCTTTTTTAAGAAATGAATCGAAAACTGAGAATGGTTAAAGGGCCTCTTTTAGATTTCCGCACAAGTGGAGTGTTTTTCAAAAAAGTCTTAGACTCTGAGACATTTTTTCTGTAGAAAAAGTCTCAGATTCTGAGACACTTTTTCTATAGAAAAAGTCTCAGATTCTGAGACACTTTTTCTATAGAAAAAGTCTCAGATTCTGAGACACTTTTTCTATAGAAAAAGTCTCAGATTCTGAGACACTTTTTCTATAGAAAAAGTCTCAGATTCTGAGACACTTTTTCTATAGAAAAAGTCTCAGATTCTGAGACACTTTTTCTATAGAAAAAGTCTCAGATTCTGAGACACTTTTTCTATAGAAAAAGTCTCAGATTCTGAGACACTTTTTCTATAGAAAAAGTCTCAGATTCTGAGACACTTTTTCTATAGAAAAAGTCTCAGATTCTGAGACACTTTTTCTATAGAAAAAGTCTCAGATTCTGAGACACTTTTTCTATAGAAAAAGTCTCAGATTCTGAGACATTTTTTCTCTAGAAAAAGTCTCAGATTCTGAGACAGTTTTTCTCTAGAAAAAGTCTCAGATTCTGAGACAGTTTTTCTCTAGAAATATTATATTCTGAGACAGTTTTTCTATAGAAAAAGTCTCAGATTCTGAGACACTTTTTCTATAGAAAAAGTCTCAGATTCTGAGACACTTTTTCTATAGAAAAAGTCTCAGATTCTGAGACACTTTTTCTATAGAAAAAGTCTCAGATTCTGAGACACTTTTTCTATAGAAAAAGTCTCAGATTCTGAGACACTTTTTCTATAGAAAAAGTCTCAGATTCTGAGACACTTTTTCTATAGAAAAAGTCTCAGATTCTGAGACACTTTTTCTATAGAAAAAGTCTCAGATTCTGAGACATTTTTTCTCTAGAAAAAGTCTCAGATTCTGAGACAGTTTTTCTCTAGAAAAAGTCTCAGATTCTGAGACATTTTTTCTCTAGAAAAAGTCTCAGATTCTGAGACAGTTTTTCTCTAGAAAAAGTCTCAGATTCTGAGACAGTTTTTCTCTAGAAAAAGTCTCAGATTCTCAGACAGTTTTTCTCTAGAAAAAGTCTCAGATTCTGAGACAGTTTTTCTCTAGAAAAAGTCTCAGATTCTGAGACAGTTTTTCTATAGAAAAGATTCTGAGACATTTTTTCTATAGAAAAGGTCTCAGATTCTGAGACAGTTTTTTTTATAGAAAAAGTCTCATATTCTGAGACAGTTTTTCTATAGAAAAAGTCTCAGATTCTGAGACAGTTTTTCTATAAAAAAAGTCTCAGATTCTGAGACAGTTTTTCTATAAAAAAAGTCTCAGATTCTGAGACAGTTTTTCTATAAAAAAAGTCTCAGATTCTGAGACAGTTTTTCTATAAAAAAAGTCTCAGATTCTGAGACAGTTTTTCTATAAAAAAAGTCTCAGATTCTGAGACAGTTTTTCTATAAAAAAAGTCTCAGATTCTGAGACAGTTTTTCTATAAAAAAAGTCTCAGATTCTGAGACAGTTTTTCTATAAAAAAAGTCTCAGATTCTGAGACAGTTTTTCTATAAAAAAAGTCTCAGATTCTGAGACAGTTTTTCTATAAAAAAAGTCTCAGATTCTGAGACAGTTTTTCTATAGAAAAAGAGTCTCAGATTCTGAGACAGTTTTTCTATAGAAAAAGAGTCTCAGATTCTGAGACAGTTTTTCTATAGAAAAAGAGTCTCAGATTCTGAGACAGTTTTTCTATAGAAAAAGAGTCTCAGATTCTGAGACAGTTTTTCTATAGAAAAAGAGTCTCAGATTCTGAGACAGTTTTTCTATAGAAAAAGAGTCTCAGATTCTGAGACAGTTTTTCTATAGAAAAAGAGTCTCAGATTCTGAGACAGTTTTTTCTATAGAAAAAGAGTCTCAGATTCTGAGACAGTTTTTCTATAGAAAAAGAGTCTCAGATTCTGAGACAGTTTTTCTATAGAAAAAGAGTCTCATATTCTGAGACAGTTTTTCTATAGAAAAAGAGTCTCAGATTCTGAGACAGTTTTTCTATAGAAAAAGAGTCTCAGATTCTGAGACAGTTTTTCTATAGAAAAAGAGTCTCAGATTCTGAGACAGTTTTTCTATAGAAAAAGAGTCTCAGATTCTGAGACAGTTTTTCTATAGAAAAAGAGTCTCAGATTCTGAGACAGTTTTTCTATAGAAAAAGAGTCTCAGATTCTGAGACAGTTTTTCTATAGAAAAAGAGTCTCAGATTCTGAGACAGTTTTTCTATAGAAAAAGAGTCTCAGATTCTGAGACAGTTTTTCTATAGAAAAAGAGTCTCAGATTCTGAGACAGTTTTTCTATAGAAAAAGAGTCTCAGATTCTGAGACAGTTTTTCTATAGAAAAAGAGTCTCAGATTCTGAGACAGTTTTTCTATAGAAAAAGAGTCTCAGATTCTGAGACAGTTTTTCTATAGAAAAAGAGTCTCAGATTCTGAGACAGTTTTTCTATAGAAAAAGAGTCTCAGATTCTGAGACAGTTTTTCTATAGAAAAAGAGTCTCAGATTCTGAGACAGTTTTTCTATAGAAAAAGAGTCTCAGATTCTGAGACAGTTTTTCTATAGAAAAAGAGTCTCAGATTCTGAGACAGTTTTTCTATAGAAAAAGAGTCTCAGATTCTGAGACAGTTTTTCTATAGAAAAAGAGTCTCAGATTCTGAGACAGTTTTTCTATAGAAAAAGAGTCTCAGATTCTGAGACAGTTTTTCTATAGAAAAAGAGTCTCAGATTCTGAGACAGTTTTTCTATAGAAAAAGAGTCTCAGATTCTGAGACAGTTTTTCTATAGAAAAAGAGTCTCAGATTCTGAGACAGTTTTTCTATAGAAAAAGAGTCTCAGATTCTGAGACAGTTTTTTCTATAGAAAAAGAGTCTCAGATTCTGAGACAGTTTTTCTATAGAAAAAGAGTCTCAGATTCTGAGACAGTTTTTCTATAGAAAAAGAGTCTCAGATTCTGAGACAGTTTTTCTATAGAAAAAGAGTCTCAGATTCTGAGACAGTTTTTCTATAGAAAAAGAGTCTCAGATTCTGAGACAGTTTTTCTATAGAAAAAGAGTCTCAGATTCTGAGACAGTTTTTCTATAGAAAAAGAGTCTCAGATTCTGAGACAGTTTTTCAATAGAAAAAGAGTCTCAGATTCTGAGACAGTTTTTCTATAGAAAAAGTCTCAGATTCTGAGACAGTTTTTCTATAGAAAAAGAGTCTCAGATTCTGAGACAGTTTTTCTATAGAAAAAGAGTCTCAGATTCTGAGACAGTTTTTCTATAGAAAAAGAGTCTCAGATTCTGAGACAGTTTTTCTATAGAAAAAGAGTCTCAGATTCTGAGACAGTTTTTCTAAAGAAAAAGAGTCTCAGATTCTGAGACAGTTTTTCTATAGAAAAAGAGTCTCAGATTTTGAGACAGTTTTTCTATAGAAAAAGAGTCTCAGATTCTGAGACAGTTTTTCTATAGAAAAAGTCTCAGATTCTGAGACAGTTTTTCTATAGAAAAAGAGTCTCAGATTCTGAGACAGTTTTTCTATAGAAAAAGAGTCTCAGATTCTGAGACAATTTTTCTATAGAAAAAGAGTCTCAGATTCTGAGACAGTTTTTCTATAGAAAAAGAGTCTCAGATTCTGAGACAGTTTTTCTATAGAAAAAGAGTCTCAGATTCTGAGACAGTTTTTCTATAGAAAAAGAGTCTCAGATTCTGAGACAGTTTTTCTATAGAAAAAGAGTCTCAGATTCTGAGACAGTTTTTCTATAGAAAAAGAGTCTCAGATTCTGAGACAGTTTTTCTATAGAAAAAGAGTCTCAGATTCTGAGACAGTTTTTCTATAGAAAAAGAGTCTCAGATTCTGAGACAGTTTTTCTATAGAAAAAGAGTCTCAGATTCTGAGACAGTTTTTCTATAGAAAAAGAGTCTCAGATTCTGAGACAGTTTTTCTATAGAAAAAGAGTCTCAGATTCTGAGACAGTTTTTCTATAGAAAAAGAGTCTCAGATTCTGAGACAGTTTTTCTATAGAAAAAGAGTCTCAGATTCTGAGACAGTTTTTCTATAGAAAAAGAGTCTCAGATTCTGAGACAGTTTTTCTATAGAAAAAGAGTCTCAGATTCTGAGACAGTTTTTCTATAGAAAAAGAGTCTCAGATTCTGAGACAGTTTTTCTATAGAAAAAGAGTCTCAGATTCTGAGACAGTTTTTCTATAGAAAAAGAGTCTCAGATTCTGAGACAGTTTTTCTATAGAAAAAGAGTCTCAGATTCTGAGACAGTTTTTCTATAGAAAAAGAGTCTCAGATTCTGAGACAGTTTTTCTATAGAAAAAGAGTCTCAGATTCTGAGACAGTTTTTCTATAGAAAAAGAGTCTCAGATTCTGAGACAGTTTTTCTATAGAAAAAGAGTCTCAGATTCTGAGACAGTTTTTCTATAGAAAAAGAGTCTCAGATTCTGAGACAGTTTTTCTATAGAAAAAGAGTCTCAGATTCTGAGACAGTTTTTCTATAGAAAAAGAGTCTCAGATTCTGAGACAGTTTTTCTATAGAAAAAGAGTCTCAGATTCTGAGACAGTTTTTCTATAGAAAAAGAGTCTCAGATTCTGAGACAGTTTTTCTATAGAAAAAGAGTCTCAGATTCTGAGACAGTTTTTCTATAGAAAAAGAGTCTCAGATTCTGAGACAGTTTTTCTATAGAAAAAGAGTCTCAGATTCTGAGACAGTTTTTCTATAGAAAAAGTCTCAGATTCTGAGACAGTTTTTCTATAGAAAAAGTCTCAGATTCTGAGACAGTTTTTCTATAGAAAAAGTCTCAGATTCTGAGACAGTTTTTCTATAGAAAAAGTCTCAGATTCTGAGACAGTTTTTCTATAGAAAAAGTCTCAGATTCTGAGACAGTTTTTCTATAGAAAAAGTCTCAGATTCTGAGACAGTTTTTCTATAGAAAAAGTCTCAGATTCTGAGACAGTTTTTCTATAGAAAAAGTCTCAGATTCTGAGACAGTTTTTCTATAGAAAAAGTCTCAGATTCTGAGACAGTTTTTCTATAGAAAAAGTCTCAGATTCTGAGACAGTTTTTCTATAGAAAAAGTCTCAGATTCTGAGACAGTTTTTCTATAGAAAAAGTCTCAGATTCTGAGACAGTTTTTCTATAGAAAAAGTCTCAGATTCTGAGACAGTTTTTCTATAGAAAAAGTCTCAGATTCTGAGACAGTTTTTCTATAGAAAAAGTCTCAGATTCTGAGACAGTTTTTCTATAGAAAAAGTCTCAGATTCTGAGACAGTTTTTCTATAGAAAAAGTCTCAGATTCTGAGACAGTTTTTCTATAGAAAAAGTCTCAGATTCTGAGACAGTTTTTCTATAGAAAAAGTCTCAGATTCTGAGACAGTTTTTCTATAGAAAAAGTCTCAGATTCTGAGACAGTTTTTCTATAGAAAAAGTCTCAGATTCTGAGACAGTTTTTCTATAGAAAAAGTCTCAGATTCTGAGACAGTTTTTCTATAGAAAAAGTCTCAGATTCTGAGACAGTTTTTCTATAGAAAAAGTCTCAGATTCTGAGACAGTTTTTCTATAGAAAAAGTCTCAGATTCTGAGACAGTTTTTCTATAGAAAAAGTCTCAGATTCTGAGACAGTTTTTCTATAGAAAAAGTCTCAGATTCTGAGACAGTTTTTCTATAGAAAAAGTCTCAGATTCTGAGACATTTTTTTCAGATTCTGAGACGTTTTTTCTATAGAAAAAGTCTCAGATTCTAACACATCTTTTCTAAAGAAAAGTCTCTAGAAAAAGTCTCAGATTCTGAGACATTTTTTCTAAAGAAAAAGTCTTAGATTCTGAGACATTTGTTCTATAAAAAGTCTCAGGTTCTGAGACATTTTTCTATATGGACCACTTTGTTCTAGAGGGGTTCGATAGGGTATAATTAAAACAACCTCCTAGAAAATCTAAATAAAATGCTAATGATGTTTTTACTGTGTGTTTGTTCATAGAGATGATGATGAAGAAGATATTTGAAATTGTTGTTGCATTTTCCAAACATTGTTGAATTTTTATACATATAAATTATGCTATAGATGGGCGCGTGAGTGGCTTTTGACTCGAACTCACTCGAGCTCACTACGGAATTTTTTTTTGATGAAAAAAAAAACTGGATAAAAAAAATTATTAAAATAAAATTGATGAAAAAAAAAAGAAAATTATGAAAAAAATTGATAAAAAAAATGTTGAGAAAAAAATGAAATTAATCATAATAAATTCGTGTTTCCACCAGGTGATGAAAAACTTTTCATTCACCAGCAGGTGAGTTATTATCCAATGTACACACCTTTTTGGTTTTAAGAAAATTAATACAGTAATTTTTATCTTCATTTTTTAATCGTTAGCTTATATAGTTAAAGTGAGGTGGCGTTCTTCATCACTTTCAGAACTAGAAATATTATCATGTTAAAAGTTTTAATTCGAAAATCTATCAAAATTTTGGGCAAAATTTTAAATTTTGCTATATTTTGGATTTTTTTTTTTGCTTTTTTCGAAATTTGAAATTTAGCCAAATTTTACAAACATTTTGTTGTTTTCTTTTTGGCACGAAAGGCAATATGAGGATAAAATTAATGGATGCACGCACACTCACTCGTGCAAAAAAGCTTTCTCACGAACACTCACTCACGAATTTTTTTTTTTTTTTTTTGTTAAACTTTTACACAGTCTCAATCACCTGAGTAAAATTAAGTTTTAGTCACACTCACGCGTAAATCACTTGAATCACACACTAATCTGCTCATGTGCCCATCTCTAGTTTATACTCATACTTACTGTTGCAACTGAGGCTCCATTAGAGCATCTCCACAAAAAAAAAAAAAAAAATAGAAAAAAAATACCACAGGGTATATGTTTTTGATGTTTTTGTAAGCAATTTGTTTATTTTAGAAAACAAAAATTAAAAACATAAAATATTTTTTGAATTGCAGATTTCCATTACAAATACATATTTGTACAAAATTTATTCATTGAATTTTTGTATGTTGATTTAGAATGTGGATAAATCAGAGATTGGTATGAATTATATGTTTGGTCTTCTTCAAAAATAAAGGATGGCAAGAAGCTATCAAAAGAAATTTTGGATTTTAAATAATTAATACTATGCTCTAAAAATTGTAAATTGTATTTGACTTTTGGAATGGCAATTCAGAAGGATGTTTATTTAAAAATTAAAATTATTAAAACTTAAACAAAACCAAAAAATGAACTTAAAAAACTATTCTGTTGAAAAAACCTTTTAAAAATCAAAAAAAAAAATAAAAATCTGAAATTTAAAATTGGCTCAAAAAAGTTAAAGGCACTTAATCTAACAAAAAGATGAAGCATGTGGAAAGTGTGGTTTATGGTTATTTTTGTGTGTTTTTTTATAAACCACCCGGTACAAAATGTTCCATACCAAATGTCCCGATTCAGAAAAACATATGTGCCATGAATGTCTAAATAAGAGATATGGACAAGTTTTTCAATTTTTCAAAAACATGGCAAATGGTTGCGTGGTTAAATATTGCAAATATTGTCAAATTTGTGTCCAGTTACCTTGATTAAATATTTATCAAATTATAACGGAATGAACCACAATCTCAAAAAATTACAATATTGTATATTTTTTTTTGTTTTAGAAAATTTTCAGAACCCGTTCTGAAATTTCCAATTTTTTTAAAAGTCAATTTATCAAAAATCCGGCCACTTTTTTATCTTTTTTAAATTTTTTTGAAAGTTTAGATGTTTGTCTAGGTGACAGGATATAATCCCCACGGACATTACCCCCTTAACGGAAATGGAGATTATGACCGAATTCATTACGGTAATAATCCCCATAATAGTTGTGGGGACTATGACCGTTTCCAAAACGGTCACAATCCCAATTGGGATTATGTCCGTTCCTTGTTGGGATTACGACCGAACTTTTTTCGGTCATAACCCCCATTCACATTATGGGGAGTAAGTCCAAAGCAATTTTGGTCATAATCCCCGTTTTCTGCTGAGACGGTGGGTTTAATGCATGGAGTTTGTAATCTGTAAGCCCGGCCAAAGGCCGGCTACGCAGAAAAACTTTTAAATAAAAAAAAAAATTCTTTTAATTTTGGGGATTATGACCAACTAGTATAGAAGACATAATCCCCATAAAGGGGATTATGGCCATTTGTTACGTGGCCATTATCCCCATAAGCCTGGGTATTATGTCCGTTTTTTATTGGAATTATGTCCAAATAATTTTCGGTCGTAGTCCCTACTGCCATTATGGGGATTATGACCGAAATGAATTTGGTCATAATCCCCAAAACGGAAATGGTGGTTATGTCGGTGGTAAGGTCACCGTTTGTCTATCAACACAAAAAAAATCAGCAAGTAATTTTTAGATTTTTTCGAGAAAACCGCATTTCAATTAATATTGGATTTCACAAAAATTCTGTAATTCTCTTGTATTTTATTATGCCAACATTGCGTATGAGTAATAAATATTTGCGATTTATTACTCATACGCGATGTAGGCACAGTAAAATTCAAGAGAATTACAGAATTTTTAAGAAATCCAATATTCAAATGCGATTTTCTCGAAAAATACAAAAAATGTTCTCCTGATTTTTTTTTTGAGTGGATGGACAAACATATAAACTTGAAAAATAAAGTGTGACCGAATTTTTGATAAATTGACTTTAAAATAAAAAGAATAAATTTCAAAATAAATTTTTTTAATCGATAGAACATGAAAAAATATACAAGAAAATAAATTTTAGATATTGTGGTGCACTGCGTTATAGTTTTAAAAATATTTAATCAAGGGAACTCGACACAAATTTGAGCATATCTATATATGGGGCATTCCATGTGAAATCGGACACTTTGAAAAACTTTTTTTTTAGATTTTCCCAATTTGCTCACAGTTTTTAGTACCCTTCGAAAACTCCTTCGTGGTAAATTTTCAGATTTTTTTGATGACCCGTTCAAAAGAAATCGAATTTTTAAAAATTGGTAGTTTGTTCCTTTACTCAAACTTCTTTTAATCATAACTTCTTCAATAATGGTCCAAATTTAAATTTTTTTTTTTTCAAAATTTTTGTTTTTTTACGTACTTTCTAAAAAAAAATCCCAAAAAATTCTTTAAAGCGCTCTAGTATGCAATTTTTAAGTTTTAAAATTTAAATCTTATTTTTGAAACATACCTAGGCCCTATCTCCACTCCCTAAGTAGGCTCCCATACAAATAACAGTTGGAGCTAATTTTATAAAAATGTAATTTTGTATGGGAGCCTACTTAGGGAGTGGAGATAGGGCGTAGGTATGTTTTGAAAAAATGTTGTAGGGTAAAAATAAATGGGGGTCGGTCTCACTAATGACCACTCTCGGACGCACCATTGGACCGGTAGAAGCTGATTAAACAAAACAAATTTACAAAAAATTAAAAAAGATTGTATGGGGACCGCCTTAACAGTTAAAGATAGAGGGTAGGTGTATTCAGAGAAAATGTTTGAACTAAAAAAATATTGTGGGTCGGTCATACATTTTGTTGCTCTAAGAGCACTATTAGTGCAGTTAGAGCGGTTGAAAGAAATTTTAAAAAATGTTGTTTTGTGTGGGAGCCCCCTTAGAAATTGGAGATAGGGTATTAGTTTGTTCCAAAGAAATGTTAAGACGTAAAAATTAATGGGGGTTGGTCTTATAAAGGACCCCTCTATGACGCACCATTGGAGCAGTAGAAATGATTTTAAGATTGAAAAATTAAAATAAAATTTTTTCAAAAAATTTTAAAAAATAGTAATAATCGTTATCCCACGATCTTCCTGGGCAAAAAATTTGTAGAATTGATAGAAGTTTTACACAAAAAAATTTCAAAAAAATCGAAGAGTACAAACAATTTCAAAAATGAGATTTAAATTTTAAAACTTAAAAATCGCATACTAGAGCGCTTTTTTTTTTTAGAAAGCACGTAAAAAAACAAAAATTTTGACAAAAAAAAAATTGAAATTTGGACCATTATTGAAGAAGTTATGATTAAAAGAAATTTGAGTAAAGGAACAAACTACCAAATTTTAAAAATTTGATATCTTTTGAACGGGTCATCAAAAAAATCTGAAAATTTACCACGAAGGAGTTTTCGAAGGGTACTAAAAACTGTAAACAAATTGAGAAAATCTAAAAAAAAAGTTTTTCAAAGTGTCCGATTTCACATGGAATGCCCCATATATAAAAGAGTAACGTGACTGACTGACTGACTGACTGACTGACTGACTGACTTATTGACTGATTCATCATCGCCCAGCCCAAACCGCTGAAGCTAGAGACTTGAAATTTGGACTGTAGGTTCACCTCCCTTAATATAGATCCACTAAGGCTGGATTTTTGCCAGTGTTGATTCTAAGGGGGTAAAAAGGGTAAAAAACTGTACTTTTGGTACTTTTTATATCTCCTGAAATAATGGTCATAGAGACTTGAAATTTGGACTGTATGTTCACCTCCCGGAATAAAGATCCAGTTAGGCTGGATTTTTGCCAGTGTTGATTCTAAGGGGGTAAAAGGGGTACAAAACTGTACATTTGGTACTTTTTATATCTACTGAAATAATGGTCATAGAGACTTGAAATTTGGACTGTATGTTCACATCCTGGAATATAGATCCAGTAAGGCTGGATTTTTGCCAATGTTGATTCTAAGGGGGTAAAAGGGTAAAAATCTGTACTTTTGGTACCTTTTATATTTCCTTAAAATATTGTCACAGAGACTTGAAATTTGGACAGCATGTTCACCTCCCGGAATATAAAGGCTGGATTTTTGCCAATGATGATTCTAAGGGGGTAAAAAGTGTAAAAATCTGTACTTTTGGTACATTTTATATTTCCTTAAATAATGGTACCAGAAACCTGAAATTTGCAATGTCGGTTCACTTCCCGGAAAAAAGTTCACTAAGGCTGGGTTTTTGCCAATGTTGATTCTACGGGGTAAAATGGGTAAAAAAGTGTAATTTTGGTACTTTTTTTTATTTACTGAAAAAATGGTAATTCAAACTTAAAATTTGGAATGTAGTATCCTTTAGTGAAATGAAACATTCTGGAACAAGTACTTTTCGAAAACATGTACCGTTTTTAAAAAGTAGCTTTTATAAAAAGTACCTTTTATAAAAAGTACCTTTTATAAAAAGTAGCTTTTATAAAAAGTACCTTTTATAAAAAGTACCTTTTATAAAAAGTACCTTTTATAAAAAGTACCTTTTATAAAAAGTACCTTTTATAAAAAGTACCTTTTATAAAAAGTACCTTTTATAAAAAGTACCTTTTAGTAAAAGTAGCTTTTATAAAAAGTACCTTTTATAAAAAGTACCTTTTATAAAAAGTACATTTTATAAAAAGTACCTTTTATAAAACGTACCTTTTATAAAAAGTACCTTTTATAAAAAGTACCTTTTATAAAAAGTACCTTTTATAAAAAGTACCTTTTATAAAAAGTACCATTTATAAAAAGTACCTTTTATAAAAAGTACCTTTTATAAAAAGTACCTTTTATAAAAAGTACCTTTTATAAAAAGTACTTTTATAAAAAGTACCTTTTATAAAAAGTACCTTTTATAAAAAGTACCTTTTATAAAAAGTACCTTTTATAACAAGTACCTTTTATAAAAAGTACCTTTTATAAAAAGTACCTTTTATAAAAAGTACCTTTTATAAAAAGTACCTTTTATAAAAAGTACCTTTTATAAAAAGTACCTTTTATAAAAAGTACCTTTTATAAAAAGTACCTTTTATAAAAAGTACCTTTTATAAAAAGTACCTTTTATAAAAAGTACCTTTTATAAAAAGTACCTTTTATAAAAAGTACCTTTTATAAAAAGTACCTTTTATAAAAAGTACCTTTTATAAAAAGTACCTTTTATGAAAAGTACCTTTTATAAAAAGTACCTTTTAAAAAAAGTACCTTTTATAAAAAGTACTTTTTGCAAAAGTACCTTTTATAAAAAGTACCTTTTATAAAAAGTACCTTTTATAAAAAGTACATTTTATAAAAAGTACCTTTTATAAAAAGTACCTTCTATAAAAAGTACCTTTTATAAAAAGTACCTTTTATAAAAAGTACCTTTTACAAAAAGTATCTTTTATAAAAAGTACCTTTTATAAAAAGTACCATTTATAAAAAGTACCTTTTATAAAAAGTACATTTAAAAAAAGTACCCTTTATAAAGAGTACCTTTTATAAAGAGTACCTTTTATAAAAAGTGCCTTTTATGAAAAGTGCCTTTTATAAAAAGTACCTTTTATAAAAAGTACCTTGTATAAAAAGTACCTTTAATAAAAAGTACCTTTTATAAAAAGTACCTTTTATAACAAGTACCTTTTATAAAAAGTACCTTTTATTAAAAGTACTGGAAGTATATTATTTTGGAACTTTTTTATTTCCTGAAATTATATTTATAGAAACTTTTTATATTTCCTAGAACCTTAAAATTGTAATGTATTAGTTAGTAGTTTAGTTAGTAGTTTAGTAGCGTAAAATGGCTAAACAAGTTTATTTTCGGTACCTTTGTATTTTATGACGTAATGGTTCTAGAAACTTAAAATTAGGAATGTAAAATCCTTTTTGTACTTTTAATGATCCAAGAAAATTGAAAAACGGAAAAAAGGATCCGTCGGTGAAGAAAAAAACATTCTGGAAGAGGTTATTTTTTGAAATTCCGTTTCTAACGGGCGGTAAGAAAGTGTACTTTTGGTACTTTTTTTTGTTCCTATAATAATGAAAAAGTGTAAATTTTGGTTATTCTTATATTTAAATTTTAGTTATTCTTATTTAATGGTTCAGAAAGTTGATACTTTAAATAAAGGATCACCTAAAACAAAAAAAACAGTTTTTGGAAAATATAATTTTAAGGGGAAATGGTTATTTTTACCTATAGAACTATTAAACTAAAAGCCCTAGAAATAACCCCCAAGTGAAGAACATATTATAAAATTTTAAATTTTAGAACGGGAACGAAATGGAATAGAGCAGGGAACAATATGAAATGATACCTTTTACTCAAATTGTTCGTATTTAGCTTTTTTGACTCCATATTTTTTTCTCTATATGTTTTTTTATTCCAACTTATTTTTATTCCTATTTCCTTATTCATTGAGATATATATTCACTGAAAATCCAAAATCCCGATAAAACGGCTCGAAATAATGCAATTTTATTGTCTAAATTATTCATTGAAATATTATTTTATGAAAGACTTAAACATGCACAAGTAAATACAACAAAGACTACGTAGGGGCATTTTCTTGAAATCGGTAGAGTAATTCTGATCCTTCTATTATCCGGTATTCAATACAACCGGTAACGAAGTACCGGGATGGTAAGCTAGTTTTCTATATTTAATCACGCCTCCTTTGCCCAGGTTTTGAAAAGTTAATAGGGCACATATTTTTTTTCGCTGGACATTTGGTGTGGAATGCCTCGTACATAAATACTAGAGTGGAGGGTATAAAAATGTGCCCCGTTTCTTTATAAATTGATTTTTAAAGACTGTGCCGAAATAATTATTACTAAAACAGTTTATTGTCTCACTTGAGAACAATGTAATTAACAAAATCAATTTTTTCACTTGTGCAGTTATCAATATTTTTAAATTCATTAAAATCTTCATAAATTAACCTTCTTAAAAATGTTTTATTTCCCATACATAGACTTTAAGCCATACACTTCCAACTAATCAAACTGCAAAATTATAAAATCAATCAAATACATACATGAATGATGAATATTTTGTATAATATTTGAAAATCATTTAAAACATTTCATTATATGCATATAATAAACCATATTACAATACCAAAAACATACTAATCATACGCTTGTCATTTGATAATGTAAATTTTCTATGTGGATATTGTATGTATTTATGGATGTATAATATTAACCACATTCGAATATACAGTTGTTACAAAAAGTCAATGTTCACCTTGATTTTTGTGCCCTTCAAAGTCAGTATGGGGGGTTATGGAGTCCCGTAAAATCTAAACTTTCGAATTTCGTGTCGTAATACCTACCGAAAGATGGCCAGGGACAAGCTGATTGTGGGGGGAAAATTTATGAAAAAATTTTGCAAGGGCATCTTTAGGCGGAAACCAGTAGTCAAAGTTTGAAAAAATTAAAGTTTTGTCCAAAATTCATGTCAGAATTTTTCAACCAAATCTGGCTCAAAAATTTTGAATTTTTACGTACTTTTTTGGGAAAATACTTAAAAAAATTCCAGAATAGAGATTTTAGTCGACAGATGCAAATTTTTAAACATAAAAATTATTTTTTTTTTATTCAAACTTGTTCCAAAAGTTTACGTTTCACGGTCACTTTTTGTTAATTAAGATTAAATGTTTGTCCATTCACAAAAAAAAAAAAAATCAGGAGGGTGTTTTTAGTATTTTTCGAGAAAATTGCATTTGAATATTGGATTTAATAAAAATTCTTTAATTCTCTTGTATTTTACTTTGCCAACACCGCTTATGAGTAACAATAATTCGTTGGTTTCGAAAATCATTGTTATTCATACGCGGTGTTGACAGAATAAAATACAAGAGAATTATAGAATTTCTCTGAAATCTTATAATCAAAAAAGATTTTCTTGAAAAATACGAAAAGTGTCTAGTGATTTGTTTGTGTGTATAGACAAACATCTAAGCTTATAAAAAAATTAAAAAAAAATTTGGCCAGATTTTTGATAAATTGAAAATTTTATTAAAAAATATGAAAAATTTCAGAACATGTTCTGAAAATTTTCCAAAATAATAATTTTAGTCGATAGACCATAAAAAAAATACAAGAATATAAATTTTTTAAATTGTGGTGCATTCCGTTAATATTTGATAAATATTAAATTAAGGGAACTCGACACAAATTTGAACATATTTCCAATACGAGGCAATCCAAACCAAATGTCCAGCGAAGGAAAAACAATGTCTGAATAGGTGGTATAAATAGCCCTATATGGAACTAAGAAAATTGCGTTTTCAAGTTTTCAAAAAATGGGCTCAGGAGGCGTGGTTTGACTATTGTAAAAATAGTCAAATTTGTGTTGAGTTCACTTGACTAAATATTTATCAAATTAAAACGAAATGCACCACAATCTCAAAACATCTTGTTTATTTTTTTATTGGGCTGTTGAATAAAAAATTTAATTTTGGAAAATTTTCAAAATTCGTGCTGAAATTTTTCATTATTAAAAAATACAATTTATTTAAAATCCGGCCACATTTTTATTTTTTTTTTGTTTTTGATTTTTAAAGTTTAGATTTTTGTCCATCCACAAAGAAAAAAATTAGAAATGCATTTTTCGTGTTTTTCGAGAAAATCGCATTTGAATATTGGATTTCATAAAAATTCTGTAATTCTCTTGTACTTTATTGTGCCAACACTGCGTATGAGTAACGAAAATTCGTTGGTTTCGCAAATACTCGATACTCATACGCGGTGTTGACTCAATAAATAGAATTAAAATTTTTTTTATGAAATCCAATATTTAAATGCGATTTTTTCGAAAAATACGAAAAATGCCCTTCTTAATTTTTTTGTGTGGATGGACAAACATCTAAACTTAAAAAAAAAGAAAACAAAAGAGAGTGTTAAATTCGGCTGTGTCGAATCTTTGATACCCTCCAACATGTTAAAATACATTTAAAAAATTCAGAGACGTTTTGGGTGGGGGAGGGGGGGTAGGGGGGTTCTGTGGGGGGGTGATGGGGGATACCTTCCCCAACGTAATAAATGTTTACTAAATTATTTATTGTTCTTTTTAACTTTAGTTATACTATTTTCTCATAATTTTTATGTTTTTTTAATCCACGCCCACAAAATGGGGCGGGGCAAAAAAATAATATTTTGTTGCCTCTCGGGGTCTAAGTAAATGACTTTTAATTCCTTCTGACATAAAAAGGTTTCATTTGATTAACAAAAATTCAAAAAATGCTGTAAAAATGGCGTTTTTATAGAGGTTTTTTTAGTTCTTTAAGGGGGAACTTTTTTGCCCTTATCCGATTTTACCCATTTCCGCACTTAACCGGCCTATGACCATGAGACACATTCGTGCCAATTTGCAGGAGTCTAGCTCTTTTATTTTGGACTGAATCGTGCTTTATACAGACGGACGGACATTCATAGAATGACTTATAATCGATCATAGATCAATAATATATATACTTTATGGGGTCCCCGACCGAACGGAATGATAAAGTGAGTATACCCCCATACTGTGGTTGGAGGGTATAAAAAAAGTGGCCGGATTTTTGATAAATTGACTTTTTTAAATGGAAAATTTCAGATTAAAAAAAAATTTTATTCGATAGCCCATACAAAACTATATAAGCATGTAAGTTTTTAATATTGTTGTGAATTCCGTTTTAATGTGATAAATATTTAATCAAGGCAACTCGCCACAAATTTGACCATTTTTCTAATATTTGACCACGCCTGCTAAGCCCAGTATTTGAAAAATTGAAAAACCAAAAGCGTAATTTTATTAGTTCCATATAGGGCTATCCATACAACCTATTCAGAAATTTACGGGACACATGTTTTTCTGTAGCGGGACATTTGGTGTGGAATGCCTCATATCTGAATTGTTTTGTGTGGATAGACAAATATCTAAACTTAAAAAAAAATAAAAAAAAAAAACAAAAAAAGTTCGGATTTTTGATAAATTTACTTTTTTAAATAATGGAAAATTTAAGAACGGGTTTTGAAAATTTTCCAAAAATAAAATATAAATTTTTGAGATTGTGGTGCATTCCGTTTTAATTTTATGAATATTTTAACAAGTCAACTCGACAGAAATTTTACCATTTTTCAATATTACACCACGCCTCCTAAGCCCAGTTTTAGAAAAATAAAAAAACCAAAAACGCAATTTTCTTAGTTCCATATAGGGCTATCCATACAACATATTCCGGAATTTACAGAACTCAAGGTTTTTTTTCTCTGGACATTTGGTGTGGAATGCCTTATATAATTATGGGTCCCAGACCGATATTTCAATGCGTTACTCACTGAATGACAAACAGAGTATACCACCATACTGTAGTTGAAGGTTATAAAAATGGTAGCGAGTACTCACTTTTTAATTTTACTGTTCATACATTTTCGATATTATGGTAGATTTGTAAACATGTTTATGCATGCATACTTTTCAAATATTTTGCAGCAAATTACATGCAATTTTGTATCCAATGACAATAACACGCATCGTTGATTGCATGTAATTGAAAATCCATAAAAGCCTAAGAAATAGTTAAATACATTGTACTCGTACATTGACAAGACATTTCATGTACGACTGGTTGGTCGGTTGGTGTATTATTATAAATATTTTCTTGTTATTTAAATGTTGTTATTAATAATGTTTACTAAAGAATCTTTTGTGTATATTGTTAATAATAATATTTAAATAGTAGTAAAAATTGAATCTTAATTATACGCATTGATGTATGTTAAATCCAACACTTGATATGAAAATAATTGAAGTGTAATGAACAAAACAAGGGAAGTATCACAACCCTTATGAACCGATTTGCATAAAACTTAAAATGTATATAAAAGAGACAATTCTAAGGATGGGGTGCCTCGGCTTATCGGCCATATTAAAGATTTAGGTGTTCAAAAAATGGTGAAAAAATAGTTTTTAAGATTTTTCACCTATTTCTTTCTAAGAAACTACATGATGTTTCCATGTGAGAAGAAAGATTTTTTATTGCCTATCCAACGGTGACACATCCTTCGGCTTCGTTAATATATTGTTAATGAAAATGTGAAAATTTTTGTGGTTATTTATGTGAAGACATAGACCTAAGATATCCACATAAATATGAAACAATCTTTAAAATTTAAATTTAAGTCGACACATATTTTTTCTCTAGACGATATTCGTGTTAGTTCGGTAGTTATCGAATTTTCCCATTGTTCCATAAGGGGACAACGAAATTTTTAAACACTGATATAGTCGATAAGCCTAGATACCCTAAACTTAAAATCGGTTTTTTATATATATTTTATGTTTCAGGTAAATCGGTTCATATGGGTTTTGATACTTCCCATGTAAGTGGGAAAGAAATAGTATAACTTTGGTACAAGATTCTAACGAAATAACACCATTTTATGATTTTTTTTAACTCCTATATTTTTAGAAGCAAAATTATGGCCAACGTAGCGATAAGGAAATGCTTTGAATATTGAAAAATATTTGGTTTTCTTTTAAACAGCTCAATGTCCAACGAACCGGGGCCCACCCCTTTTAAATTATAATTGTGGCATATTTTTTTTTTTGCCAAAATATTCGTGCCCCGTAAAGTGCACTTTAGCTATTTTTTTTTTCTTAAAAAAAATAAATTTATAGACAAACAGATTGATGGGTATCACTTAAATGTCTTAGAAACATTTAAGGATCAATAATGTATAAACATAATGGGGTCTTCGAACGATATTTCGATGCGTTTTGCAAATTAATATCGCGTAATTTTTGCTTAATAAAGATCACCTATTTATACAGCAAAACATTATCATGATTCAATGGTTTGGGCAAGAGTACAAAATTCGCAGACATTTTTTTTTAGTTCTTGACAAAATCATTTTATGACAGTTTGTTAATTAAAATATTAAAAAAATTCTACTATTTTCCACCTTCAATGTATGGTGTCAATGCACTGTGGAAGGGAGGAGAAAACTTAACGAACAAAATTTTATCAAATATTTGAATGTATAATGAAATTATAAAGTCAATTAGAAATTAAATATTTAAAATACCTTTAGGTATTTTATATGTTTTTGATTACTAAACATAACATACAAAATGCATTTAAGGCATAAATTGAGAGAGGGGAAATTTTAATATAGACATACTTAAATATTTTGTTATTAATGTTAATAATCACTCGAGTGTATTTGACGAATTTTGATTTTAAATTAATACAGCTAGTCCTTAATGTTGTTGAACATAATATTTATGTAGTTAAGAGAATGTTAGAGGGGACAAAAAAAGTAGGGCTGTAAAATATTTTTGTAATACTAATTGGGAGTGTATTTGTAAACATTTTGTAGCAAAATTTTTTATTAGACTTTCCAAAATTTTTTTCAAAGTTCTAAAGTTTATTAAAAAACGATTTTGCCGACCACTCTTATTTACGTTTTTGAAAACATTTAAACAAATACGAATTTGGGCTTATTACAAGTTATTACCATAAAAAAATAAAACAATAATATATGATTTTATGTATTTTTGTGGTATCTTGAATAAATTTTGTATTATATTTACAGTGGTGGTAAACAAATTTAAATACAAATTTGCACCGCTCTCGAAGCGACTCCAATAGGACTTTTTGTGGATTTTTGCCGCCACCTTTGCTCCGATGAGAAACCATTTCACATTTTTGTATTTGAAGATTATTAAATTCCAAAATAGTGGCCATTTTTTGGAAAAATATTAATTTTTGTTAAATTTATACTAATGTTAACTAAAAAAATGGAAAAATTTACATTTCATCTTTCATTAAAAAAAATAATTAGGTAAAAATTAAAAAAAATAGCCACGGTAAGTACTGGTGAATTTGATTATCTACAAATTAAAAAAAATATATATTCAGCAAAATCGGTTCAGTAGTTTTTGCTGTACATCAGCAGCCGATTTCGGCCTTTGAAAAAAAAAAGCATACAAAACTTGTGCGGCAACTCTGGAAATCCTAGTCGACAAAATTTTTAAATACTCAGGCAATTTTCCACCAAAATATTCCTTTGTAAAAAATAATTTTTCGTATAGAAAAATTCTCAGGTTTAATGAATTTTCCTATATAGAAAATTTCTAAGATTCTAAAATATTTTTGTCTATTCTATTTTTCTACCGAAAAATCTAAGAAACCTAAACGTTCTTTCTACACCAAAATTAAAAGCTTTTAAAAAACAATGCTACAGAAAGTAACTGAGATTAGAAAACTACTCTCAAAAAAAAACTTGCAAAATGACAAAAACTTGTTATTTTTTTTTTTGCTTCGTCCTATTTGACAAAAATTCCTTGTAACTTTACAAGCTTTTTACTAATAATTTTGTAATTTTACAAGTTTTAACCAATTAAATTGTAAATTTTCAATTATTTTACTAGATTTTTTGCAAACTCCTATTTTAAGAGAATTCCTAGTAAAAATTTTACAAGCTTTTTTCCAATAAAAGTGTAAATTTACATTTTTTGAGCTCTTTAAACCTTACAAGGGATTCTCGTGAATTTACCAGATTTTTTTGTAAATTTTTTTGGAAAATTTGTAAAATTCCAAAAACAAATTGTAAAATTACAAAAAAAATTGTAAAATTACTAAAAAAAGTAAATTTCGATCGAAATTTGTTTGTTAAAAAACAAGGAAAATTGTCAAATATTTGTAAAATGGGTTTACGAGACTTTTCTTAGTAATTTGACAAAGTCTTTTTTGTGCGTAAAGACATTTTTGTTTTTTTTTTTAATTTTGTTGTGGCAATAATATAGATTCTGAAATATTTTTCTTTAGAAAAACTGTCTGAGGTGTTCTGAGACACTTTTTCTTAGAAAAAGTCAGCGATTCTCAAACGTTTTCTAATTGTAAGACATATTTCATATTGAAAAATATCTGACAAATCCAAGAAGTTTTTCCTACAAAAAAATATAACTTCTGAAGATGTCGGAATATAACTGACGAAACGTCGGGGATACATTATAAAATGAATTGTTTTTTATTTATATAAAACTTTAATCACTGACCATAATTAGCCCACATTAAAATAACTAAAGTATAAACCAAATTGGTTACAAAATAAAACTAAAAAAAAAACTTAGTTTTTCAGACATCTGAGACATTTCCTCAAACTCACAAATTCTGAGACATTTGTCCTATCGAAAAAGCCTGAGTTTTTTTCTAAGAATTTGTTTCCTAAGAAAAGGTTCCATCAATTCCAATCAAAAAAGTCTTAGATTCTGCAACAGTCTTCGAGACAAAAAATATCAAATAATAAGACATTTTCTTAGAATCTGAGACGTTTTTCCTAAAGAAAAAGTCTTTGATTTTGAGGCATCTTAAAATTTTCATCTTTTTCTATAGAAAAATTTAAAGATTCTTGGAATTTTTTCCTATACAAAAATTATAAGATTCAAAACCATTTTTCCTATAGAAAAGTTTTAAAATTTTTTGACATTTTTCAAAATTGTCAGATGTTTCCTGTAGAAAAATTCTAAGAGTTTTCCTATTGAAAAATTCTTGGGAAAATTCTGAAATTATTTCTATATAAATATTATCAAAGTTTACATGTATAGAAATATACTCAAATTGTTTCTTTAGGAAAGTTCCAACATTTAATGTTATAGAATTTAGTGAATTTTTAAATTTTTTCCATAATTTTTTTTTAATTCTGTTTTATATATTGTTGGACTCTATATTTTATAGCTGAACTTTTTATTTATTTCGGTTTGAGTCCATATTTATTATTTCTGAGAAATAATTATTTTTGTTGTACAATGAGAAAATCTGAAAAAATTTATTGACAACACTGGCTAAGTGGAGATATCGACAGCTTTCGGAAGAAGCCACCCTTCTTTCGTCCGCACTCTTCGATTGTCACTGTAGGTGTGTAAGATTAAGATCAGCTATGTATTTAAACGTACATTAAGGTGAAAAAGATGACGGGAATTATATCACATTTGATTACCCATATGTTACGTTTAGCACGAACTTAAGCAATATATTTTTAACTTTTCTAACACAGTTGTAATTTCTTACACTGTAGTAGATTTTTTCAGAGTTGCAACCCTTTCTTTAATATATGTATATGGTTTTAGGAATTTTTATTTTTCTAACTTTTCCTTAGTTTTTCTTAAGTTTTATGCATCAAAAAAATAGATAAAGTTAAAAGATTTTTTTATTTTTAACATCGTTAGTTCGGTATACGGAGCGTATTATTAATTTAATAGTGAATACAACATAATGAATAAACATTAATCATACGCACCGTTGAAAGTAATTTTAATACCAATTATAGAGATAATTATGTCCCACTACATTTTGCATTTACTTTTCATGTAAAATTTTGCGGTTAATTTGTTTTGTTCAAATAGGTTTCAAATTAATTGTTACTAAATTCTTTATCAATTCTACATTCAACATTTTTAACATGATAATGTTTTTATGCTGGCGTCTAATTTTGAAAAAGTTGCAGGACGCCACCTCAGTTTGACTATATAAGCTATCAGTTAACGGAAAAGAAAATAAGAATTACTATTTTCATTTTCTTAAAACCAAAAATTTTAATAACTTGGGTTTGTAACTTGGATAATACTTCACCTCGTGGTAAATAAAACCGCAACATAATTAATTTTCAAAAAAAAAATTTTTTTTCATCAAATTTTTTTTTTCATCAGTTTTTTTTTTGTCTCATCAATTTTTTTTTTCATCAAACTTTTTTTTTCATAAATTTTTTTTTTTTTTGTCATAATTTTTTTTTTTTCATCATACTTTTTTTTCATCATTTTTGTTATCAAATTTTTTTTTTTATCAATTTTTTTTTTATCAAATTTTGTTTTTTTCATCAATTTTTTTTTTCACCAAATTTTTTTTTTCATAAATTTTTTTTTTTCATTAATTTTTTTCATAAATTTTTTTTTTTCATCAATTGTTTCGCCATCAATTTTTGTTTTCAATAAAATTTTTTTTTTTCATCAAAATTTTTTTTTTCATAAATTTTTTTTTTCGTCAAACTTTTTTTTCATCATTTTTTTTTATTAATATTTTTTACATCATATTTTTTTCATCAATTTTCACAAAATTTTTTAATAGCATTTTTTATTATCAATTTTTTCTCACCAAAAAAATTTTTTTTCATCAATTTTTTGTTACATCAACAAATTTTTCTTTTCATTAAAAACTTTTTTTCATCAAAATTTTTTTTCACCAAAAATTTTTGGTTCATTAAATTTTTTTTTAACATAATTTTGTTTTTCATGAAAAAAAAAATAATTTTTTTTAACCATAACTACTTTTTCACCAAGTCTAAGCTTTTCGCATAAAAATTTTCCATTTGTTTTTCAAATGTACATAAAACAAGTGAGAGTGTTATTATATTCTTTGGTACCGAATCTTTTATACTCTCCAAAATGTAAAAACACTTTTTTGCACTTATTTTTGCACTCACTTACGAAATGTACAGCTCTTTTGGTTTTTTAATGGGGTCCCGACTGATATTTCAATTCGTTTTGCATGGAATAGCAAAGTAATATAACATTATTTTTTCTAAAAAAACTTTGCTTTGGCAAGTACCCCAAATCCTCGGCAAAACATTATCATGATTTAATGTTTTGGGCGATAGTACAAAATTCGCAGGCATTTTTTTAATTTTTGCAGCACCTTTTTGTATTTCTAAATTTTTTTCTTTAAAGTTTTTTCTTTAAAAAACAATTCGGATTTTCCACAATTTGTCTGAAGTTTAATTGTGTGTTTTTTTTTTTTTTTTAATTTTTCGTTAGCTTTTAGAATTTTAGAATTTTAGAATTTTATAATTTTTATTTTTGATTTTCAAAATTTGAGTTTTAAGAATTTTCAAAATTTTTTAATTTCTTCAGGTTTTTTTCTATAATAAGTTTTTTCCTACATTTCTTTGTTTTATTTCATCTGAATTTTCCAAGGTTGGTAATCGTTACACACACAGAATAACGGTATTTGGCTATTGTACCGCAACAAGCAAAGATATGGACAATTTTAAAAGCGATTATGAAAGTGGATGAAATTTCTAGAATTTTTCATGTGTTACTTCGTGTTTGTACCTGTTCATTTTCGTTACATAGGCCCATACCTTTAAAATACCGTTTCAAACGGTATTATAAAGGTATTGGCTTATATTTCGAAAAGGAACCGACACAAACACGATGTAACACATCAAAAATACTAGGAATTTCATCTACTTTCATAATCGCATTTAAAAATGTCCATATCTTTATTGGTTGCGGTACAATAGCCAAATACCGTTATTCTGGGAAACCTTGGAAAATTCAGAAGAAATAAAAAAAAAAAATTTAGGAAAAAACTTATTATAAAAAAAAAAATTTTTCTTTAGGTCTCTGTATAAAATTTCAAGTTGTGCTAATTTTCTTTTCATCTGTGTAATCTGTTCTAATATAATTTTTTTTTTGTGACTATCATTTTTATCGGTATTACTTATTTGATACAAATTACACTAGTTAACAAATTAAAATAAAATTTGCGGTGAAAGACACTTTGTAATTATTTTCAATGTAAAATCTTGTGCTGAATTTAAAAATACAGTGCAAAGGTTCAAAAGTCGAACAGTTATTGAGATGTTGTTAGCTTTTTAAATGTTTAACTTTTTGAAAAAGTGGTTGGACTTAAATATCTCCGGACTGAATATTAGAACTTAATTTTTTTTTTCGTTTTAAATTTAATGCAATTAAATGCTTTATTAATTTTATATACAATATTTTTAATCTGATTATCGTCACAGTAGCTAATAATCGATATATTGTCAATACTGCTCCATTGTATCGTATTTGAGAAAAAAAAAGTAAATTCTACTAAAAATTTCAGAAAGAGAAAAAAATGTGTAGTTCATTTCTCTATTTACAGTTCAAGTCTTATCTATTACGAAGAAAAAAAGTGGGGCTTTTAAAAAACTCCGTTTAAAATTGTAAAAGTTACAAGCATTTGTTTCATAATATATTTACCTTTAATAAAAAAATGAAATCCATAGATTTTTTAAAATGTAAAAGCTTTGGACTTAATTTTCAGATTCAGATGGAGATTTTACATGGAAAATAAATGCAAATTGTCATAATCTCTGTAAACTAGTGTTATTTTTAAATCTTAGTAAAACTGTTTTACAATTTCTTTTTCATTCTTAAAAAAAATTGATACCGTATAGGTAATTCTTTTCATTTAAAAATCAACATAGAATTTAAAAGAAAATTTGTTGTCATATAAAATAAATATTTGTATAAATTTATATAAAATTGTATTAGAAAAATATTTTTTTGTTGCAAAGTTTATTTTTAATCTTACCTTTAGGTTGTTTTCATAAAATATATGAATGTACCCAGCAAATAACTTGCAAGTTATCACTGCACAGTGGACCAAATGTTTAATCTGGTGCGCAGTTGGTCGAAAAATGAAGTTTTTACAATATTGAATTAGTATCGCATATATGATTACACTATTCCTACCTTACTTAACGCTAATAAAATTTCTTTGTTTATTGCAAAAACACCATCGTAGTAGGCAGCCAAACATAAGTAATTAGTTTTTATTAAAAATGATTCTTCAAGTTCTGTGTAGACGTGTTGATTGTTTAAACTGCTATTTGACGACCGTATTAAGACAATTTTTCAAATTATTTGTTATATTTTAACCTCAAGGAATGTGTATTTGAAGCTAATTTGTGTTGTTGTTCGTAAAAAAACGTAAATTAAAAAGAGAGTCCACAATGGAATTATTTTTAAAGCAAACTTGAATTTTGTTAATGAATTTAGGTACTAATACCGCTTACTTCTATAGGGTTTTTACATGATTTCAAAAGAAGAGATATTGAGCTCCAAAATAATAAAAAAATTGGCTGCTGGTTTTTGCTGGTTTTTGTTTTTCAGTCGATCTAGCGATGTCCGTCCGTCTGTCTGTTTAAAAAACGATAACTTTCAAACGGCAACTCTGTTGCTGCTGACGCTTGGCATATATATTTTCAATTTTCCTAGTCAGGTTGGTATTGAATATCAGCCAAATCGGTCCAGTGGTTCAGAAGATGTAAGCAAAACCGTGAATTTCAGATTGGTGTACCTTGAATTTACGTTAAAAAAAAACACCTAAACGCTTTAAATGACATTGATGAGCCACAAATATATTTTACTGAGTATTTTTGACATTCTAAAACATTTTTTAACCCAATGTAAAAATTTTAGAAGCAAAAAAAAATTTAAACTCAAAAAAAAAAATTTCACTCAAAAAAAAATTTTTTTTACAGAAATGAGTAAAAAAATTTTTTTTTTTACTCAAAATAAAATATTACTTTTCTAAACTATTTAAAAATCTTTTTTACGTTAAAAAAAATACTTTCTCTGCTTATTATTGGCTCTACTTTACCTATATTTTATTATGACAATGTTTCAATAAGTGCCACGCCTCTTCAAATACGGCCCACATTTGGACTATATAGAAGCTCATCTCATTTTCCTGTTGTATTACAAATTTCATGTTTCTAGGTGCTCTCAAAGTCGAATTATACTCTCTTGCACGCTAGATTAAGCATTTGGTCCACTGTGCACTGCTTTGTTTATACGGTGCGTATTATTAATAATATCAAGTACAATAAATAAATATTAATCATACGCACCATATAGTAAATTAATGATAATAAAATGAAAATTTATTTTCTAAATCAAATTTATAGATCTAATTTCTTTTAAAATAGATTTTTGGCCATTTTTGTATCATCACTAGGGTCATGGGATTTCTTAAGTATCTCGGAAAGTAAAAGCATCTACGATCGGTTCTTAGGTTCTAACCGTTTTAAACTGCTTCAGTAAAATGATTTCATGAAGAAATAATCTACTAAATGTTTTTATTTACAATTAAAAATAATTTTTAATCTGATAATCGTATCAAACTTTGTAAACATATTTTTTGTATAAATTTTTGCTGGGAATATATCACAGATATCTATTTTTAATATATACAAACTTATATTTATATTCTTCAATGATATACTGTTGTAAAGTATATTGTGTATTATGTGTGTATGATTGTTATATATTTGTATCATTGATTACAAAAAAATAACAAATTTACATTTACCTTATAAATTACAATTTCCATTTTCTCTTTTTTAATAAACCAAATGTAAAAATATTTAGGTATGTTTACAAATCAAAAATTGGGATTTTATTTTTCTTTTTTTTTCAATTTGAGAGTAAAGCAATCAAGTAAATTTGAAGACCCAATAAGAAATTTGAATATTTTTAGTTAATAAAAAATTGAAAAAAGAATGATTTATCAAAAAAAAAAACAAGAAATTCTGTAAAACGCATAAACAGAAAGTACTCAAAACGAATTTCAGTAATTAAAAACTTGGTTTCAATCAATTTTTTAATTGAAAATCCTCCGATAAAAAAAATTGTTATACCAATCACCAAATTAATAGGTTATTTATTAAATATTTTTTCAATAATTTTTTTTTTCAATTTTGATTACAAATTTTATCAAATTTTTTTTGAAGTCAATTAAAATAATGATTGATTTAACGAATGAATTGTAAGCTTATGACAAAATTATGAAGAAATTCCATATTTTACTTACAATAAAAAAGTAAAACTCGATTCTTTTCCATATTTTACTTACAATAAAAAAGTAAAACACGATTCTTTTGTATATTTTTTCAATTAATGTATTCAAATAAAAACGAAAAAAATTGGTATGTTAAAATATTGTAATTCGACAGTAAAAAAACAAAATGAAAAAATTTTTATCAAAAAATGTTTATCAAATTTTATCAAATAATCAATTTAAATTAATTGCCTTGCCTACTGAAGACTTAAAAGTGGCTACAGTAACCATATTCAAGGGTAAATCCACATTAAATGTAATCTTTAGAAGACACAATTTTCTTCTTCAATAAAAAACACAAACAAAACAATTTTGTTTTAAATTTTGTTAATCAATAGATTTAATTGAAAATTTGTAGCCAATAGTGTTTTGTGTGCAAATAACATACCGTAAATAATCTTCATTTAAAAATATTTTCAACTGGGCATGTTTCGGCTTATTTTTATTTCATCTTAAATTTCATGTGGTATTTTTTAAGTAAATCAATTATGTAAAGCATAATAAATTTTATTTATTTTCCATTAAATATTAAAATTAATTTTTGCAGAAAAATATTATAAGAAAAACAATTGAAAAAAATAGAATATAAAAATATTATAAAAAAAAACAATTGACAATAGAATACAAAATGGACTTAATTTTTCGAAGAATAAATTTAAGAATATTTTGGAAGAATAGAAATAATAAAATAGCCGAATCTATGAATTGCACAAAGACCAATACATTTAAGCACATTAACACGTTTTCGCGATTGTATTTTATTTAACTTAAAACAAATTTTGTTAAGTAATTTTTTTTTATTATTCTTTAACATGATAATGTTTTTAGGCTGGTGTCGTATTTTAAAAATTATGCAAAACGCACCCTCAGTTTGACTGTATATAAGCTACCGGCTAATAAAAAGAAAATTAGACTTACTCTTTTCATTTCTCATTTCGATTTGTAACTTGGAAAATAATTCACCTGCTGGTAAATAAAAATGTTTTTCACCCGCTGCACTGTGGGGTGGATGATACCTAAAATGGCGATTAATACATAGAAGACTTAATTTTAAAATATTATAATTTTTTATTGATGAGTAATCTTAAACACATAAAAACACAGCATTTTCGAAAAAAAAAACATTGAAAAAATTTTTTTTTAACCTGTTAGGCGCTTTATTGTTTTTCGGATATAATATCTTATTTCACAATTTTTGCTGTAACTTTGGAACAAAAAGCTTTATATTTATAAATAAAATGGCACATTATAGCGAACTTAATGTGCTATTAGAAACTTAAAAAAGTAAATATATCGTATGTGTTTTTATTAGTATAATTTTAATTTAAAATTCGATTTTTATTTTTCACTAAATCTCATTAATGTACAAATTTATCTCAAAAAGTCCCGAAACAGAAGATTAAAAATTTTTTATTAATGGATAATCATAATTTAATAAAACACAGCATTTCAGAAGAAAAATTGGAAAAAATATTTTTACCTGTTAAACTTTTTTTTCTGTTTTTCGGAAAAAGCCTAATTCACAATTTTCGCTGTAACTTTGACATCAAAAGAATAAGTAAATAAATATAAAATAAATAAAATATGTATTCAAATTCTGATTAATTTTTATTAAAAAATAAAAATTGTTTTATTCGACCTTTAAAATATTATGTTTTGAGTGGGTTTATTCTAGCTCGAGGTCATTATTTCCTTTACTAATTAAAACTATGATATTTTCATAGAATAATTTTCAAGAAATTATTTTTCCGTTTTTAAATTTATTTATGTTGGTAATTTTTTTCAAGACTTAATCGACACGTGTTTCGGAATTTGTCAGATCCCATTGTCAAGATTATTTAGCAAAAACAAAAAAAAATATGAGAATATCGTAGTTTTAGTTGGTAAATGAAATAATGACCTCGAGCTAGAATAAATCTACTTAAAATAAAATATGTATTCTTATTAGTATTAATTAAATTTTAATCAAGTTTTTATTTTTCACTTAATTCAGTTAATGTGAACATTTATCTCAAAAATTTACAGACGAAAATTTTTAAAGGATCAGAACAGAATAATTTAAGGTCTAGTTGATGAGGTTATGTATGGTGTATCTTCATCAAAATCACTCACGCACTCATCTCTCACAAAACAAAAAACAACCAAATACCAAAAATATGGAAATTGAGAGTATTTTAACACAACAAGTAAGAGTGATGTGCCGAATCTTCTACACCATCCAAAACGTTACAAAACTACAAAAAAATTTGGGGGGCATTTTTGATAGGGGCTCGGAGGGGGACGTAGGGGGCACTTTCACCCTTGCGATTAATCATTGAAAATTAATTTTTATTGGTTTTTGCACTTAAGTAATACAATTGCATTATTATTACATATTTGTTTATAACCACGCCCCAAAAAGGGGGCGGGCGTGCGTGTGCGTGATTTAAAATAACTCATGCACCCATCTCTTATAAACAGTACACTCATGAGCTGCAGTTACAACTACCATACGGAATATAAGGACAAAATATTATGAAAACAACTTGATTTTTAGTCTTTTTTTTTCAAATAGATTTTTAGCAACTGGAGTTCTTTCACAAAAAAATTGATAAGTCAAAAACCGCAAAAAACCGCAAACGGACATTCAGGGATTTATTAGATGAAATCATATATTTAAAGACCATATAGGCGGATTTTCACTCTTTCAGAGACAAAGTTGTTGAAACTCAATATTTATATCAAAAATACCCTATTTTTAGAGCATTTTTATTATTTTTATTTTTTAATATTTCCAAAACATTTATCTAAACCAAAAAAATTTTTTTATATGCTCAAATACCTAAAGTAGACTGATCCATTATGAAGCTTTCAATTTTAGAAGTCTTTATCTATATATATAAAGTAGTTGCGTGACTGACTGATGACTGATGACTGACTGACATACTAATCACGCATCATCCCACAGCCCAAACCACTGAAGCTAGAGTCTTGAAATTTGGATTGTAGTTTCACCTCCTGGAATACATATCCGCTAAGGCTGGGTTTTTGGAAATGTTGATTTTAAGGGGAAAAACAAAGGGTTGAAAAAGGGGAAAAAGCGAGTACTTTGGTACTTTTTATTTTTTTTTGAAAAAAATTCAATTAATTTGAAATTTGAAATTTAGGATCCTCTAACGGAAAAACATTCCCAAAAAAAGAACTTTCTGGAAATTCGGATTCCTAAGGGTTAAAAGGGGTAAAAAATGGTACTTTGGTACTTTTTATATTTTTTGAAATTAAGGTCCTACAAAAATATTAAAATTTGCAATGGTGGTTCCAAAAACGGAAAAAATTCTGAAAACGTACTTTTTCGAAATTCCGATTCTAAGGGGGGTAAAAAAACGAGTACTTTGGTACTTTTTATTTTTTCTGAAAAAAATCCTATTAATTCGAAAATTGGAATGTAGGATCCTCTAACGGAAAAACATTCCCAAAAAAAGTACTTTCTGGAAATTCGGATTCCTAAGGGTAAAAAGGGGTAAAAAATTGTACTTTGGTACTTTTTATATTTTTTTAAATTAAAGTCCTACAAAAAAATTAAAATTTGCATTGTTGTTTCCAACAATGAAAAAAATTATGAAAAAGTACTTTTTCGAAATACCGATTCTAAGGGGGGTAAAAACCGAGCACTTTGGTACTTTTTACTTTTTCTGAAAAAAAATCCTATTAATTTGAAAATTGGAATGTAGGATCCTCCAACGGAAAAACATTCCCAAAAAAAGCACTTTCTGGAAATTCGGACTCCTAAGGGTAAAAAGTGGTAAAAAAATTTACTTTGGTACTTTCTAAATTTTTTGAAATTAAGGTCCTACAAAAAAAATTTAAAATGTTAGTTCCAACAACGGAAAAAATTTTGAAAAACTACTTTTTCGAAATTCCGATTCTAAGGGGGGTAAAAAATGTATTTATATATGGTACTTATTATAATTCCTGAAATAATGGTCCTGGAAACTTTAAATTTGGAATGCACGGTCATTTAGCGAAAAAAGATTTCTAAAGAAGGCAAATATTTTTTTGTTTTTTAGCGCATGTAAGCGCATATTCGGAACGGAATGAAAGCCACATAGGACTAATCGGCATGGAACAGGAAATCAAATGGAATAAAACAGGGAACGAAATGGGGAATTGAAATTTGGAATGTAGGTGCGCCTCCCAAAATATAGATCCTTCAAGGCTGAGTTTTTGGAAATGTTGATTGGATTTTTTGAAATAATGATTATATGGGGGTAAAACGGGTAAAAAAGGTATTTTGGTACTTTTTATATATACCTAAATAATGGTTTAAATTTGGAATGTAGCATCCCATGCTTTAATAAAGGTCATAAAAACTTAAAATTAGAAATGTAGGATCCAACAACAGAAAAAACTATGAAAAATTTACTTTTTGGAAATTCCGATTCCGATCTAAGGGGATAAAAACGAGTAACATGGTACCCCTTATATTTTCTAAAATAATTATGATGGAAATTTGAAACGTAAGATTGTCTAGCGAAATAAAATATTCCCAAAAGAATAACTTTTGGAAATTCTGATTCCTAAGGAAAATAATTAAAAAAGGGAATTATGTATTCTAAAATAATGATCCTATTAACTTGAAATTTGGAATAAAGCATCCTCTAACGTGAAAAAATCCCCCAAAAAAATACTTTTTGGTACTGTTTACATATTCATAATATATGATCCAACAACAGAAAAAAATCTGTAAAAAGTACTTTTTTCGAAATTTCGATTCTAAGGGAGTAAAAACGAACACTTTGGTACTTTTCATATTAACTGAAATAATGGTCCTGGAAACTTGAAATTTTAAATGTTGGATCGTCTAGCGAAAAAAAACATTCCCAAAAGATTTTTTTTTTTAAATTCAGATTCCTAAGGAGTTAAAGGGGTACTTTTTATATTTTCTGAAACAAAATAAGGGGGAAAATGACTCTTTTTAATTTAATAATCTTATATCTAGAAACTCTTTTGTTCTTTAACGGCTACTATTCGAAAAGGAATGAACACCACATTGAACGAAATTGAATGGAGCAGGGAAGCAAATGGAATATAACAGGGAACGAAATGGAATGAAAATGAAAATGTTTTAAATATTTTTTTTAATTTTTTTTACTAAATTTTTTTGTACTAAAATTTGTTTATCAATTAATTTTTCAGTAATTCAGCAAATACATATTTGTTCATATTTTTACTAATTTATTTCGTTAAATTTTTGACTAAAAGTTTTGTTTACTCAATTTTTTTTTTGCTCAAATTAATAAATCAATGTTGTTTTTTTAATAACATAATACCGTCTTAAAGTTGACGTAGTATTTATTATATCAACTGATGTATTTGGCATTTTATTGTAAGTGTTGTGATCATCATAAGCACAGTTTTTGTAAAGGATTAAGACATATATAAAGATTACATAGCGAAAAGTTCCAAAAATGGGTCATTTATTATCATTATGAAATTTTTCTGTATTTACGGGCACGCTAGTACAAAATATAATTACTTGAAATATCAAAATTTTCACTTTAAATCAATGCGCGCAAAATTAATAAAAATAATTGAACTTTAAACACACACTGCAAATAAAGTATACAACTTAGAACTTTTTTTTTTGCCATTATTGATGTTGAATTTTATCTACTTTAACCTGGTACCAAACACGGTTGTGAAAGTTAATGTTCATCTATTGAATTAATCGCCACTTTGGATGCCCCCCTCTGTGCGCTAGTGAATAAATCGTAGCATAATTAATTTTCAACAAAAATAATTTTTTTCATAAATTTTTTTCAGTTAATTTTTTTCTTCATCAATATTTTTTTCATAATTTTTTTTTTCAAATTTTTTTTTTTTCATAATTTTTTGTTTATCAATTTTTATTATATAAGTTCCAGTTTACAGAAGGCGAACGATACACACGAACGAAAATTGTACATGTATTTTGTTGTTGTTACAATAACAATTCATATGCAAAATTTTCGTTCGTGTGTATTGTTCGCCTTCTGTAAACTGGCGCTAAGTTATCAGTGTTTAAAATTTTCGGAAATACAAAAATTTGGGGTTAAAATAAGAGGCGCAATGGGCACCCCAGATGTGTAGATCTTGGCAGTTCCATATTCTTCTTTGGAATATGTACTTTCTTTTGAAATCTTCATCTGTTTCAGTATATTACGATTAGTTTTTAAAATATCAAACTTTGGAATTTATAGTAAAAAAAAAACATAACCAAGCAATTTTTCCATAAAATAAGTAAATTTTGTATAAACTGAAAAAGATATTTTCTCAAATAAATTAAAAAAAAAAAATAGAAAATTATAGTAGATCAAGTCCGACTATATAAAATCCTACACTAGTGTTTCCCGGAAAATGGGTCCCAAGACCAAACATGGACTAACGCTCGTAATTTCGACAAGTACACTCAAAAAAAAAAAAAAAACTTTGCTTCCTCCTATTTGACAAGAATTTCTTGTTTTTTACAAGCTTTTTACCTGTAATTATGTAATTTTATAAGCTTTTTACCAAAAAACTTGTAAATATATAACTTTTTTGACGCGATAAAAGTTACAAGGAGGTTTCGTGACTTTACTATATTTATTGCTACCTCCTATTTTACGAGAATTCTTACACTCAAGGAAAAAGCTTCTTCATATTGATGAAAAGTTACATCAATATAATGGTGTGTTACTTAATTATTCGTCGTCGTGTAACTAGTCATCAATATGATGAAGCGGTGTCATCAAAAACATTTTTTATTTGAAAAATAATAAAAAATTAAAAAAAAAATTTTTGTTTGTTATTTAATTGTATTTATTTAATTTTTATTTACTTACAATTGTTTGTTATTTTCTAATTTTTAAAAACTTACATCTTTTTTTCGTACCCACCAAGATTTGAACGCCGGACCACTTGTTTGTTGGGCTTAGCCTCTAGCCACTTGCCTACAGAACATCAACAAATAATAACACTAAAAAGCCGTTTTGTTTGTTGTGTGCTAAATATAACGCTAAAATTTGTGTGTAACTATGCTCTGTTAAAAGCTGTGAGAGGGAAAGAGAGGGATATTGTACAATAATAAAATGTGTGTGTCTACAAACCCCCATAAGCAAATGTGTATGTATATGTGAGGCATTCCACACAAAAAGTTCCGCAACAGAAAAACATGAGTCCCGTAAATTTCTGAATAGGTTGTTTGGATAGCCCTATATGAAACTAAGAAAATTGCGTTTTTTGGTTTTTCAAACTTTCAAAAACTGGGCTTAGGAGGCGTGGTCAAATATTGGAAAAATGGTAAAATTTGTGGCAAGTTTCCTTGATTAAATATTTATCTCATTAAAATGGACTGCACCACAATGTCAAAAATTTACATTCTTATACAGTTTTGTATGGGCTATCGACTAAATTTTTTTTTTTTTTTAATTTTCAGAACCCGTTCTGAAAATCGCATTTGAACTTTAAATTTCATAACAATTTTGTAATTTGCTTGTATTTCTTTATTTTAACGTACGAATGAGTAATATTAATTGCATTAATATTCCTCATACACTCTGTTGGAACAAGAAAATACAAGCAAATTACTAAATTGTTATAAAATTTAAAATTCAAACGCGATTTTCTCAAAAAAAAACGAAAAATGTGTTTCTGAATTTTTTTGTGTGGATGGACAAATATCTAAACTTAAAAAAAAAATTAAAAAAGAAAAAAACATGGCCGGATTTTTGATAAATTGACTTTTTTAAAAATGGAAAATTTCAGAACGGATTCTAAAAAATTTCCAAAAAAAAAAAATGTAATCGATAACCTATACAAAACTATATAAGAATGTAAATTTTTGTAACTTGGATAATAATTCACCTCTTGGTGAATAAACCCGTTTTTCACCAGCTGGTGAATAAAAAGTAACATAATTATTTTTCAACAAAAAATTTTTTTTTTATCAATTTTTATACCCTCCAACTACAGTATGGGGGTATACTCACTTTGTCATTCCGTGTGTAACGCATCGAAATATCGGTCTAGGACCCCATAAAGTATATATATTATTGATCAGTGATCGATTCTAAGACATTCTAGCGATGTCCGTCTGTCCGTCCGTCCGTCCGTCCGTCCGTCCGTCTGTCCGTCTGTCCGTCCGTCCGTCTGTGGAAGACACGATACAGTCCAAAATAAAAGTGATAGACTCCTGAAATTTGGCACATATATGTCTTATGTTCATAGGCTGGTTAAGTTCGGAGATGGGCAAAATCGGTCCAGGGGGGAAAAAGTTCCCCCTTGAATAACTTAACCAACTTCTGAAAAATATCATATTTTTACATGATTTTTTGTGTTTTTGTTTAACAAATCCAACATTTTTATGCTACAAGAAGTTCAAGGTCCTGCATTTGGACCCACAGAATTAGAAAATATCGCTTTAAGGGCCGGCCCCCCCTTTTATGGGCGTGGAATAATTTTTTTTTTTATATAATGATAAATTTGTATTTCTTTAGTGCAAAAACATAAGAATTATTTTTTTTTTAACACTTATTCGAGAGGAATTGTGCCCCTTAATTACCACTACCGACCCCCCCCCCCCCAAAAAAAAGAAGACGCCCCTGCATTTCTTTTTTTTTTTTTATTTATTTGCATGTTGGAGGGTATAAAAGATTCGGCACAGCCGAATTTAACACTCTTACTTGTTTTTTCATCAAATTCTTTTTTTTCCATCAATTTTTTTTTCCATCAAATTTTTTTTTTTTTCATCAATTTTTTATTTTTTCATCAAACTTTTTTTTTCCATAAATTTTTTTTTATTAAACTTTTTTTTCATCATTTTTTTTATCAATTTTTTTTTTTCATCAATTTTTTTTGCGTCAATTTTTTTTTTCATCAAATTTTTTTTTATCAATATTTTTTTATTTTTTTTATCAATTTTTTTTTTCATATTTTTTTCATCAATATTTTTTCCCATCAAAATTTTTTTCCATGGAAATGGAAATTTTTTTTTCATCAATTTTTTTTTATTTTTTCATCAAACTTTTTATTTCATCAAATTTTTTTTTTTCATAAAATTTTTTTTTTTTTTCATCAAACTTTTTTTTTTTGTATCAATTTTTTTTTGTCAATTTTTTTTTATCAAATTTTTTTTTCATCAAATTTTTTTTTATCAATTTTTTTTCATTAATTTTTTTTCATCAAATTTTTTTTTTGTTTTTTCATAATTTTTTTTTTATCATATTTATTTCATCAATTTTTTTCATAAAATTTTTTTACCTAATTTTGTATTATCAATTTTTTTCCCACCATAAATTTTTTTTTTCATCAATTTTTTTTACATCAAAAAATTTTTCTTTTCATCAAAAACTTTTTTTCATAAAAATTTTTTTCACCAAAAGTTTTGGGTTCATAATTTTTTTTTTTAACATAATTTTGTTTTTCGTGAAAAAAAAATATTTTTTTTTACCAAAACTACTTTTTCACCAAGTCTAAGCTTTTCGCATAAAAATTTTCCATTTGTTTATCGAATGTACATAAAACAAGTGAGAGTGTTATATCCTTTGGTGCCTAATCTTTTATACTCTCCAAAATAAAAAAAAAACACTTTTTTGCAATCACTTACGAAATGTACAGCCCTTTTGTTTTTTTAATGGGGTCCTCGACTGATATTTCAATTTGTTCTGCACGGAATAGGAAAGTAATATAACATTATTTTTCTAAAAAAACTTTTACTTTAGCAAGTACACCAAAATCTTCCGCAAAACATTATCATGATTTAATGTTTTGGGCAAAAAAAAAAAAAAAAATATATTTTGATCGAAATTTGTTTGTTAAAAACAAGCAAACTACCAACTATATTGGTAAAATGGGATTACGAGAATTTTTCTGGTAATTTGACAAAGCTTCATTTTCTAAAAACAAACAGGTATAAGGAGATAAAAACTGTAGAAAAAACCGAATTTTAAGAACCATGATTAGTACTTCTCTATTTACATTCCGTTAATTTGATCGTTTTTGTTGCAAAAAAACATTTTGTCCTAACTTTTGTCTTAAATAATTTTTTCATATATCTCATATAATAATTTTTGAAATTTGACCACGTTTTTTTAACGGTTCTGGCGAAAGTTTTAATTTTTATCAAAATATAGTAGTGGGTCACCCCAGATTCATAATTAAGATAGACATTTGCAGTGTTCACACCTTGAGGTTAAAGTTGGTTTAGTTGAGGCGTGTGCGCAACGATGCAAAAATATGCACTTAAAAGTTTGAAATATGCAGAAAATAAGCATTTAAAAAATATGCAAAAATATGCATTTTCACCAAAATATGCAAAAATAATGAAAAGCAAATCGATGCCATTTAAATGCAAATTTCCTGATAATTGGTCGATATCGTTTTTAGACTATCGACAAAAAACATGCATTTGCATGAAAACCACGACCCTAGTTATAACCCTAATGAATATACATAAATATGTTGGTTGGCATCTCAAATGTTCAAATTGTTTGATTGTGGTTAAAAGAATATGAAAGAGATATATGCAATCATAAAGTGACTAAAGGACTATAATAGTTTAATGTGATTTTGATAAAAAAAAGAAAAATTTTTAAATTCACACAAAGGTATTTTTAAGCTTATTACAAGTGTAGGCTTTTGTGTGTTCGAAAAAAAAAATATGCAAATTGCATTCAATATAATCAAATCATTTTGGAGTATATAAATTGTATGGAAAATGTACCTATATTTTAAAATGTATAGGAAACACTGAGAGAAAGGTGAGGATTTAAAAAATAACGAAAACTTAACGAAAGTCAATCCAAACAGGATTTTTAGATTTGTAAAAATGTAAGCTTTGGAAAATTTTGTAGATTGTAAAAGATTTGTAAATTTTCAAACGAATGTTGTCATAAAATCATTTTTAATTTTTTTTTTTAATATAATTAATAGTAAATAATCAAGCTGGATATGCTACTTTTATTTCAAAATCTTCTTTATTTTATTTTTCCAATATTTCGTTATTCATTGAATAACATCTTCAGGGACAGTAAAAAAATCATATAAGCTAGTGCTTGCTCCCATCGTCGTCATATTAGTACAGCAACGCACTTGTTTATAAGAATTTTTTGTACTGTCCCTGAAGATGTTATTTAATAAGTAACGAACTAATATGACGACGATAGCAGCATCAGCAACGCACTAGCGATTTTTTTGTACTGTCCCTGAGGATGATATTCAATGAATAACAAACTATAAGAGGAATGAAATAAAGAAGATTTTTAAATATAAGAAAGACCTCGAGCTTGATTATTTACTATTAATTATATTAGGGAAAAGGTCAAGTAACAAAAAACTTATTTAATTTTATAAATAGATTATATTTCTTGACTGAACTGCACTTTTGGGTGCATATCACATCTTTATAAAGTTTTTAGCAATTTTCATATCTTATCAAAAGTTAAAAATAAAAAGGTAATTTCTCAAGTCCTTTAGGCAATTTATTGTTAAGTGTTTTTGCTCAAAAATAAAATTTGTATTACAAATCCCTATCAAAACCTTTTAATCAATTTTTGGAAGTAAATTTTTCCTTTGATATTCTAAATCATTTTAAAATGTCATCTCGTACATACAACTTAATTTAAAATCTCACACACTCACTCTTCAACAATTCTAATTTAAACTAAAGTTTTCATTTATGTAGTTTCTTCTTTTTTTTGAAAAATCATTCTCATACCTCATTTATTATAACTATACTGGAGACTTTTTAATAAATCTCTGTTAAAACCTTAAACTGTACCTTTTTGCATTAGAGACTGTATGTTTTGGAAAAGTGGTTGTTGCAACACTGGTTGCTGCTGTAGTTAAACCATACAGCAGTAGTATGACTTTAACAATATCGAATGTAATTTATCATCGGTAAATACTACTCTGCTTTTGTCTTCAACACAACATTATGTGAGAACGAACGTGCAGCATAAAGATGCAATGAATTTGCTAAAATTTCTACTATAAAATATATATCAGGCATTTCATAACTAATTGTTTGCTACAGAAAAAAAAAATTATTTTGAATATTTAAAATTACCCCAGATGGCAACGTCCTCGAGTCGTCCTCAGTGAAGGCGCGATGACATGTCAGACTCACTGCTGACATCCACAAGACATCTCTATGTACAGGGTGGTCCAATAACAAGTATCGTTTTAAAACATGCAATGAAATGAACAATGCTCAATAGTTTTGGAACCTTATATCTTCATTTGAAAGAGAAAATATTCCCATTATTTATGGCAAACGACTTCATTCATGCGGCTGCCTGGGTTAGCTCCGCAGTAGCTTATCCTCGGCACCCATTTTTCTAATGTTTCTGGTTCTAGCTCACTAATGGCTTGAACGATATTCGTCGAAAGGGCCTAGAAGATTTATGGATTTCTGATGTTGCATGGATCTTTAACGAGACCACTCTAAAAAATTTCTAAAGGTTTTAATCGGCAGCTCTGAAGTGATCAATTGTCACCACGAATATGGCTAAAGCTTCCAAATTTTTTTTTTTTCGGCAGTTTACATTTTAAAAATATGTCAGTTAATAAATTAATTTACATCATGAGTTTTAATTTGCAATTTTTTACACAATGGACGATGAAAGAAAAGTGCGTTCACAAATAATTAAATATTTTCAACAAAACCAAACATGGACATACAAAAAAATTGCCAAAGAAACTAATGTATGCCGCCAAACAGTTTCAAAAGTGGTAAAAAGGTATCTGGAACACCTAACAATTGAAAGGAAGCCGGGAACAGGAACAACGACTGGTTATCGTAACATTGGTAAGGCATATAAAGTTAAAAGCATCCTTAAGAGAGCTCCTAACACATCTGGCAGAAAAACAGCTCGGTTAGCCCAATGCTCAGACTTTTTTGTACGTAAAGTGAAACGTAAGGCGGGACTAAAGTCCTACAAAGTTCAAAAAGTTCCCGATAGAAACGCTTTTAAAAATTTGGAGGCCAAAACCAGAGCTAGAAAATTGAAATCAAATTTTATAAAAAAATACAACTGTTGTATAATGGACGACGAAACTTATGTCCTGGCTGATTTTGCGCAGCTCCCTGGTCAAGAATTTTATGTTTCCGATGTTCGAGGAAATGTTGCGGAAAAATTTCGGTCAAAAAAGCAAACGAAATTCCCCAAAAAATTCCTAGTATGGCAAGCCATATGTAGCTGCGGCCAAAGAAGCCAGTCATTTGTGACATCTGGCTCTATAAACAGCGAAATTTATATCAAGGAGTGTTTGCAGAAGAGACTTCTTCCGTTCTTGAGTCAGCACAATGAATCCACTTACTTTTGGCCCGATTTAGCATCTTGTCACTACAGCAAGAAAGCGCTGGAGTGGTATAATGATAATAATGTGGTTTTTGTACCAAGAGAGGCAAATCCACCAAACTGCCCGGAGCTCAGGCCAGTGGAGAGATATTGGGCTCTTGTTAAAAAAGAATTAAAGGGCACAAAAAAGGTCTCCCAGGACATGCAAGATTTCAAACGTAGATGGACCACCTGCTCTAAAAAGGTGACAGAAACTACCATAAAAGCCTTAATGGGAGGGTTTCCGGAAAAAGTGGATAACTTTGTTCGTAGTGGTTAGAGTTCCATGCGGTTTTTTTGTTATGATTTTGTATTAAATTTTATTTAATAAAAATTTGGTTTGAAGTCTTAAAATTCAGTAGTCTGTTTTTTATTTAACTTTATGTGTGTTAACATTTTTATGATCTCACTCCTTATTACGGCCAACAAAAAGTCGGTAATCATGGCTCTGTAGCGTTCATCTTTGTCGAAAATGGTGTTTTCAGCTGTATTTTTGAAAATATTGTGTAATGATGCTGATACTCAAATCTGTTGCTTCCTATAGATGAATTGGATTTTTTACAATACCGTGCGAGTTTTCCGATCCCAAGATGTAGCAATTTGTTTGTTAACGTAACCTCATTTGATTGCTTTATTTCGGTTAAAAACTTTTTTTCGAAAAACGTGCAGTTTGGCAGCGCAGTACTGCGCTACAACGCGATAAAGCGGAGAAAGCCGAGGACGCATCAATGAAGTCGTTTGCCATAATAAATGGGAATGTTTCCTCTTTCAAATAAAGCCATAACATTCCAAAAAAAAAGTTGAGTATTGATCATTTTATTGCATTTAGTTATTGGACCACCCCTTACTAAGTTGAGGACAGTTTCATATAAATTTTCAAAATGTCCTCACTCAAAGTCAGCAGTAGTCGTAATGACTTTCTGGGGACATGTCACCTAAGACTTCTTTAGGGAAATGTCTGATATAGGTCATATGAAAATAAAAAAAAAATCCTTTTTTTTATACCCTCCAACCACAGTACGGGGGTTTACTCATTTTGTCATTCGGTTTGTAACGCATCGAAATATCGGTCTGGGACCCCATAAAGTATATATATTATTAATCCATGATCCATTCTAAGTCCGTCTGTCCGTCCGTACGCCCGTCTGTCTGTAGATAACACAATGCAGTCCAAAATAAAACAGGTAGACTCCTGGAGTTTGGAATAAATATGTCTCATGTTCATAGGCATGTTAAGTTCGTGAATGGACAAAATCGGGCCAGGGGGAAAAAAGTTCCCCCTTAAAGAACTGAACCTACCTCTGAAAAAATACACTTTTTACATGTTTTTTGTATTTTTGTTAAATAAATGAAACATTTTTATCGCAATGGGATGGTGCTCTCAAAGTCCCCCACTGACACCCATCAGCCCGCAAAAAAAAAACGCCCCCTAACAATTTTTTTTTAATTTTTTTTACATTTTGGAGAGTATAAAAGATTCGGCACAGCCGAATTTAACACTCTCACTTGTTTATTTTAGGTTTTACCTTTAAAAAATGCACAAATCACACAGTATTTAACTGCCTACACGACAAAAAGTCCAAAGGCATTTTTCTAGCTCTTGGTTTGTAGATCACGACCGCCAAATACCCGAAATCTCTCCGACTAATGGTTTTTTAGTTACTCAGTTTTTTTTTTTAAATCTCAAAAAAAAGTAGTAAAAAAAGTAGTGCAAAACGGATAAAAATTTTTGATCAAAATTAGACATATTTTTGATCCAAAATTTTTAATATTTTTTATTAAGATACAGAGATTTAGGAACCTAATAGGGTCTTGAGAATTTTTCGAGTAGTGGTTTTTTGGTTATTCAGTTTTTTTTTTTATTCTCAAGACCCTACAGGGCCCTTTAATTCCATTATCTACAAAATAAAAAAAGTAAAGTAGTGCAAAACGGATAAACATTTTTGATCAAAATTAGACATATTTTTTGTTCCAAATTTTTTAATTTTTTTTTCAAGATACAGAAATTTATGAGCCTAATAGGGTCTTGAGAATTATAAAAACTGCGTAACTAAAAAACGGCAACTCGGAGAGCTTTAAGGTATTTGGCGGTCGTATTGTACGAGCCAAGAGCTACACAAATGATTTTGGAATTTTTGTCGTGCCGGCAGTATTTAGCGAGATATCCGCATTTACACATTTTTGGGAATGCCAATTTTTTAGACTCAAAATTAGGGCCATTGGGGCCCTTGATGCATGTGATGACCCATGGCGCATGTGATGAGTGTCGGCAATACTTTGGGCAAAAATTGGCTTCGTTTTGCTCTATCTTGATTGGATTGAGTTCAGTTGAGGGTGGGTTGTACAAGCCTAAAATAAGTAAATTTTTAGGCAAGTCCATGGCGCTCAGACTTAAAATAGTCCATTGTACAGTATCTTGGTTTGTTTTTTATGCAATGAATGAATAAGCCAATCGAGTTTTTAAATTGAATGAAAAGAAAATCGTTGCATTCAGAATGGAATGCATTCGATTTTTAAAAGTCGAATGAAAAAAAAAAAATCGAATGCATTCGATTTTTAAAAGTCGAATTAAAAAAAAATCGAATGCAGTCGAATTTATAAATCGAATGAGTCTAAAGACAATTCATTCAATTCAATAAAATGTGATTGGGGAATGCAATCACTAAATTTTTATTTAGAATGCGAAATCGAATTAAGGAATGAAATCCTTCGAAGATCTGCCTATGATTTGTCAGAACCTGAAGACATTTCCTCAAGGAATCCCTATGTTAATTTCCTCAGTTACACATTTTCCAACTGGGATGCAAATCGAGAGGTTATATTTAAGACCATCTATCTCTAAAGCACAGTTTTTTTAAGTAGAAAAAATTTAGAGTCAAAAAATGTCGAGAAAAAAAAATCATTTCATTTTGTTCCCTGTTTCATTCCGTGTCACTTCTCGTTCTATTCAATTTTGTTCCCAGCTTTACTTCATTTCTTCCCATGCAAAGGGGGAGCTTATAAGTCTTGCCTTCGTCTCAAAGAGTCAAATTTATTCAGGCAACGCAATTTTGGACACAGTTACATGGACAATTTAAATGATATTGCCACCGATTACAGAGTGCCCAAACTTATTTTCGACCGGAAATACGACGTAGAATTTCCGACTCGAGAATTTTGGTCAAACTGGCAAAACCCCCCAATGAACGCTATTAACATATTCACAGACGGCTCCAAACAATCCATGGGAGTCGGTGCAGGTTTTTCAACGAGTTTGCGAGATTTAGAGAAGACTTTTATCCTTCCATTGGACTCTAGCATTTTCCAGGCCGAAATAGTTGCCATAAGCAGGGCGGCTTTGGAGTTCGGTGATGAGACAAACAGAGAATTTAATATTTATGTTGACAGCCAAGCTGCTCTAAAAGCTCTTAAAAGCTTTTACATCAAGTCGAAAGTAGTTTTCGAATGCTTCGAGAACTTACAAAGTTTAGGGAGTATGAACAAGGTGAAACTAATATGGGTACCAGGTCACATAGGTATTCAAGGAAACGAGAGAGCGGACGAGCTCGCGAAACAAGGTGCTGATGGTATTGGTATTTCTGTGCATATTGATCCACCAATCCAGCACTTCAGATCGTTACCCGACATTCAAAACACTGCAATGGCTAATAGAAAGTGGAGAGAGCTAACAACAAGTGCGATTAGTAGAAGATTGTGGGCATGCTACAATCTAAGAAAAACTGAATACTTACTCTCACTCACTAGATGGAACTGCCGTGTACTTACTGGAGTGATCACCGGGCACTGCCTAATAGGTTATCATAGAAAGAAGATGGGACTTATTTCTGATGCAAGCTGTAGAAGGTGCGATGAACCTAACACTGAAGAAACGGTCGAACATGTTCTTTGCCTGCTTTGGCCAGAACCCGACTGCACATTTTAGGCAGACATGACTTCGAGAGCTTGGTAACGGTTTCGAATGTCGACCTAAGGCAAATAGTACAATTCGCGATGAAGACAAATGCGTTCTATCAGCGTCGCTGAGGAATTATTGTGGTTTCGCTATGGACCATCCGGTATATGTGAGGAGTCTTTGACTCCGCCACCTCTAACCTAACCTAACCTTCCCATCAAGGTTTCATTGAGAGTTTAAATAGTTTTAAAAAAAATTTCAAGTTCCCCCCATTTGAATGTTTTTTTTTTGGAAGATCCAGGTTATATGACCGCGTTACCTATCATGGACCTTTTACTTTTTCTGCAGAAAAGTAAAACGGATGCGAAAAAACACCTGTTTGGCCAAGATGTCGAATTTCGACACTCTCTAACTCAGAGAGTTCTTGGCCAATCTCGTTGAAAAATTGTATATAAATGAATTTCCTAAAGGACTAACCTTGGTAAATTTCATCCCAATGGAAAGACATCACTTTTAAAAGTTGTGTCACTTGAGATGAAAACCCCATATATTCCTCGCAATTTCTCTTTTATTTTACTGGCCATTTGCTTCTGAAATGTCTCATACGTTTTTTTAAAACTCTCATGCTTTATTCTTTGTGGCACTTTTCCCATTTTAAACCACCCACTAGATTTAAAAATAAAATTGCATAAATAATGCAACCACTGTCTCGTCTCGCCTTTTATGGAAAGCTAAAAAAAGGGTGTTGTTAATACTATTTATACCAATTCTATCAAAGTAGAACAATTTTAAGTGTTAAGTGTACTATGGGAATAATGAAATATACAAATTTTTTTTTTTTTTTCTTTGAACTAGTGCCCCCCATTTCCCGGTTCTCGGTATTCCCGGGAATACCGGTATTCCCGGTTCTGGTACCGGTTTCCCGGTTCTAGATATATTCCCGGGAATACCGGTATTCCCGGTTCTGATACTGGTACCGGTTCTCAAGAAACAAAAAAATACTATACCATAGAATATTTAAATTACACCATTTAATCAGTATTTCAGAAACATTTAGTTGTGTTTGTAAAATTATTTAAAAATCATGAAACTATTTTTTTCTTAAATTCATAAAAAATAAATGAAATGGTGTTTTTCACGTGTTTTGTTTTTTTTTTTTTTTTTTTGCAAAAGCGAAGAAAAAATGTTAGTTGAAAAAAATTTTACAAAATATACGGTTGCTCGCAGCTTATTTCGTGTGAAACATATTAGTTGGCAATTCATTCAAGACAAAGTTAACCAAAATACACCTAATTATTATCAAATAAGTATTTTTGTAAAAAGTCCTGTGTATGTAATTAATCAAGCTTTAATTAAAGCTTAATGACGTTCAGATTGTCTAAATATTAAATGTGCTACGAGGATCGAACTGGAAATTGAAATTATTGAAAGACCTTTTTTAGAAAATTTCTTAAAAATATTTCTATGTCGATTTTATACAAGCTCAAACATAAAAAAAATAAAAAATAGTCCAATAGTTAATATTCATTTATTAAATAATTTTTCCAAAGACCCAAACAAAAATCAAAATTTTTAAAACACAATAGAAGAAATCCGAATTTTTTGACCTGCAATTCTTTTGACCACCAATTTTTGGTAAACAAAGAAAACATTTAATTGTTTAATAATTTTAGTGCACCTAAGTGTATAGTAATGAGATATAAAAATAATTGAACATTTCCTTTGTTTACAAAAAATTGGTGGTCAAAAGAATTGGAGGTCAAAAAATTTGGATTTCTTCGACTGCATTTTAAAAATTTTGATTTTTGTTTGGGTCATTGGAAAAATTATTTGATAGATGACTATATAGTATTGGACAATTTTTTAAATTTTTAATGTTTGAGCTTGGGAAAAATCGACTTAAAAGTATTTTTAAAAAATTTTCTAAACAACGTCTTTCAATAATTTCAATTTCCATTTCGACCCTCGTAGCACGATAACTATTAACTCAATCTGGATGCCATTAAGCTTAAATTAAAGATCGATAAATTACATACACAGCACTTTTAACAAAGATACTCGTTGGATAATAATTAGGAGTATTATTGGAACTTTGTCTTAAATGGATTGCTAACTGATATCTCACACACGAAATAAGCTGCGAGTCACTGTACACACCGGTAGTCCCGGGAATACCGGTAATACCGTCAGAACCGGAACCGGGAATACCGGTATTCCCGGGAATACCGGGAATAATATAAGAACCGGGAAACCGGTACCATTTCCCGGGAATACCGAGAACCGGGAATACCGGTATTCCCGGTTCTACGGTACTGACCGTAGGCACTACTTTGAACACAATAGTATAGGGTTACCAAAATAATATTTAATTTTTTAAAACAGATTAAAGAAAGAATGTTGAAATTTATTGTGCGGAATCAAAATTTCTCTGCTGAGTTTCCCATTTTTAATTGAAAACATCTCACCCAAGGCGAAGTCTTTTCTAATTGGAAAAAATTCTATCAATATTTGGTATAGTCCCTCTATTTTATTTCACTAAAATATCTTTTAAATTAATTACTGCCCTAGATTCCAAAAAAAAAAAATCCTGTTCTAAAATGTTGCCCAACGAATCTACTTTTTTTGAGCACTTGAAAATTTGGTGGCAACCCTGCAAAGAGGAATCTTTTTAAACAATTGAGTTTGCTACCATAGCAGTTTATACATTTTTTATAACAAAAAAGATTTGCTGTAGCATAAATTAAGGATTTTAAACTATCATCATTATAAGTTCAAAAGTTAAATGAAGTTGTTGCTGACTAGCATTGCTGATGCCCGGCAGTGATTCAAGGACAATAAATTAATGAAAATAAAATAAATTTAATATAAAAAGTTGATGATCATTAAAAACTTTAATTTCGTTTTTCTTTTTGCATTGAGAACATATTAATAATTTCTGAAAAAAAAAAAAACTATTCTTGTTATGCATACATATTCGTATATAAAGTAGTAAATTAGCTGATCATAGTGTACTTTAGTACTTTTTACCAGAAAAAAGTACTTTAAGAAATAACTATTCTAATTTAAAGTGTATAATTCTCCAGCAGAAAATAAATTTCTAAAAAAAAGTACGTCTTTTAGATTTTAATGGGGTAAAAAATTTTACACTGATACTTTTTTGAAAGGGGAAATTTTTTAAAACTATTAAACTTATGCCCTTAAATCTCAAAACTTAAAACTAGAGAACTTATGGACTCAAAATTTTAAAATATGACAAGTACGATTGTCCAGCAGATTTAATATTAAGAGAAGAAACTTTTCTGGAAAAAGTACTTTTTGGAAATTTTTTTAGCAAAAAGGGTAAAAAACTGTACTTTGTACATAAATAACACTGTGCTACACCAAAAATATGCAGGGGTTCTCATATAAAAAATCGGGTTGGTTGGAGTCCATAGAGTACTGATATACTCATAGTTTTTCTGGATCACTTCGTTAAGTACGTTTTTTATTGGCAAATGTGTTGGAAAACGGAAATTCTTAAATTACAATTTTAAAAAATTTTTACTTTGTTAGTTTGCAACCGATTTTTGATTTTATGGATTTGTTTTAAAGGTATAGGTCTTACCTTTCAAACAAAACAAAAATATTAAAAATCGATTAAGAATTGGCTGAGCTACGATCGCTTAAGTAAAAGAAAACCGAATTTTTTGAAAAATTTGTCATATTCTTTACACTCTAAGTTGAAAGTGAATCATTAAACAATTTTTTTGAATTTTTTGTAAAAAGGTATAGTAAAGTGGCTTTCCAAAACACCAAAAAACATAACAATCGGTTAAAAAATGAATGAGTTATGCTAAGTTTTGTGATAGGACATTTTTAATTTTTTTCAGAAACGCTTGTAATTCAAGCATTATTCATAAATCTTGTTACTAGTAGTAAATTTATGCGCATATGCATATAAACTAGAGACGTAATTAGATTTGTGCGTGATTCACACATGATCAGAAGTGAGCGTGATTGAAAATTAATTTTACTCACGTGGTTGTTAGTGAGTGTCAGAGTGAGTGGAATAAAAAAATGGGCGTGTCAGTTACTTCCAAATCCTATTTATAATTTTTTGGGTTTGTTTAAAAAATATCAGTGTTACTTCTTAAACAAAAAAATATTGAGAATAGGTTAAAAACAGGCTAAGGTGCGCTTGTTTAAGTAAAAAACCTTTTTTGAAGAGTTATACCTGCAACATTTTTATGACAGAAAAAGCTGTGCGCTTGCAAACATGTTTTTTTAAAACGAAATTGCTAAAATTGTGGGATCATTTGATGGAAATTTTATCTGTTTATAAATATACATGTGAGGCATTCCACACCAAATGTTCAGTGAGAAAAAAATTGTGTACCAAAATTTTTCAATGGGTCCGGGGTAAAAAAGTTTTTTATATAACTACACAGTAAAAAGTTTTGGGTTAATTTTAATTCCTAGCTGGTGTGTATATATAACAATGCCAAAAATAATTTAATTAATTCCATAAAAAAGTTTACTTTCAAAGAGATAAAAAGAGAGTGAGAGAATGGATTTTGAATTTATTTTTGGGTGTTATAATAAAACCAAAATATGGAAATAATTTTACACCTAAACAGGTGTTTATTTGAACAAGGCAGGACTTAAATTTCTCCAAAAATAAATAACACAAATGTAAGGTTATGTTTTTTAATATTTTTGTGTATTGAATACAAATACAGACCAAATACATGAATAAAGGTAACATCCAGAGGACTGTTGATGTGTCACTCAAAGTCAGCACAACTCTGCATAAAATAAACTGCTACTGCTTCTATATTAAGAAATTATTCCTGGGGTAGGCACCGTCGTGATCTAAAAATTCCATCTCCCTGCCTTCTGCTTCAAGATTCAGCTGGCCTAAAAGTAAAGTTAACCAAAAATCAATTAAAATGATTGATAAACGTTTGTAATCAATACTTACTTGATATTTATATTTCGGTCGGAGTAAAATCTTCACTTTCTGGATCACAAATTTTGATAATATAAAGATTTTACTTTTGTGTACATTGCTAACCTCTTTTCTCACTTTCATTGAATGAATAAGCATTTTTTGTTCACTCAATATGACAGCTGTTTTCAATTCCTTGTTAAGTGTTTATCTTAAACTTGATGAAATACAATTTTTTGATGACGTTTGACGTTTATTTTTTATAAGTTTTTCAAGAGAGAAATTTAATTATTTTTTGGCATCAAAATAAAACTAAAAAAAAATGACATAAAGATAATCGAATTTTTAATCATATAACCCATTTCGGATTTAACTTTGAGTTTAATTCCAAAGTAGTTTAAAATGTGCTCCGCTAGGTTTTAAATATAACACAAAACTTTTTACTGTGTAGGGTGAGATTTCCATGCAAATGCATGTTTTTTTCGAAAGCCTAAAAACGATATCGACCAATTATCTTTCCGAATCAAGAGATTTGCATTAAATGGCATCGATTTGTTTTCGCATATTTTGCATATTTTGGTGAAAATACATATTTTTGCATATTTTGATTTTAAATGCATATATTGTGCATATTTCGAACTTTTAAGTGCATATTATTGCATATTTTGGCATAAATTAGCAAAAACACAAATTGAAATTAATTTTTTTCAAAAACTATTTTAAATTTTTAAAATTTATTTTGAAAATCAGAAAAATTACTATTTTTTCTTCTTAATTTTTTTTTATAGATTTTCTTAATTTTTAAAAAAATCTTGCTAGACAAACATCTAATCTTTAAAAAAAAATTTTGAGATTTTGGTGCATTTCGTTTTTATTTGATATATATTTGAACAAGGCAACTTGACACAAACTTGACCATTTTTCCAATATTTGACCACGCCTCCTAAGCCCAGTTTTTGAAAAATTGAACAACCAAAAACGTAATTTTCTTAGCTCCATATATGAGGCATTCCACACCAAATGTTCAGCAAAAAAAAAAGTTGTGTCGTGTCAATATGAAATCATTTTCAAAGTATTCGCTCTTAGGGTACTATTAAATAACAAAAATAAAATTTAAGTTTTTTCAAAAAGTGGGCTTTGTAGGCGTGGTCAAAAATTGAAAATATCTAACTTTTTTGCCTGAGCATCTTTACTTCAATATTTATGCAAATTAAGTGAAACACAGTAAAGTCTTAAAGACAAAAGCTGTTTATAGATTTTTGAATGGGCTATCAATTAAATGGGCTATCAATAAAAGCTGAATGGGCTATCAATGAAAGCTAAGAAAATGAAAATTGGAACATTTTCAGAAGAAGTTCTGAATTTTTTAAATTTAAACTTAAACTTTATTTTTCAAAAAACATGCCGCAATTTTATTTGTTTTTTATTTTTTTTAAAAAAAGTTAAAGGAATTTTCTATCTGATCTGAAATTTTTAGAGATGTGTTTTGCCTTGTTTTCGAAAAATCAAAATTCAAAAATTGCAACACGGTTATTTTATACATTAATGGTATTTAAAACATGTGCGTATGAGTAATATCAATACTTAAAAAATATTTTAAGAGGCGATGGTAGCGTGAGTGAGTTTTTAATAACGATTACGCACGCTTATGAAAGAAAAAATTTAGTCACTCACGATATTTTATTTTGCTCACGCTCATTCACGCACACGTGAGTAGAAAAAAATAAGTTACGGTCACGATGTTCACGTGAGCGTGAGTAAAATAAAATATCGTGCTTGAATATTTTTTTTCTTTCATTAGCGTGCGTGATCGTGAATAAATACTCAGGCAAAAAAGTTTGATATTTTTAATATTTGACCACGCCTACAAGGCCCACTTTTTGAAAAAAACTTAAAATTTATTTTTGTTATTTATTAGTACCCTAAGAGCGAATACTTTGCAAATGATATCCCATTGAAACCACTATGGTTTTTCTGTAGTGGAACAGTTGGTGTGGAATGCCTCACATGGCTATCCATACAACCCATTTAAAAATTTACGGTTCACATGTTTTTTTTTTTTGCTGAACATTTGGTGTGGAATGCCTCATACGTATATTTATAAACAGGTAAAATTTCCATCAAATGATCCCACAATTTTACCAATTTCGTTTCAAAAATGTCAAATGTTTTTTGTCATAAAAATTGCAGGTATAACTCTTCAAAAAAGGTTTTTTACTTAAACAAGCGCACCTTAGCCAGTTTTCAACCGATTCACAATATTTTTTTGTTTAAGAAGTAACACTGATATTTTTTAAACAAACCCAAAAAATTATAAATAGGATTTGAAAGTAACTGACACGCCCATTTTTTTATTCCACTCACACTGACACTCACTAACAACCACGTGAGTAAAATTAATTTTCAATCACGTTCACTTCTGAATATGTGTGAATCACGCACAAATCTAATTACGTTCCCATCTCTAGTTTATATGCATATGCGCATAAAATTACTACTAGTAGCAAGATTTATGAATAATGCTTAAATTACAAGCGTTTCTGAAAAAATTTAAAAATGCCCTATCACAAAACTTAGCATAACTCATTCATTTTTAAACCGATTGTTATGTTTTTTGGTGTTTTGGAAAGCTACTTTAATATACTTTTTTACAAAAAATTCAAAAAAAATTGTTTAATGATGCACTTTCAACTTAGAGTGTAAAGAATATTACAAATTTTTTTAAAGAATTCGTTTTTTTTTTACTTAAGCGATCGTAGCTCAGCCAATTCTTGATCGATTTTTAATATTTTTGTTTTGTTTGAAAGGCAAGACCTATACCTTTAAAACAAATCCATAAAATCGAAAATCGGTTGTAAACTAACAAAGTAATAACTTTTTAAATTTGTAATTTAAGAATTTCCGTTTTTCAACACATTTGCCAATAAAAAACGTACTTAACGAAGTGATCCAGAAAAACTATGAGTATATCAGTACTCTATGGGCTCCAACCAACCCGAATTATCATATGAGAACCCCTGTATAAATTATTTTTGTTCTTTTGTAGCACAGTGTAATTTTTGAAAAAAAACTATTCTTGCTATGCATACGTATTTGTAAATAAAGTAGTAAATTGGCTGATCAAAGTGTGCTTTAGTACTTTTTATCAAAAAAAACGTACTTTTAAGAAATAACAATTCTTATTTAAAGTGTATAATTCTCCAGCAGAAACTAAATTTCTAAAAAAAAGTACCTCTTTTAGATTTTAATGGCCCTAGTAAAAATAGTTTCGTATATAGCCATGTTTAAATTGATACAAATATATATTTTTATACACATTTATATCTTATTATATTAAATTATATAAAAAAATCTCTCAGATAAGACCAAAATTCGTATCAAATTACGGTGGCTAGCAAATTATTTCGTGTGAAAGATATTAGTTAGCAATCCATTCAAGACAAAATTAATCAAAATATACCTAATTATTATCAAATAAGTATTTTTGTAAAAGTCCTGTGTATGTAATTAATCAAGCTTTAATTAAAGCTTACTGACGTTCAGATTGTCTAAAAATTAAATGTGCTACGAGGGTCGAAATAGAAATTGAAATTATTGCAAGTCCTTTTTTATAAAATTTCTCAAAATTATTTCTAGGTCGATTTTATCCAAGCTCTAACATTAAAATTTAAGTAAATTTAAAAAGTATTCCAATAGTTAATATTTATTTATTACATAATTTTTCCAAAGACCCAAACAAAAACCAAAATTTTTAAAACACAGTAGAAGAAATCCGAATTTTTTGACCTCCTATTCTTTTGACCACCAATTTTTGGTAAACAAAGAAAAGATTTAATTGTTCAATAATTTTAGTACACCAAAGTGAGATATAAAAATAATTGAACATTTCCTTTGTTTACAAAAAATTGGTGGTCAAAAGAATTGGAGTTCAAAAAATCGGATTTCTTCGACTGCATTTTAAAAATTTTGATTTTTGTATGGGTCATTGGAAAAACTATTTGATAAATGAGTATATACTATTGGGCTATTTTTAAAATTTTTAATGTTTGAGTTTGAGAAAAATCGACCTAAAAGTATTTTAAGAAATTTTCTAAAAAACGTCTTTCAATAATTCCAATTTACATTTCGACCCTCGTAGCACGTTTAATATTTACTCAATCTGGACGCCATTAAGCTTAAATTAAAGCTCAATAAATTACCTACATAGCACTTTTAACAAAAATACTCGTTTAATAATAATAAGGTGTATTATTGGAAACTTTGTCTTAAATGGATTGCTAATTGATATCTAACACACGAAATAAGCTGCGAGTCACTGTTTATAAAATTTGATATAACTTCAGATCAAATTTTATAAAATTTGATACGAATTTTGGTCTTATCTGAGTAATTTTTTAAATAATTTTATATAAAACCGTCCAACAAATTGCAACTTTTGGCTGTACACATGAACCGGACCCGAAAATTCGGAAAGTTGGGCCAAAAATAAAATACCCGTGTCTCCCAGTTTTTCTAGATCAATTCGCGTTTTCGCGAAAAATGCAAAAAAAAAAGTTTCCACAATAGAAAAAATTATGATATTCTGAAAGTGGGGTAAAAAAAACAAGTAAAAAATTAAATTCGGCCTTGCCGAATGTAGTGATACCCTCCACAATTTCAAAAAGATTATTGCAAACAACTTTATTTAAAAGGAAATTACTTAAAAAAAAAAAAATTGAAAAAAAAATTCCGCGAAAAAAAATTTTGGAAAAAAAAAATCCGCGATTTTTTTTTTGTCAAAAAATATGTTCGTACATGTTTAAATACCATTTGGTGTTCAATTATGTTCACATATGTCAACCAGAAGCCGAATTAAAGCATTTTGTATTTTTAGGTTATGTTGAATGTACTGAAATTTTTGAGGTATGCTTACATTTTCGTTCATAACTTTTGAACCGCTGAACCGATATCGCTCAAATGCAATACCAAACTTCTCGGGAGAACTTCCAATATATATGTTAAGTTTCAGTCATCTCTGTGCAATATTTTGTCCGCGAGAGCATTTTCAACAGACAGACAGACGGACAGACGGACAGACGGACAGACGGACAGACGGACAGACGGACAGACGGACACCGCTAGAATGTCTTAAAATCGATCGGGCATCATGAATATATATACTTTATGGGGTCCCAGACTGATATTTCGATGTGTTACAAACAGAATGACAAACTTATATATACCCTCTATCACTAAGTGGAGGGTATAAAAACAGCCATATCTCTCAGGTTTTCGCGATCAATTCGCGTATTCGCGAAGAACGCTAATATTTGTAAAAAAAAAAATATTTTGTTCTTTTTAGCACACTCGCATTTATGTCTCAGTTATTTCATATCAATTCGCAAATTTGTAAAAAAAAAATATTTTTTTTTTAGCACACTCGCAAAATCATAATATTATTTAAGTCAAATTTTATATTCTATACTTATTAGGGTGTTCAGTCGATTAATTCTTGTTCGATTAATCGAACAATTTTAGACGAATAATTGTTCGATTAATTTAAAATTGCTAATTTCGATTAAAGGATTAATCGAAGAATTTATGCCGATTAATCGAATAATAATAATATATGGTTTTTCTGGAAATATGAATAATTTTATAAAAGTTTTAAGTCCAATAAACAAACCAAATGTATGTTACCGTTGGATATAAAAAAACACAGTCATGTTAACTTGAGTGGCCCTTATTTTAAACTTGTTTTTCGCTGCTCCTGAAGCTTGGATTTGTTAAACGACCTAAATAAGTACCTGATAAAATTTTGGGCCAAATCGGTTAACTGTATGACCGCGCTAAAATTGGTCAAAGTCTCGAGTTTTGGGCAAAAACGCACTAAAATATAAAAACAAATAAAACTACAAATTTAAATTTTTCCAAATGTACCCAGTCAGAAAAATACAATCGCAAAAGCGTTGTGAAAGCGTTGTGGACGGTTGAACGAGCGTTCTGTATACCAACTTCAAAGCGCCTTCAGATGATCCGAATGATAACATCGATCTACGCTAGGTTTAAAGCGTTTTAAAAGCGATGTAAAAAAGTGCTTTGAGAACGTTTTTTAATAGCGTTTTGAAAATAGCGTTTTGAGAATGTTTTTTTTTTTTGTTACAGTGCTTTCAGAACGCTTTTTTTTAGAACCATCGTCAATTTCTGCTTGGGTAGTCAGATAATAAATATATTTTTTTTGTGATATCGGTAATCCAATAAATCTGTCAAAAAAATTGTTTTTAAATTCTACACATTTTACAAATCTCCAAAACGATTTTTTTTTTAAATTTTCTTAAACAAATTAGCAGAAAACTTAAATTTTGAAATGATTTTAGTTTTGTTTTTTTGTTGTTAATAAAATTTTAAAATACTGGTTAATAATGTTGTTTATTTACTCAAGTACCAATTTTTTCTAAAAGTGTCGAAAAAATCTTGTAATTTAGAAAATTTCTGAATTTGTAATTTTTCGATTAATCGAACAATTTTAAAATTTTATTCGTTTAATCGAATAATTTAAAAATGGCAAATATCGATTAATCGTTTAATCGAACAATTAAAAAATCCGATTAATTGAACACCCTAATACTTATAAAAATAAAAATAATTTAATAATTTTTTTCAAATTGCATTTTTCCTAAATTAATTTCAAAAAATTAGGTGAATATTTTATTTTTAGTCCCACTTTTCGAATAAGTGTGCAAAAAAATGCAAAAAATAAAAAATTTTACATTCATACTTTTTTGAAAGGGGAAATTTTAAAACTATTAAACTTATGCCCCACAATCTCAAAATTTAAAACTAAAGAAATTATGGATCCAAAAATCTAAAATATGACTAGTACGATTGTCCAGCAGATTTAATATTAAGAAAAGAAACTTTTCTGGAAAAAGTACTTTTTGGAAATTTTTTTTGCAAAAAGGGTAAAAAACTGTACTTTGTACATAAATAATGGTCTTTTTAAACTTAAATTTGAAATGTCAGATCCTTCATCAGAAGAACACATTCTGTAAAGAATACCGTTTGAAAGATCAGACTATTATCTGACAGATCAGATCTAAATAAGGGAAAAAATTGTACTTTGGCAAGATGAAAAAAAAATATTCTTGGCAAAAAAAATATTGAAAAAATTTTTAATGAAAAAAAATTTTTTTTGATTTTTTCTGTAAGTACAGATCGAGCACGGGCTCAAATTATATTTGTTATAAGGGTTCAAGTTGAAAAAATGCAGAAGAAAAATTGAATTTCTAAAAATTATAGACATTTCTGGTATTTCCTATACCGGTTTCAAACACCCCAGTTAGTGTCATCTTCAGTAGGATTTTAAATGTCGGTTTGTCTTGTTAATGAAAACTGTTTTTTATATATGTGAATATTCATAGTTTCTACAGAATAAATTTTGACAGTTTCCAACACTACAATTCTATTTCTAGCAATCTCAACCTCACCTCATACTTTCTTTCAACTTTTTTGTCTCTTACATTATTTCGCAAGGGTTACCAACATGATCTGGAATTGCAGACACAAATGAAGGAATTTGCATTTTGTTTCGGAGACGTGCCTAATGGCGACATATTTTGTCAGTAATTTTATTTGATTTTTTCTGTAAGTACAGATCGAGCACGGGCTCAAATTATATTTGTTATAAGGGTTCAAGTTGAAAAAATGCAGAAGAAAAATTGAATTTCTAAAAATTATAGACATTTCTGGTATTTCCTATACCGGTTTCAAACACCCCAGTTAGTGTCATCTTCAGTAGGATTTTAAATGTCGGTTTGTCTTGTTAATGAAAACTGTTTTTTATATATGTGAATATTCATAGTTTCTACAGAATAAATTTTGACAGTTTCCAACACTACAATTCTATTTCTAGCAATCTCAACCTCACCTCATACTTTCTTTCAACTTTTTTGTCTCTTACATTATTTGATAAAAGAAAAATATTTATACAAAAAAAAAATTATGAGAAAAAAAGTTATTTTAAAATTAAATAAATTTAATGAAAAAGCAGAAAATGCAAATTCCTTCATTTGTGTCTGCAATTCCAGATCACGTTGGTAACCCTTGCGTAAAAATTTAAGAGACAAAAAAGTTGAAAGAAAGTATGAAGTGAGGTTGAGATTGCTAGAAATATAATTGTAGTGTTGGAAACTGTTAAAATTTATTCTGTAGATACAATAAATATTCACATATATAAAAAACAGTTTTCATTAACAAGACAAACCGACATTTAAAATCCTACTGATGATGACATTAACTGGGGTGTTTGAAACCGGTATAGGTAAACTGACCAACCATCCCGCTTTTGGCGGGATTATCCCACTTTTTGATGTCTCATCCCGCCTTGAATTCCGATCCCGCTTTTTAAACAAAAGTCCCGCTTCATCCCGCTTTATCCCGCTTTTTGACTTTTGGAATAGCAAAGTATGTACAATTTTTAGGTTATTTTAATAATATTTTGAGAAGTATATTTTTGAGCATATTAGCTATTTCTTACCGTGTACAAAAAATTTTAAGAAAAATTTTGTTTACTCAAAAAAACTGTTCACAAGAGAACCCTACTAGACTGATTTAAATCAAAACTAAATAAAAATTAAATTTTTAGATAAAATTTTTTCATTGTGATACTTCGAATATTCCGAAAAATGCTTTCAATAAAAAAGTATAAACTTAAATACATGTTTCCTAATTCTCAGATTTTTAGAATTTTTTTGTATTAAAAAATCTTTATATGCTGAAACATTTTTCATAAAAGAAAAATCTCAGATTCTAAAAAATTATCGGTTTCTAAAAAATTCTTCCTTAAAAAAAATTAAAAAAATAAATTCTTAAATTTTATAGCCCCCTAAAAAAATTGATTAGATCTGGTCTGATTTGTAAAAATCTAATGATGGCATTTGTATCTGATAAAATCTACCCGATACGAAATTTGTCTCCAATTTCAAACTCTGATCCGTAATTGAATGTGATCAGATCCTGAAATTGTGGAAAAACGTCGGATCAAAAAGACCTGAGCAGATAAAATTATATTTTTTAGATTCAAACAGATTAAATCAGATCCAACCGATTTTTTCAAGGGCCATTTTTCGATAGAAAATATTTGAAAAGGGGGAAAAAAGAAGGGAAATTTTTAAAGTTCCATTGTTTTCTAAGATAATTTCATATAGAAAAATTATTAGGTTCTAAGTCATTTCTCTAAAGAAAAATTTATGACGCAACTTCAGAAGAAAAATTTTCAGACTCAAAGACACTCTTCCTTTATAAAATTTCTCAACAGAAATATTTTCAGATTCTGGGAGATATTTCATACAAAAAACTTAGATTCTGATATAATTTTCTATAGAAAAATTTAAAACATTTTTCTTCTTGGAAAAAATCAAAAATTTTGAAAAACTTTTCCTATAGAAAAATTCTCTCATTCTAAAGTATTATTTAAACAGGAAAAATCTCTTTTTCCATATAATAAATTTTAAGATTCTGAAATATATTTCTCATAAAAAAACTATCAGATTCTAAAACGTTTTTCCTGTAGAAAAATTGTCGGATTTTAGATTTTTGTTTCCAGAAAAATTCTTGTCAGACTCTAAAATATTTTATTCTAAGGAAATTAACAGTTGCCAATGGATTTTTTCTATAGAAAATTTATAAGATTCTTAAACATTTTTCCTACAGAAGAATTCTTAAAATTTTAGATAATTTTTCTTTTAAAATATTCTTAAATTCTGAGTCAAATAAGTATCTAAATATTTTCTAAAGACAGTCTCGAGTTCTGAAACATGTTTCTGTAAAAAATATATGAGATTTACTTTCTCCTAATTTAATTTTAGTTTTTCATATGCATTTTTTTTTTGATTCTTAAATATTTTATTCCAAACAATTCCTTAGACTAGAGACTATTGCTGTGTTTTTCAATAAGTGGATTTATTTTCTGATTAATCTTATTTTGCTTAAAAAAAATATTTGAACATACTAAAACAAATTTGGAATATTTTTTTCCGTAATATACAATAAATTTGCAATTATAATCCGAAAAAATAATAAAAAATATTGGAAAATTAAAAAAGTTATGAATAAAACAAAATTAATCCAAAACGGATATATTAAATCCTAAAATTTAGTTGGATTTATTTTGATTTATTTATAACATTTTTAATTTTCCAGATTTTTTTATTATTTTTTCGGATAAATAAGCAATTATATTTATCGTAGATTATGGAAAAAAATATTCCAAATTTGTTTTGGCATTTTAATTTATTTATTTTAAACTAAATAAGATTAATCCGAAAATAAATCCACTTATTGAAAAACACAGCATATATTTGCTGACGTAATCAAAATAAAATTTTTCTAGTCAAAGTTCTTATGCATTTTTTTACATAAAAAAAATACAATCCAATAGAAGTATTTCTAGAATTTTGTGCATTTGGGAGGGTATTCGTGGGTTCGTTCAAGGCAAATTTCACTTATTAAAAAAAAGTCCTGCTTTTTAGATCAAAATCCCGCTTTTTCAACCTTTCGATCCCGCTTTTCAGTCAAAAGCAGTTGGTCAGGTTAGGTATAGGAAATACCAGAAATGTCTATAATTTTTAGAAATTCAATTTTTCTTCTGCATTTTTTCAACTTGAACCCTTATAGAAAAATTTTCTTTTGATAAAAAAAATATGAAAAAAAAATTTGTGAGAAAAAATATTTGATTAAAAAAAATTGATTAAAAAAAATTTATGAAAAAAAATAATGGATTGAAAAAAAATTTTTTGATAAAATAAAAAAACTTTGATAAAAAAAATTAACTTAAAAAAAATTTAACGTAAAAAAAATTTTAATGTAAAAACAAATAAACTATTGATAAAAAAAAAAATTGGTGAAAAATAAAAATTATGATAACAAAAAAAATTTGATAAAAAAAATGATTTAAAGAAAAGAATGATTAAAAAATTTATAAAATAAATGTTGAATTTTTTTTTTTGAAAAATAATTATGTTACGTTTTATTTATCAGGTGCTCAAAAACGTTTTTATTCACCAGCAGGTAAATTATTACACCGTCCGACAGACAATATTAAGCATGAACCGGATGATATTCGTCTGAAAGTAGAGATCAAATGTAGTAAAACTGTATTAACAGTTTTTCATTTCGTGATCCCGTTTCCTTTTAAAATAACTTTAAAGTTTCAAAGGATTAAATTTTATAAAATATTTTTGAAATATTGTCCTAAGATGACATTGGTGACGGCAAATGAAAGGGGAGGATCTCCCCTAATTTTTTCATTTTTCTATTTTGCCATATCAGGATATTTTTTGAAAATTTTGAATGATATTGAAGGATACATTTTTGAAAGGACGTAACTTACCTCCTTTTTCCTGATATGTAAAAATAATAAAATACAAAAATTAGAGGAGATCCTCGTCTTTTGTTTGCTATCACTAGTGGCATCCTAGGATAAGTACAAATATTAAAAAAAATATTTTATAAAATTTAGTTCTCTAAAAATTTTGAAGTCTTTTTAAAAGGAATCAGGATCACGAAATAAAAAGCTATAAATGCAGTTTTACTACATTTAGTTTTTAGTTTCCAGTTCGTATACAATGACTTTCATTTTTGTCTGACGGAAAATAAAAACAGTAATTTAAATTCAGTCAAACTGAGGTGGAGTCCTGCATCGTTTTTAAAATTAGACACCAGCCTAAAAACATTAGCATGTTAAACATTTTTCGGTTTATTACCTTTTCTTTTTCGTGTCTTCTTCTGAGATTTCTTTACAAAAAAATTCTCGGATTTTTCACAATAGAAAAATTCTCAGATTTTACCTATAAAAAAATTTTCTGATTTTTTTAAACTATCTAGAAATTGGGAATTGAGTGACTAGAGGTCAAACTTATAAAACAGTAGACCTTTTAGCTTAGGTAATAAAATTTTATGCTACCTTTGTTATTTTTAAAAATTAAATATGAATTAAAAAAAACAATTTTTCTTTAAAATTAGTTTTCAGGTGCTTTAGTAACAACACGTACAAATGGCAACTGTTTATTATTGACTGTTTGGCAGTGGTGGGAGAAATGAAAATAAGAAACAAAAAAAACCGACATTAAAACGTACACAAGGAACGTGGCTAAAACGTGCACTGTGGCAATTTATCCACTCTCCTTTATACTACACACTACATAAAAATAAAAGTTTTGAGTGAAGGTCTGTCTGCCGGTTTGAATTGTTAGTTCACACAAACATGAGCCTTAAATAAACAGTTTTTCATTTAATTATGTCTAAATTTGGTTTAGAAGAACAAATATTCAAACAGAAGGCTTGGGAATGAATGAACGAGAAAAAACAACAGCAAACGGGAAGGAACAGTACACAAAAAAAATGGTTGGTATGTAAACAAAAACCTGACAAATACATCAACTATTTCAGTTGAGTTTTAAAAAAAAAAGAAATAAAAGCTACGAACAACGAATCAATGAATGCTGACAAATTGGCAACACGCGATAGCGTTGCTCATACAGAAAAAAAAAGTAATGGAAATTTAAAGGAAAACATGATAGACTACTTTAAACCGGCTTAACCGAATTTGCTGGTGTTCTACATCAAAAAAAAAAAGTTTATTGCTTTTAGCAAAGGAAGATTTAAAACCGTAATGTCTGAATGTTAGAGATAATCTCCGAAACTCACTTTTCGGATTTCAAAAATGTGCTCTTCAATATTTGGAAAGATCATTCAAGGACGACATAGGCTAAGTTAAATCGACCACACCCACTTTTGACCAAAAAAAAATAAAAATCTCCGAAACCTACTCATACGATCAAAAAAATCTTCATATTTTTGAGAATTTTTCTATAACAAAAATTCTAAGATTCTGAAATATATTTCCATAGCAGAACTCTCAGATTCTGAATAACTTTTTTTTTTTAGAAAACTTACACACCAGCTAAGAGCTTTTTCAACTCAGAACACAGAACACAGAAAAAAAAATTTAATTTTTTAAAATTTTTTTAAAATCCCTGATGATGGTCAACGATGTTTGGCCGAAATATCGGAAAATAAATAAAAATTCGAGTGAAGAATTGAAAAATTAAAATCAGTGTTTTTTATTTAATAATACTTTTCTCTAACTTATGATCTTCAACAACAAGTTTTCCGATTCTGAAAACATTTTTTTGCAGCAAATTTATTGGAAAATTTCTTAGGAAAATTTCTAAGTTGCTGAGCGATTTTTTCTTTAGAAAAGTTATAGAATCCTTAAACATTTTTCCTACAGAATAATTCGGTATATTACAAACGATAGAAAAAACTTTGCTACCACCATTTCTAAGTAGAGGTCTTAAAGTTAATACACATCACGAACTATAAAGTTAGACGAAGTGGAAATTATAAAGAGTTCTTGTTTTCGAAACTTACAATTGACTGAATTTATTCGAGGGGTGTATGTTACATTTGAATGCAACATTTCATGTTTGCGAGTATTATTCTAGGTTGGTAGTTTTTTTATTGTTGTGTTTCTCATTTATTTGAATAACTTAATTTGAAGTGTGTGTCTGGAGTTTGTTTTTTACGTTTTTTTTTTTGCTGAAACTTCCCTTGTTTCTATTCAATATCCTGTTGTTGAAGTTTAGAAAAATTTAAACTTCATTTACAGGAACCAATAGACCGGATCAAATTGATTTTGAAAGACATTATTTAATAAATTTGATTGAAGTATTGACAGTTTTTTTGACGTTATTTGATTATGAGTATTGAACATCAAGGAAATGAGTGTCGGCTTTTAGAAGAATGCTTTTATATGGATCCTGAGGTGGTTCTCGAAGGCTACATCCCGTTAAAATTAACGCTTTAAGAAAAACTAAGATTTTTTTGCTCGGTAAGTAGAATAACTAAATATTTCTGTAAAGTTACAAAATAATCCGCTGATTTTTTTAGTTTTTGAAAAGGCAGCTACTAGAACTTTCCAAATTAATTCACAGCATTATAGAAACTCATCTTGGAAGCTATCAACACCCAAATAATTATGTCTTTAACAGTTTGAAGTTTATTTAAAAAGTATATTTGTCGTTTTTAAAAGAAAAAGCATTTATTCAATGTTCAGTTTATTAAATGACTATTTCTGTTCTTTGTTTCAAAAATAACAACATAAAAAATAAAGACTTTCATTAGCATTCAATTTTTAAAGTCATTTATTTTTGTTCTGTAAGTAAAAATAAGTGATTCTGCTTTATTTTTAATGTGTACGTTATTTTTTTTGAATTGTTGGCATTTTTTAAAAAGAGTTCATTAGTTTTTACCTACTTGTGTTGGTTATTAACATGATAATGTTTTTAGGCTGGTGTCTAATTTTAAAAAAGTTGCAGGACGCCATCTCAGTTTGACTATATAAGCTAACAAATAACGAAAAAGACAACAAGAATTACTATTTTCATTTTCTTAAAACCAAAAATTTTTATAACTTGGGTTTGTAACTTGGATAATAATTCACCTCGTGGTGAATAAAACCGTTTTTCTCCAGCTGGTGAATAAAAAGTAACAAAATTATTTTTCAACAAAAAAAAAAAATTTTTCAATAATTTTTTTTTTTTTTCAAGTAATTTTTTTTTCACCAAATTTTTTTTTTTTCATATTTTTTTTTTTTTTCATCAATTTTTTTTTCCATAAAACTTTTTTTCCCTCAAATTTTTTTTTAATCAATTTTTTTTTTTTCATAAATTTTTTTTTTTTCATCAAACTTTTTTTATAAAATTTTTTTTTTCATCAATTTTTTTTCATAATTTTTTTGTATCAATTTTTTTTTCATCAAATTTTTTTTATCAATTTTTTTTCATCAATTTTTTTTTTCATTAATTTTTTATACCCTCCACTTAGTGATAGAGGGTGTATATAAGTTTGTCATTCCGGTTGTAACTGTAACGGTCTGGGACCCCATAAAGTATATATTATTGATCAGTGATCGATTCTAAGACATTATAGCGATGTCCGTCTGTCCGTCTGTCTGTGGAAATGGTGATCACGGACAAAATATTTGACAGAGATGACTGAAACCTAACATATTTATTAGAAGTTCTCCTGAGAAGTTTGGTATTGCATTTGAGCGATATCGGTTCAGCGGTTCAAAAGTTATGAACGAAAATGTAAGGACACCTCAAAAATTTCAGTACATTCAACATAACCTACAAATACGAAATGCGAAATTCGCGGAAATTTTTTTTCAAAAAAATTTTTTTTTTTTTTTTCAAAAGTAAATTCCTTTTAAATAATGTTTTTTGCAATAATCTTTTTGAAATTGTATCACTACATTCCGAATTTAACTTTTTTACTTGTTTTTTCATTAATTTTTTTTTTTATTAATTTTTTTTTTATCAAAATTTTTTTTTTGTTTTTTTAGCAAATTTTTTTTTCATTAATTTTTTTTTTCATCAACATTTTTTTTTTCATAATTTTTTTTTTACCATATTTTTTTTTCATCAATTTTATTATCAAATTTTTTATTATCAATTTTTTTCTCACCAACAAAAATGTTTTTTTCATATTTTTTTTTACATTTTTTTTTTAAATCAAAAAATTCATCAAAAACTTTTATTCATCAAAATTTTTTTTCACCAAAAATTTTGGGTTCATTAAATTTTTTTTAACATAATTTTGTTTTTCGTGAAAAAAAAATCTTTTTTTTTTCCAAAATTACTTTTTCACCAAGTCTAAGCTTTTCGCATTAAAATGTTCCATTTGTTTATCAAATGTACATAAAACAAATGAGAGTGGTATATTCATTGGTGCCGAATCTTTTATACTCTCCAAAATGTAAAAACACTTTTTTGCACTTATTTTTGCACTCACTTACGAAAGGTACAGCTCTTTTGGTTTTTTAATGGGGTAGTCGACTGATATTTCAATTCGTTTTGCATGGAATAGCAAAGTAATATAACATTATTTTTTCTAAAAAGACTTTGCTTTGGCAAGTACACCCAAATCTTCCGCAAAACATTATCATGATTTAATGTTTTGGGCAAGAGTACAAAATTCGCAGGCATTTTTTTTAAAGACAAAAAATTCAAAAAATTATTTATGGAAATATAAAAACATGTTTGTATCAAGTGACTTTGGCAAAGTCACTTGATCAGTACACTCATAAAAATTTGTTAGTATTCCTTTCAAAAAAGTCTGTTACCATTACTAATAAAGTTTTCAATTTGTGCCCGATAACTTTTTCAGTTACCATTACAAACTTTGGTTTTCAAAAATTAGTTATCTTAAAAATACTAAAAAAATTAGTATTACTAAATTTTTCAGTACAATTTTTGTAAAATGGATTTTAAAACGCGTTTGTAAATAATATTAACTTTTTTTGTAAAAAAAATTGTAAATTGTTTATATTTAATTTTTGGTATTTGTATACATCATGTAAATTGCGTATTGCGCTTGTTGTCGCCAATAACTATTTCCATGCAAGTCAGTTTTTGTTAGAATTTTCGATCTAAAAAAGAGAAAATATTGAACACATTTCTTTAATACAAAATATACATACTACCATATAAAATTAATTCTTTGAAGATTGATGTTGAATAAATTGGTGTACGGTAAACTAAAATAAAAAATATCAACATAATGTTTTAAATAGATCACATAAATATACAATTGTTACCTGTTGTCATCATTTCCTATTTTGCTTTATTATTCTAAAAATAAAAAACGTGTTACATAATTTTAAACAAAAAATACTTTACAATTTGGTTTCCTGCTATGATTTTTTTGTTGTAATATCTGTTTTGTACATTTTTTTATTCATTTTACCCGTCGCGCGATGTTCACCGATCGAATGTTATTTTGTGACTAAAATATTCAAAGAAAGGCATAAAGTAAATTACACAAAAATCAACCCTTTATGTGCGTGAGAAAAAAATATTCGTGGATAGCATAAACAAAAAAAATTCCGCAAGTAAAGAAGAAAGAAAAAAAAAACTGATGTTTTTATGGAAATTTTCCATTTGAAAAGGTCGGCATTGTTTTTTAAATTTTGCATGTCTTCTCTTTTCTCTATTTTGTTTCCTTTTTAATATACAGTTTTTTTAAATACAAAAAAAAACTAAGAAGCGTAAACGAATATTAAAAATAATAAACATATTCATCAAAGCGCAGTTTTATCATTAAAAAAATAACTAATACTACTAACATATTTTTTTTTATTTTTTTTTTTTTTAATTTCCAAATATTTTAATAAAATAATTTTTTTTTTTAATTATAGTGTATAGGTTTTCTAGAGAAAAAAAACGAAATTTACTAACTAATATTGTAAAATTTACAAAATAATTATCAAAAGTTAGTACGATAATTTTTAAAAAATCAACTGAAAAAATTATTAAAAAATCAGTATAAAATTAATAGTTTGTAAAGCGAGTTTACTAAAAAGAATTACTAAAAATTGATTTTTTAGTAGAATTTAGTAAAAAAGTAGTAAAGTTGAGATACAAACCACTTTACAAATTTTTTTACTATCGTATTTTTTTGAGTGTAGAGTGTCTGGCCAGAATGTAGTTGATTGCGGGATCGATTTCACAAAAATTTTATTAAAAATTTTTAAAAATAAAATTCATAAGAAAAATTGTAAAAATAACCTACGAAATCATTATTTTTTAATGTTTTCATAGGTAATTTTTGTTGAATTTGTTGGTAAAAATAACACAACAATCATTAATATTTAAAGTTTTCGTAGGTTATTTTTTTCGAATTTGTTGGTAAAAAAAATGGAAGTGACGTTGTTTTTTAATGTTCAATGTTAAAATAAAAATTATTGTTAAAACAAATAAATAATTACTGAGATGGTTTTCAAATGTTTTATTACTTGTTTTAAATATGTTTTTCATTTGTGTTTGCCTACAAAATATTTTGAGTGTAGTCAATTCCATATAATACACCGTCCGACAAAAAGAAAAAAAGTCGTTAAACACGAACTGGATAATATACGTTTGAAACTAGAGTGCAAATGTAGTTAAACTGCCTTTACAGTTTTTCATTTCGTGATCCTGTTTCCTTTTAAAAGGACTCCAAAGTTTTAGAGGAGTAATTTTTGTAAAATATTTTTTAAATATTTGTACTTGGCCTAAGATGCCGCTAGTGAAGGCAAAATAAAGAAGAGGATTTCTGATAGTTTTTCCATTTTATTTTCTTGACATATCGGGAAAAAGGAGGTAAGTACTGTCCTTTCAAAACTTTGCCTTAAATATCATTTAAAATTAAAAAAAAAAATTGACAAATTTTTGAAAGAAAATTATTCGCATCCTTTTTCCTCATATATAAAAATAAAAAAAATGGAAAATTAGAGAATATTCTTCTCTTTGATTTGCAATCAATAGTGACATTATAAGACAAGTACAAATATTAAAAAAATATTTTACAAAATGTCATCCTTTAAAAATTGTAAGTCCTTTTAAAAGGAAAGAGGATCACGAAATTTAAAACTGTAAAAGCAGTTTAACTCCATTTGATCTCTACATTTAGATCTCTACATATTATCCGGTTCATTTTTAATATTGGCTGAACGGTGATATCACCAATTTTGAGATCTTTACAACATCTCAAATTTAAATTTTCTCTAATAACTTCTCTTGGGGTTATCAATCAATCAAAAAAAAATTATCCTCATTTTAATCATACACTCAAAAAATTATGTCATTAACTGTTTGTAGTTTATTTAAAAAGTTTTCCGTTTAGTCGTTTTTAAAAGAAAAAACATTTGTTTGATGTTCAGTTTTTATTAATGACTACATCAGTCCTTTGTTTCAAAAATAACACACTAAAAAATAAAGACTTTCACTAACATTTAATTTATAAAGTCATTTATTTTTGTTCTGTGAGTAAAAACTACTGATTATTCTTTAAATTTTTAATGATTTGTGTAAGTAATTTTTTTTTAAATTGTTGGTATTTTTTAATGATATATCATTAGTTTTTACCTACACAAGTCAGTTATTTGTTTGTAGAAAAAAAATTCAAAAAATTATTTATAGAAATATAAAAACATATTTGTATCAAGTGGCTATGGCACGATGGGTAGAGTGTCTGGCCAGAATGTAGTTGATTGCGGGATCGATTCCCCAAAATTTTATTAAAAAATTTTAAAAAAATATTTCAATAGAAAATTGTATAAAATAACCTACGAAATCATTAATTTTTAATGTTTTGGTAGGTTATTTTTTTGGAATTTGTTGGTAAAAATAACAGAACTATCATTAATTTTTAATGTTTTCGTAGGTTATTTTTTTCGAATTTGTTGGTAAAAAAGAATGAAAAAACCGTAATTTTTTAATGTTTAGTGTTATTTATTTTAGAAAATTTTGCCAACAGTAAAAAATAAATGTTGATGTTTTTAAAACAAATGAATAATTACTGGGATGGTTTTCAATTGTTTATTCACTGGTTTTAAGTGTGTTTTTCTTTTGTTTTTGCCTACAAAATATTTTGAGTGTAGCTATTATTTTCAAATTTATTGGTTTCAAATAGGATTTCAATTATTTTTTGTTATTCCTAGTTTACTAATGAATACAATTTCTTTTCAAAAAAAAAAAAATAATAATAATAACAAACTAATGAAGCCGCATGTCAACAACTAATCTGAAATCAAACAACAATAATGAAACGAACACCAATCAACTCAAAATAACCAACCACTTTTTTTTTCAATATTTTGTCAACTTGACTTGCGAAAATAAATAAACATACAGACAGTAGTAGTCAGCGATTGAATATGGAATGACAACTTGAAAATATGAACTGAAATTGGTATTCCCTGTTGCAGTTGTTGTTTTTTTTAGTTTGTTTTTCTCAATAGAGCTTAAGAGTTTTGAAATGCTAGAAAAATATGACATCTGACTTCTTGTTAAATGTCAAAAAATATTTATTTAGACAAGTAAAGTAATCAGAATAAAAAAATAAATTTTATTCATGTCTTTTAACAGAGAAAATAAAATTTCTGCACGAGTTATAATCAGAATATGTTGTATTTTTATTTATATATGAGGAATTCCCATATAGAATTAATTTATCTTTTGAACAAAATATACAAATTTCATAAAGAAAGCAGGGTGTCACCTGAGAGACTTCTCTTGTTAGTGGTTTTAAAGGCGGTGATTCAACGTTGTCTTGGGTACCTAATGGTCACCAAATTCAACATGATTTTAGATAAAATGGACGTCATGGTCTTAAATCCTCCCTCCAAATTTATCTAGAGCTTTTCGTTTTCCAGACATTCGCTTTCGAAATTTAAAATATGCGATTGGTTGCGTTCTTGTAGATCCACTGTCATATAATTTTGCGTTTATTACAAAACTTGGAATAGATGGTCCTTAGAGTGTCCCTTATTTTGGAAATGTTGGAAATGTTGAGACGGTACCCCCTCATTTTTTTCCTTTTGACTAAAAAATAACTCAGCAAAAATTTTACGCCCCTACGACCACGCCTTCCCTACGCGACGGGGCCGTAAAGAGCGGGGCCTTAAAAATCATTTTTCCATACAAAGCAAAAAATTTTTTTTTTGATTTTAAATTTTTTTGTTATTAATTATAATATTACTTGGTTATCTTATTCACGACAAAAAATTTGATTTTGGTGGGATGAGGCTTTCAGTTTTAAAAAAATTTTCGAGCTTTTGGGGTCCTACAGTAAAAATTTTTTAAAAATTTTTTTTTTTTAGTTTTGACAAGCAACGGTTTTAGTTGTAATGTTGGTTTTAATGATATATATTCATAAAAAAATATTACTCATATCTGTGACATCTTGATCGTGTATCGAAAAACATCAAAAATGCATTTTTTACCCTTTTTTAGATCACGATAAAGATGTCACAGATAGGAATAATATTTTTTTATGAAAATATATCATTAAAAGCAACAATTTAACAAAAATGGTTGCTTGTCAAAACTAAAAAAAAATATTTTTTAAAAAATTTTTACTGTAGGACCCCAAAAGCTCAAATTTTTTTTTTCGAAAAATTTTTTAGAACTGAAAGCCTCATCCCACCAAAATCAAATTTTTTGTCGTGAATAAGCTAACCAAGCTATATTATAATTAATAACAAAAAAATTTAAAAAATAAAAAAATTTTTTTGCTTTGTATGGAAAAATGATTTTTAAGTCGTAGGGGCGTAAAATTTTTCCTGAGTTATTTTTTAGTCAAAAGGAAAAAAATGAGGGGGTACCGTCTCAACATTTCCAACATTTCCAAAATAAGGGACA